>WBMY01003567.1:96155-153426 GCA_013397315.1 Donacobius atricapilla | reverse complement strand
GAAGAACAAGATCCCTTATGTGGTTTTGCAGTCTCTGTTGCAGATTTTCACTGCTCAAAGCCCTGAGCACCCAGGCCTGGTCTCATCACTTACAGGGTTTGCACAGGACCTGTTTATTTATACAGGACTTTTTCATTGTTGTTTTTGTTTGGTTTAATCACTGAAAAACTGCTAACAGGAATGGTATGAATCTGCAAAGTTACACTAAAGTCAGTGGAGAGGAATCAGTTTGCATGAATTGAAACTCTTTCACTTTAATTTAATTTCCATATGCACTTATGAAGTTTTGTGCATGTCTGTTATATTTTTAATTCTTTTCTGGAATACAAAATTTGCCTGGTGCGTTTTCATTAAAATCCAATATTCTGCTTGTGTCAATATTAGTCTTTCAAAAGCTTATTGATATTTGAAGTTACTGTCTTTCTTCTCTCTTTTTAATTGACTCAATTTAGAAAAATGAATTAAAAAAAAAATAGAAGTTTCTAACTCTCATTCTTGACAAGAAAATTGTAGTGCACAAGATATTTATTTGGTCAAATACTGCCATCAGCTAAAGCTGCCACTGAGAAGAGGTGGCTACATCTACTTTGGAAATTTCTTCCCTGATGGGTGTGACCTTTGTTGCAATTTTGTTTAGTCAAAAGAAATAATTGTTGATTGTTTAGAACAGCAGTGGCCAGAGGTTGGCATTGATGACACAGGATGGTGCAGCACTGGAGAGCACCTTGCTGTACAAATGGGACACAATTACTGAATTACTGAATTTTCTGTATTTTACCAGCTTCTGCTCAAAGCCCCCTCTAATATCCACCACAGGATGCTCTGTGGGTTTGAATCCAGCCCTCATTTCCACTTCCAAAAGAGGCTTATTCAATTCTTCCCTTAAAAAACTGCCCTGATTTTGAATCCAGAATTAAAAATCCAGCTCCTCATGCTCAAAACCTGGAAGCTGTCTTCCACTGTTCTGCTTTCTCTATCCCAAAGTTGACTTAGCAATTAAATCTTGCCCAAAATTCTTGCCAGATGCACTTAGACAGTCTTGACTAAGCCTGATCAACTCTTGGCTTCCCTGCAAAGCTCTCCAATAAGCTTCCCTCTTTCTCTCTCTCTTATTTGGTGCACTCCTGTCCCTTTCAGGATAAGTTCTGTGATTCTATGGGACAATCTTACTCACTGCAATCAACCGCTGTTAGGNTTTTCCTTATGACTATTAAAACATGGTACTATGAAGATCTGCCCAGCTTTGCTATTTCTTTTCTTTTATCCAAAACTGAAAGTTTTTTGTTACTGCTGCTTGGACAAGTAACATTTCTCTAAACTGTCTTTCTCCATACAATGCCAAGCATGATGCCCAGATTTGTTTCTCTCGCTGAATCCTCTTCAACTTTCCTTTTTCCAAGATCAAGTGTTGTGAACTGAAGATGATATTTGCTCCCCTGTGCACTTTTTACAGACAGACTCTGTCCTTTCTGCTGTGCCCAGATCCCATGGATGGTGTTATGCATTGGCTGGGCTCACTCTGAGTTAGCACGGTCTCACTTTCCAAACAGTTTCACATCTTTAGAAGCTTCTTGAACACTCCCTCATCCCATGATCTTCAAAAGCAAAAAAGCTTTTCTCTGATGAATGATTGCTTGAGAAAGCCCAGCAGTTCATAAAAAAGCAGTGGTAAAGGACTGATTCATTTCCATTCTTCCATCTGTACCAGAAATACCAGTATGTAGCCAGGAGATGAGATATTTGATCAGGTGGAGCTTACGTGAGGGACTATTTCAGTGTGAGAATTGCAATACAAATATATTATTATCTATCTCAGAATGCACTGGAATAGTCAGTCCCACACTCATCACACTGCAGTATCTGAACACCTCAGGGATGATATACTAATGTAATTGATCTAAAAAAGGCAGTGTAATTATATAATTATACCTTTGCTGCTATATTTCACACATAGAGACTATTTATAATGAATACTCTTTTACTTTTGAAAGGATCTATTTTCTTCAATGGGAGACAGTGGGGTAATTAATAGACAGGAAAGTTCTTTGATTGGGGAAAGTATTAAACCTTAAAAAGAGGCTCAGTGTTTGCATCTGAGCAGTTGCTTGCCTCCTTGCACCTCAGGACTCCTCAAAAAGAAAAGGTAATGAGGCTTCTCTTTACCCCAGTGTGTCTTCTCTGGCTGGATGCTCAAGAGAAATGCTCATTATCTGGGGGATCCTTACCCCAATTTAGCAGCTGAAATGAAAACTTTTAGCCTGACATAGTCATCCTGTCTCTTCTGCAGTCGATAGGGAGAAACTGGAACCACCAAGAAGAATGATCTATACTACCAAGGGCGTCTGATGGGTGGGACAGCAGACCATGGCTGGAATTCCTTAACAGTCAATGGAACCACAGAATCACAGACATAGAAGAGCCCCAGCTGCAGGGGATCCACAGGGATCTTCAAAGTCCAGCTCCTGGCTCTTCACAGAACAATCCTAGGAGTCACACCGTGTGCCTAAATAACATGAATAATCAGTTCCAGCTGGTTCTGGGTGAACACAAGCACTTCCCTATGTTTGTGAAGTTTGGCTGTCATGCATTAGGGCACAGATTTCCCCTTCAGCACTGCATTTTCTCTTGCTTTATATGAAGCCCAAAATACCTACAAATTCCATGTGTCATGAAGGCACAATTTTATACTTATATGTCCTTTATATATAAATATTTATAGATGCATGATGTAGTCACTAATTATAAAAATGAAGTGATACTTCAACACACAAACTAGTCTGGCATTGCAGTCTGAAGGGAGCACAACAAAACTTCTACATCTTAACCAGCAGAAACAAAAGAGAAACATGAATTCCTTAACACATAAATATGTGCCTCTTTCTGCTGTTTACCTGAGAAATGTTTTTTAAATCTAGAGGAAAAAAATCTTCAGTACAAGCTTAAATCATTTTCAGGGAAGTATTGAATGGAGGGATTTTTTTAATGCGTATATTTGAGACTTGCTGCATTCAGGAGGACTGAAAAACATGCAAAAGTTAAATAAATATCATCATGGTAAAATAATGCATCTCTCTAAATTGGGAAATGTGAAAGGATGGCTGTAATTGATTGGACTCCTCTCAAAGGTCAAATCCTGCCAAGAATTGGTATTTGTTTTTTGGTTTTTTTAATTGATGTTTCTTCAATTGACTTTCCTTTCTGTAACACAAATGTTAAAAATTTCTTTGCAAGCAACATTTTAATTCACAAATTTAATTATGGCTCAAACACCTGCAAGCAGTTATTAAAATTTCCCTTTAACCATATTCTCTTATATGATCTTCACACACACACAAAACCCTAATTAAATTTTGTTTGTTTTCATGCCCAATTTGCAATTTCTGATTTTTTCTTTCTTCATTAATTAGATAAGGAAACAGTGATAGGGTTTTAATTACTCAGGATATGTGTGAACACATCTTCATTTTCAATTAAAGGTGAGATAGGATATTTGAAGAGAAGTTAACTAACACAGTCATTTTTTTACTCTTATCCTGACAGAGAACATATATATCATGAGATGCTATCAGCAGGTTTGTTTACACTTCTTGGGAATCTCTAGTGTATGTCGTAAATGGAAAGAATTCAATTATAGGAGGAAGAAATAAAGGTCTAAATCTCAAAAAAAAACAGTGAATGCAGCACCTCTGACTTCTTTTAGCAGGATCATTTCCAGTTAGGCATAACCTAATTTCTCTAGAGAATTTTACTGGAGCAATGTGGCACTTGGTGTACAACCCCTCCGGTGAAGAAAATTCTGATTTTAGGAAGTTCAAAGTCAGATTTAAAACATACTGGTAGCCCACCTTCCTAATTTTATGAGCAAAATATGCACATGAATTGCTGTTAAATGATCTTCCTAAAGGGAAGGAAAAGTCAATGGGATGATAAATGCCAGTGAGTAGAGCATAAATACACTGGGAAAGACCACAGGCAAATCCGTAACTCAGGGCTCATGCTCAGCACTAAAGAAATGAGCAACTTGGGTGGGCATCTAACACACCTTTGATAAAGACAGCTCCTAAATCACCAGGTATCAGCTGCAGAGGCTCCTAACTCACCCTTGGGCCCTGAAGAGCTGCAGCCAGGGGATGGTGGCCAGTCACACAGTGACTGCTCTGAGTCATTTGTCAGGAATGACGATGCCTCTGCCTTGTCTTCTTGTCCTCTTATCCCGAGTGCTCTGCAGAGCCTTTCAAACCTGTCATTTGTTCTCTGCTCTGAATAATGTAGAAATGGATGTCTGAACCAAAGTTGTCAGAAACATTTAGAGATAAATAAACTACAGCATAAAGGGAACTGTTTGTGTATGCTTTGGATTAGCTTAACCTGGTTTTAGGAAATTGCAGATATACCCAGGACATTAAATATGTTTTCTTCCTTATAAATTATGCAAAGAAAGTAATGCCAACTTAAATGGAGACATCTCTCCAAAATGAAGCCATCTCAGATCATTAACAGTGAGCGTGTCCCATTGGTTCCTGTGATTTCACCACATTGCAGCATTGGACTGACAGTCTGCTTCAAAATTATACGTGCTAAATCACAGCACCACAGAGCCAGGGAATCACCGATGTTGGGAAAACCCTTGAAGATCATCAAGTCCAAACATTAACCCAGCACCACCAAGGCCATGACCAAAGCATGTCCCAAGTGACACAACTACACATCTTTTAAATCTCTCCAGGGATGGTGACTCCACCAGCCTGTCCCAGTGTTTGAGAACCCTTCCACTGAAGATTTTTTCCTTGCATCCAATCAAAACCTGGTGCCACCTGAGGCTGCTTCCTTTTGTTCTATCACTTGTTACTTGGGAGATCATCTCCCACTTGGCTACAAATTCCCTTCAGGTTGAGTGTTGTAGAGAGTGACAAAGTCCCCTGAACCTCCTTTTCTCTGGTCTGAGCCTCCCCAGCTCCCTCAGCTGCTCCTCACGGGATTTGTTCTCAACTGAGGGGAGAGGCTGAAGGACTTCATAGCAAATCCCACAGGTATAGTTATGAACCTGTCACGGCTTTGAGCAATCCAAGGGCCTCTGCTGTGTATAGAAGCCACTGTTCCATAGCTGTGGGGGCTCTGGATATTGCTCCAATCCTTCTAAAATGTAGCTGAACCTGAGAATTGCTCTTGATTCTATGTTTTAGCTAAAGGCAGAACTTTTGCCTACAGAGTGCTCAAAACTCTAATATTTGGAACATCCAGGACACAGACATTTATAACCGGTGACACGTTTCTTAGCTTTCTATTGTCACTGTAGTCTAAACAGTTTTAGGATCTATAAAGTCTTAAGGACAACACTGCTCAGGACACAAAGGCTGTGCAAATTTAACGGTGTTTGGGCACGGACCCAAGGGGTGAAGTGCGCCATTGACTCTGTTGATCTCAATAGTCCTTGGCAACCTTTGGGCCTCATGTACCTTACAGTCTTCTAAATAACTGTAAGGCAGAGCTCCAGAATTAGCCCAGTCCAGGGACTAATTGGAAGCTTGGATGTGGCCATGATGTTGAAGGCTTGGAGAGTTTGGTAGGGTGCTCATGGTAAGGTTATTTAAGTGGCTATCAGCTGGAGGCCAGGCTGTGTAGAGTCCTTATCTGAGGTGTAACTCAGGCAATGGCAAATATTTCATTCTGCCTGCGTTGGACACTTGCCTTGGATCGCAGAATCACACACTGGTCTGAGTTGAATGGGATCCTAAACCTCATCCAGTTCCAATCCCCATGCCTTGGGCAGAGACAACCAGGTTTGGTTGCTGCAAACCCTGTCCAACCTGGCTTTGGACTTTCCCAGGGATGGATGGAAGTTTCCCACTTTGAGGAGTGCTTGGCACTGTCAGCTGATCACAGATGGCTTGCTCAGGCTTGCCAGGTACCCTGAAGGCGAAGGATAAAGGAAGCAAATAACACCACTTGTAGAATTCCTTGGGTCATCTTGCAAAAATCCTTTAGACTTTGTGTCATACATTTTCCTTGCTTAATGGAAAGGGAGAATATCTGCCAGACTTTGCAAATGTCTTGGTTAAAAGGGTTGTAAAATGGGGCTTTTCTGTGTCTGTCATTGCTGTGTCTGTCATTGCTGCTTTTTAAAATGATTTGGGTTTTTAAGCCCTAAATTCTGGTAGAGATAATTAAAGCTTTTTCAAATCTAGTTCAATAGCACTCTGCTACGAGTCCTAAAGGCTGCTTTTTCAATGAGGAGAGTATTTTGCCCAGATTTCCTTCAATAGTTCTGAAATCTCTAAGCAGTCACCTAAAATACGTGTCCTGGTTCTGAAAGGACTGGGTATTCACCACTGCAGCTGAAATGAGCTGCAGATTCCTCACTGCCATGGGAAACGAGATCACTTGTTTGTCAGGAATTACTTTGGCTTTGGAGTACCAATGAACCCAGGCTTTCTGGAAGACATGAGTGACTTTGTGCGCCTGGATTTGTAAGGTGGGGTATTCAGACACAGACATGACCAAGGATATTGAATTGTGAAAGGTATCACACAGCAGTCCCAAGAAAATCATATCCTTTTTAAGGTGCTCCAAGCTAGACATGCAAAATGAAGGGTCACATGTAAAAATTTCCAGAGATACCCTCAGGCAATTATTGCATTCAGAATTCTACAGCTTTAATTAGCAGAGAATGAATCATTCCATTGGGGGTGAGTCAAAAAAAAAGAAAAAGAGATGAAGGGTGGGGGAAATGAAACTAAATTTCAGCAATAGACAAATACTAGCTCAGGACCAGGAAATACAATTATTTGAAATCAGACCCAAAGTGAATGATAATGACACAATGGAAGTTGTTTTTCTAGAACGATTTTCAAAGCTTAGGTAATCAAAAGCTTCTTTTCTTTTTCTTTTTTTTTCCTTCTTCTAATTTTTTTAACAAAGCAAATACATGAACTGCATGCTTCACTACCTTTGAATATTGTAAAAAATATGTATGGATTCATTTGGCAGTTAACAACATGACCTATGGCAATTATTATTTTTTATTTACAGGACTGAGGGCTGATAATGGAAAACTGATAGGCATTCTTAATTGGCTTTTAACTACCAGTGTCTTTTTATAGTATTTTCTTCTTTGCCCAATGGCAGCAATATTCCTGAGGATTTCAATGTGAGTTTAATATGTTGCTGATTTTTAATTGCATTTTTATTGCTTATGCAAATGCATGCTCATTTGTATGGCAAGCCAGGGGTCAGTAACCAGGACAGTTCTGTCACGTTTCTCTATTCAGGGCCTGCACTCAACAGCACTGCAGCTTCTCCCTGCTCAGTTTTTCCTTAGTGTGGGAGAATTGGCCCCTTTTCCAACCCCTTGCAGGAGAGTCCATGTCAGAAGTGCAGACTTCCTGCCCAGTGGATGGTGATCCAAGCTTTGATTGAATTATCACTCCAAAAATTTGTTCTTTTTACCGGCAGCAGCCCTAGAGGAAATCTGGCATCCCCTGGAGATTCCTGCTTGTGTTTATGAACTTTCCTCTCTCTTGCTGGCAGAGGTTGACTTCCCATCCCTGGAACTGTCCAAGGCCAGGTTGGATGTTGCTTGGAGTAACTTGGGATTAGTGGAAGGGTGCTGGAATGGGGTGCAACAGGAAGACCTTTAAGGTCCCTTCCAACCCACACCTTTGTGTGATTCTGTGAAAATTATTGGCCAGACAGAGGCAGAAACTCCATGGAAATTGTACATCCTGGCCTCCAAGCTGGAGGAACTGGTGCCATTATTTTGGAGGTTATTTCTCTCTCTTTTTTCCCTGCTTTCCTGAAAATAGAAATATCACTGGACAGGACATAACCCAAACAACAAACTATACAGAGAACCAGTTTCATAGAATCCCAGAGTTATTAAAGTTGGAAAAAATAAAAAAGATGAACAAGTCCAATTTTCTACTGAGTACTTCCATGGCCACTAAACCACATTTCAAAGTGCCGCATCTACTCCCCTTTTTGAAAATCAGTAGCTAGTGGAAGCTGATTTATGTCCCCAAAGCCTTTTGAAATGTCTCAAAAGCTTGGACACAGAGGCAGAAGGGAGAGAATGAAAGTTTGTCTTGAAACAGGACATGTTTGGGAAGCTGAGTCACAGATCTCCATAACTATGAGAAGATTCAAATCAAAGTTGTCTTTTCTCCCACTCTCTGCAGTATGTACTCTGCTCCTGGGAACCAGATTGTCAAAAATTCCTCCAAGGGACCCATCACAAGTGATCCTAAATATTTGAAGGAAAAAATTACTTGCTCTGACGTCAGTAGATGGCACTGTTTCTATGAACTATGGACTCACACCCCCAAAAATGCAGCTGCATCTCCTTTGCATACCCTACACCAGGAGAAATCTAAGCAAAACCAAACTAACAAAAAACCCCCAAAAAACAACCAAACAACAAAAAACCAAAACCAAAAGAAACAAAAAAACCCACAGCTAAAAAAACCAAAAAAAACCCACCACAAAAACAAACAAAAAAAAGCCCTACGCCCCCATTAAAAAAAAAAAAGCAGAAAAATAACATTTTGAAGCATAAGATTAGTACCCTAAAGTTCAAAAATGCCTGAATTAATGTTGCTCATTATATTTTATCTTACCCTTGCAGGCTTTATGCAGTGTGATATTGTCTTCACTCATACACTCATATTTTCCATTTCCAGAGGACTGCTGCCTTAGCTAATGCAAAGAATAGAGTTGATTTGAGGATAAGACAACTGTATGGGATATAGAAGAATAGCCCTGAAGAAATTCCAGGCTTCAGTAGTCTTGTGTATTGGGGAATGGGTGGAGACGCAGCATTTGTGTCTGAGAAAGGAGGTGTGTGGATGGTCACTGAGTTACACATGAAGAACCTTCCAGTACCTAAAAGGGACTTACAGAAAGGATGGAGGGAGTCTTTTGGCAAGGGCATGTAGTGATAGGACCAGGGAGAACAGCTTTAAACTGAAGGAGGGTAGATTTTGATTTGATATTAGGAATAAATTATTTACTGTAAGGGAAGCAAGACCCTGGCACAGATTGTCCAGAGATGATGTGGCCTCCCTTTCTTTGGATGCGTCCAAGGCTGGGTTGGATGGGGCTTGGAGCAATCTAGGATTCTGAAGGTGTCCCTGCCCATGGCTGGGGGCTGGAACTGCATGATCTTTAATGTCCTGTCCAACCCAAACCATTCCACGATTCTGTGATGATTCTATGGTACTGTGTTCCTCTGATAGGAGCGAACTTGTTGCATGCCAGGTGTTCAGGCTGTGTTCATGCAGTGACCATTTACCTGGCTATCCAGCCACACTGAAAAATATCTGGAAATATCCGAATAACCAAATTCCTAAAGTGCCCCCTGAACAAAGCTTCTACACAGGACGAAAGTGAAGATATATTGAAAGAACAGGTGTTGATCTCGTGGATATCCTTAACAGCATCTCTTGACAAGATCCATCTCATTAGAATACCTGTGGAATGGCTTTAGGGTACCTTATTTATAGTCAATTCATGTGTTTTTAAAATATGATTTCTTTGTTTATTTTTGAATCAATACAGAAATACAGAACATGTATTGAACATCTGTCGTGCATCTCCCTGATCCTGGTGATGCTGCTATTTTTGTCAAATTTGTCAGTTGTCATTCTGTCTTTTTTTTCTTAATTAGTCCTGATCTCTACTTCCTGGCTCAGTTCCTTGTCTCTGTCACATTGTCCTGCTAGATTCAATCCCTGTTCTCTATAACCTGTTTTTTCCTTCCCACTGAATTTTCTGTTTTTCACTTTCCTCCAACATCCCTCACCCTCATGCCTACCTGTTTTACGCCCCTCTATCCTACCAGATGTTATTTCACCTCACATGGTAGTCCCTGTTGAGCCTGTTATTTATGACTTATCCTTCCCAAAACTGGTTTCACCTTTCAGTCTGTCCCAGCCTGATGTATGCACCCAGTTAACCACCAGCAGCAACCCCAGTCTGGTATTCTTCAGTCCTCTGTATATCATCAAAGTCTGTTTTAACCAACTCTTGTGTGTATTCAGTTTTATTCTTCCCTGACGCAGTTCGTCACACACANTCTGTATATCATCAAAGTCTGTTCTTCCAACCCGCAGTTCGTCATACACACACAAACACACATTTACACTTTGATCAGAAGGTATGAACTAAAACTCTCCTTTATTTGAAAGTCTGACTCTAATATCTCATATCTGCAAAAGGCCAGGGACTGGGGGAGAAGGTTGACACCTCTCCCCATCCCCTTGGTCAAGACAACTGTCCATCAGCTGTCCATATCTCTAAGAACAGGAATGTAAACTACCTTGAAACTACAATAACATTGGTTAGTGTTTACAGACCAGAGCGTGAGAAAGAACCCAAAACATGAAACTGTGAAACAGAAGAGAAGGCTGAAAAAATCAGGGCGACATTGCCCACTATTTCTCATTCTTGCTTTTTTTTTTTTTTTTTTTTTTTTTTTTTTTTTTTTTTTTCTTCTTGCATAAGTGTTTTGTCCTTTCTGTGTCTATCCCCTGCTATTTCTTGGAAGTGTACAAGGATGGATGTCAGGCGAACATGAGAAGCATGGACATTTGTGTCTGTTGATATGTCCCTTTTTCCTGACATGAAAAAGTCTCAGAAATACATGAACCATTACTAACAAATTTTCTAAGAGTATTAAAGGTAGATGAGTTGTAAGAAAAATATTTGGCAAATGAGAAATGTAGAAAAAGTCACCAGCAACTGAAAAGTGTAACTTGGAATGGAACAAGACAGGCTGCCTTATTATAGGTAGAATTATCATTTTCTATGGGAAATAGTAATTTCCTGGACTTTAAAAATCTTCCCAACTTCTTACAACAATTTTTGGTGCAATGGAAGTAGCAAAACCAGGGGTGTCATAAGGACAGACAGAAGGACGCTCTCCTGCTGTTCCCCACACCAGCTCTCCTGACTCCCATGAGGAGCAAAATTACTTCAAACTCAACGCTTCCACCTCTAAAGTGTCTCACTGGAAATTCCTCCTTGCTTTAAGCCAGGACAGTGAAAAGGAACCGGAGAGAAATGAGTCGCTTCACCTACTGGTTTCCAGGCCTGACATTCAGGGGTTTCTCGGGGACAACATTTTTTCTAAAGAATATATTTATCTTTGGCATCCCCTTTCTATTTTCTGGACTTGCTTTGAGGTGCTGGCAGCTCCTTGGGGAGGTGTTTCTCTGGAGAGCCACTATCAGAGTCTGGAGTGATCCCAACTGTTCCTGGCATCCCAGGAGCTACAGATCACCTTTGCAGGAGCCTCTGTGAAAGCTGTCACACCTCTGCTGTCAGCCTTTGTCCCACTGAGTTAAGGAAATCACGTCAGGAAAAGGAAAGGAATGACAAGGCTGAAGTCCTGTGTGCTAGCTTTGAATGTGAATTCCCTTCTTTGCTGACAAAGCAGGAGCAGAACCAAAGTGATGCCACACAGGTTTGCACTGTCTGTATTGTCCAAATTCCTTCTGACTCAGCAGACCTCTGGGAGACCCAGAATCCCATCTGGATAACGAGTTCAGAAGCCACCACAGAAAACATTAGACTGAAATTATCAGCCTGATTAATTTTCCTAGAAAAAGCACTTCTGACTTCCGCAGAGATTGAGCACAATCTGGGGAAATGACATTTGCCTGCTTTCATGTGAGGATCAGCTCTGGTTTCCTTCACCAAACTCAGGGGAAGTTATTGCTTATAGTTAGATAAAAAGTAAGTTATTAACCCGTGGTTATTTCCAGTATTTATTAATTGGAACCCAAATCTTGCTCTCCAAAACCTCCTGAGGCTCCATACATTGTACACATGATGCACGAAATAGCTGTGAGAATGTACTTCCATAACATCTTACTTTAAATAGTGCTTGAAAGCCCTCTGGGGTTTAGCAACTTTTCCAATAGAAGTGGAATATTAAAAAAAAAGAAAATTGGGATGACTGCATTTCAATATTGCAGTGGCCCTTTTTTTCACATTTTTTAATGACAAGCTGAAACAAAGAAATGCTCTGTATTTTCCTCAGCGCAACACACTTTGTAATCCGTGGATTTACAGAGCTATTGCAGAGCTGAGTATTGCTATTATCACTGTGGATTGTTATCAGGGAAGATATCATGGAACTGATCTCTTTTTAATGATGTTGTACTCAATTACTACCTACCCTTGTCTTTCTTCTTCCCGTGTTTCTATTTCTGGATGTGTTCAAAAAGAAGGTGGGGGTCTAGGGAAAGGGAGAGGCATTTTCCCTGGTAAATCAATTAACTTCTCCAATCCAGCAAACTGTGAAAAAATACAATAACTCTCTTTAAATGTTCCATTAGGGTCCAGTAACAGCTCATTAGATTATACAAGGTATGTGTAATTGCCCAGAAAAGATGCACTACCTTCCTGCAATGCTTAATTTAATCTCCACTCTTTACATACAACTATAACCACCCACTAAACAAGATTCATGGCCTCATGCTCGGTGCTATGTGTGTACGAGTCTGTGTTGTAAACATAAGAATGTGTTTAAAAGTCAGAACTGGCATGGCTTTATTTCCACTTGCTTACTCTAATCTTACAAAACAAGGCTGTGGAGGTTAGGCATCGTCCTTACAGAACGTTTTCCACTTGGTTGGAAACACCTCACTGTGTTTTGTGTTGGCTGCATGGAGGGATTGCCCTGGTGCTGGGCACTGGGGAGGCCACATCTTGAATACTGGGGTCAGTTTTGGGGCCATCCCTACAAAAAAGACGCTGAGGTGCTGGAGCATGTCTGGAGAAGGGAACAGAGCTGGGGAAGGGGCTGGAGCACAAGGCTGAAGAGGAGCAGCTGCAGGAGCTGGGGGGCTCAGCTTGGAGAAAAGGAGGTTCGGGGGGGGATCTTCTCTCTCTCTACAACTCTGTGACAGGAGGTCGTGGTGAGGGGGAAATTGGTCTCTTCTCACAGAAAAAAAAAGGCAGAATGAGTGGAAAAGGCATCAAGTTGCACCAGGGGAGGTTTAGATTGAGTATTAGAATTTTTTTTTTTTTCACAGAAAGCATTGCCAAGCACTGGACCAGGCTGCCCAGGGCAGTGGTACAATCACAGTCCCCAGAAGTGTTCAGAAGGTGTGTGGGTGTGACCTTTATGGACATGGCTTAGTGATGGACTTAATGGCGTTGGGTTGGACTCGATGATCTTAGAGATCTTTACCAAAATAAATGATTCTGTGATTCTCTGTGAGGTCCTGAAGTCACTGAGCTGTACATGAAAAGGAGAGTAAATCTGCGAAAATAAATGTTGTATGTATGATTGTCCTGTTAAGTATTTATGTGACAGAGATAAATTTTGCTTTCTTTTAGCTGTCATGGTAGAGGATGCAGAGACTTGAATTTCTCCCACAAAGCCTTGGCTTTTTTTTGTGTGCTTCCCCTTAACATTACTACAGGAATTACTAAATATCCTTCCCTTCCCCTCCAGCACAGAGATGTGATCCCCGTGAGCAGCTCTGCCTCTGTTCACCTCTGCAGCCTTCACAGCTGAGTGCTTGAGCACCCCAGAGTCCTGCCAGGGCCATTCACACTTCCATGCTAGAGAGTTGCCACACTTCCTGAACCTTGATTGCTCAAGTTCTGCTAGGGGAGGTTTTGATTTCATATTAGGGGAAAAAAAAAAATAATTGAAAATATTTCTAAGCGTTGGAACAGACTGCTCAGTGAAGTGGTGGAATCCCCATTTCTGGGACTGCTCATAAAACTTGCGGATACAGCACTTGAGGACACAGTTTGATGATGAACATGGGAGTAGAGCTGGGTTAATGGTTGGATTTACTGGATGTGAAGGTCTTTTCTAACCTTAACGATGTTATGATTCAATGTTTCAGTCTGAGAGGGGTTATTGGGATGAATTCCTGTTTTTCCAACATTAAGAATTCTTTCTTCACTTCAGGTGGATCAGGATAACAGGCAGTGTTTTGTTCATTATTATTACATCTATTTCGACTTTTCCTGCAGATGGAAGAACTCAAACAGCTTGCTCAGAGAAGCTGTGGCTGCCCCATCCCTGGAAGTGTCCAAGGCCAGGCTGGAGGGGGCCTGGAGCAACCTGGGATAGTGGAAGGTGTCCCTGCCCATGGCAGGCAGGTGGGACTGGATGATCTTTAAGGTCCCTTCCAAATCAAAGTTTTCTATGATTCTATGATGTCTCTCAAGAAAATCTGTTTTCCTATAATCAATCAGATAAAAAAAGGAGAAAGCTAAAGCTTTGGAACTCCTCTGTTCCTTCAAGAATTATTTTTTTAAAGTAAACACATATTTTTTAAGCAAACATATTTTACTAAAACACCCCTTCCCCCTGCTCCCCCTCCTTCTCTTTCATATTTGATGATAACTATAAATAATATATATTTTTTAAAAACCTCGTTGGTAAAATTTTGAGTGGTCTGAGCTCCAAGCCATCAAAAGAAAGTGGGAGGGATAGAGCATTGTGTTTCTAGTCCCAGTTCTCTGAAAAGTGTCTCCTCTACTGCTCTGCATCATGCCACGTTTTTCCCCTTCCTGATAAAAGGCCATTTTTCTTTCTGTGCCAGACTGTACAGCACATCAATCCTTATTTGTAGCTCCAATGATTTCCAGACTATTGGTTTATAACAAACAAATAGAGGTTTCAAGTTCTCCCTGATGCAGCGCTGGTTGGACAGTCACCGATTTTGCTGGGATAAAGGATGTTAAAATGGCACTGGGGCAGAAAATACAGATCTTTCCAAACTGACATGGCAGGCACAGATCAGACATACGAGTGGGAATGGGAAATTAAAACAGGCCAGAGAACACTGTTTCACTCTCTGCAAAAATAATCCTATGGAAGCTTAAATTCATCCTACACTTTATCATGTAATGATTTGCCCTGGAGTTCTCACCATGAAGAGTTTCTTCTGGATGGTTGAGATTTTCTGAAACAAGGTGAAGCGCCTGGACAGTGATACACAGTCCAGTTGAATTCAGACAGAATGGAGTCATCTGGCACCTGGATTAAAAATGAACATTTTCCCAGGCTCTAGCCATGAATATTACCAGAGACCTCTGACATTTTAACCTATATTGAGAGGTAAGACATAAGAAGAAGGCTGACTCATAGACCCTTGTTCTTCTGCCTGGGCACCTTAAAATTTTCAGATAGTTTGATGAGCACAAATGTTTTTAATCCTCCAGTCAAACTGAAAATATTGGAAAAGGAGGAAATATATTGCAATAGACTCCAGAAATGAAGAGGCTTTGCTGTTAAATAGTCCCACAAAATGAGCTTCCTGGTTTCACAAAACATTTTTCTTTGACTCCAATAGAAGCATCTGGGTTTAGTGTTGTTTTGGAGTTGGTAAGTTTTTAAGTTAATTTCGGAAGGAAAAATAATCTCAGAAGTAAATGACTGAAGAACTTCATTATGAGAGCTCTTCCCTTCTTACCTTCCTGTCTCCTCTTCTTTCTCCTCCTCCCCTTCCTTTTATTCTTCCTCTTAATTTCTTTCACTTTATCTCTTTCCTTTGCTCTTTCTCTTATTTGCTATGAATTTGTAAGATCAACACAGAACTTTGAAGCCAAACTAACATGCAACAGCAAAATGCTCTGTGCTATTACGCGGAAGATAATTTACAAACTCATATGGAAGTCCAAAAAACAGAGACTGTAAAATTCACAGAGGGAAAAGCAGAGAGCCTCAGTTCTTCCCAGTTCCAGGCCTGTATTCTCCTGCACCTCTTTTCACTGTTTCTACCCAACACAATAGCAGCACGGAGACCACTGAAGTGGGGTTTAATTTGGGAAATCAGATTTTGTGTTTGCAGAGCTAAACTCCCTAAAACTGTACAAGGACAGAGAAATGGCACTTATAGATGGAACTTACTTCTGTATGAAGATGGTGAAGGGCACTGAGGAGAAGCCACAGGCAGAATGACTGAGGATTCTTGGTTTGCACAGCCTGGAGAAAAAGAGATTGAGGGGAGACTTATCGGGGTCTGCAGCTTCCTCATGAGAGGAAGAGGAGGGGCAGGCACTGATCTCTTCTCTGTGGTGACAATGACAGGACCTGAGGGAATGGCCTGGAGTTATGTCAGGGCAGGTTTAGGCTGGATTTCNTCCTTGTGGGTCCCTTCCAGCTCAGGAGATTCTATGAGTCAATGATTCTATGTAATTCTTTGCTACAACATTCTCCAGGGGTCACTTGTGCCTAGGAAGCCCCAGAGTGCCTCTCCACAGGGTTACCAGAGAATTTCCACTGGGACCATGTAGTGACCACAGGTCTGCTGTGATAGAAGTGTTCATGGACACCCGTGCTGTAAAATACAGAGTTACAAATAGGCCTCGCCTAGTGGGAGTTGGAAATATCAAGCAGTGGGATAAAGGAGAAGGTAGGGGTTTTTTTTGTTGGTTTTTTTTTTTTTTTTCCCCAGGTGCTATGGCTTTACTGGGCTTAGTAACAGATATGCAGCTTCCATGAAATGTGTGGGTCTGAACATGTTTGACCTTTGCATTCTTGGCCCTGGAGAAGTAGAACCAACTCTTATTTATTTGAACAGGGGAGATACAAATGACTCAAGAGATCATCCTTTTCCCAGCCTATATTTAAGCACATTCTTTAAAGCCAGCAGAATCAGGCAAATGTTTAATTGGGAATTTAATGAGTGAACGCCATTAGAAATAACAAGACAGTTTTCTTTTTCTCAAAATAAAGTTCTAATTAATACAATATTTTAAGTCTCCTTACTAAGGAGGCATAGTTATGACTTTACTGTGTAAACTGATGTAACTCCTGCCTGATCTCTTTGAAGGACCATGGCTACTGTGTCTAAGCCAAGCTTTGGCAGTTTGATACTGGTTACAAAATCACTTTTAATTTAATCCTGGGCAAATGTAAATCTAATTTCCTGTAGTGGATGTTAGTGGTGTTGTTTCACACCAGCCCAAGTCTCATCAGAAGTAATCAAGCACAGCAATGGAGAGATTGTTCTCTATAAGACAAGTGACAAACAATCTCTGAACAAAACTTATATTTCCATGCTTGGTGTAAAAACACTATGATGAAAAAAAAGATAAATATTGGGAGCACAGTGGTGGCAAATTGAACAGCATTAGGAGTTAAATGGTGGTGAGAAATGGGAACTGACAAAATCTAAATGAAACTTTAAATACAGGTTTATTCACTGCAAGAAGTGTTGGGGACATAAACCACTTCTTTCATCTTATTTGACATCCCCTTCCCTCTGAAAAATTTTGAGAATGCTATTTTACACTTCTATAGGAGAAAAAAATGCAAAGGTAGAGGTGTGCAGGAGAAAAATTTACATCTGTGTTTAACCAAAATGTTCTATAACACTTCAGCATCTTAATCATTCATCAGAGTGTGAATAACTGGTATCTTCCTTTTTTTTTCATTTTTTCCTTTTTTCTTGGCAGAAAACAAAACGCCTACATGTTGGTGATTTGAACTATTATGTGACCTAGGTTGAATGGACAGATGAACAAACTACCTTATGGGAGCAGTTCTAACTATTACTGAAACTTGTAACCATTCTTCATAATAAGCCCTATCATCTACCACTAATAATACTAATACAAGCACTTAGGGTAATAATATCCCAAATTTAATAAGAAGGCAGCAATCGTAGTTTGCTCTGTGTATGTGTTCCAGCCACTTTACATACATTATCAAGTCATGGATCATTTGAGAGCGCCTCAGGGAAAATAACGTGGTAAATGCTGTATAAGTATTATCTCCAAGCGTTGGACCCTTTTGCTGTGAGCTGATGCCACTTTCAGCTCCTGATAAAGCTTAACCGGTAAAAAAATAATATATATATATAAGAACAAGAAATTTTAAGTGGTACTTGCATTAGTCTGGCTGGGTGTGCATCTGCAATTTGCGCAGATAATTAGAGCACAGGAATGCCACAAGTGATCCTTGTCTCAGCAGGAATTCAGACATCTCCATGTTAAACATGAAGCCCTGGCAGTATTACTCCCCAGTGAGCCAAGTGCACATATTTCAAATCTTACCAAAAAACATTGTTCCAAACATAGAATACCTCTGAGAAAATTGCCTCACCATTTGTGATGAGAAGAGAAAATCCAAGCTTCGGATAAAACATTCGAACAGGGACTTCTTGATGTGTTTTGAGTAGGCAACTTGTTGCACAGATGGGAGAGCTCAGGTACATCAGAGAGGCCAGCAACATTTCCAGGGCTGTGCTTGGGTGACAATCCTGAAAGGAGATCTTCTGGGGACTCCTTGAGAAACAGAAAATTCTCTTTTTAGCATCAGTGGAGAGCAGGGAGCTCATTATAAATGTGTAGCCCAGGTCTCCCAGCCCTTCACTCAGTAAACAGGAACAGGGTACTTAAGTCAGTCCAGTTATTTCCATTGATGTCCCTGAGCTTGATTAAGGTCTGAGTTATGACTTCATGTGTTGTCTGTTCTGTGGGGGAGCACTTAAACAATCAAGGCTGGCCGTCAAGAACAAATGGATGATACTGTGAGAGTAGAGACTACTTTGCAAGGCCTGGGGAGTGGTCTGAACACCGAGTCTACAGCATGTGAACTACTGCGTGCTCTGTGACCTTCCCCAAGAGGCAGGGATTCAAAGGGAGCAAAGCATTTCCCACCTTGGCTGTAAGCTTCTGGGGTGGGAGGGTTTTCAGTCCATGAACTAGCAGGAGAATACAGGCGGGAGGCTGGGGGAGAGCTCTAGCACAAAGCTGGTCTAGCAACATGGATTGTGCATTTGAATATGTTTTTAAAACACTGAATTCAATGAGGACCGTTCTGCGTCTTGGGTGTTTTATGAGGAATTCTGAGGTGCGCAAGTCCTATTTTGGATCTTACTTTTTCTTTCCAACTCATCTCAGGACCAGGAGTTGGACTTGATAATCCTTGTGGATCCCTTCCAACTTAGCATATTCTGTGTTTCTGTGATCTCCATAAGTAATCTTTCTGTTTAATTTCCAGCAGAATTGTTTGAACAAGAATTTGTCTCAGGACTGAGGTGCTGAATGTATTTGCATCCTTTCTCTGGACAGTTTGTATCAAAGCTTCATTTTAGCTTCTTCTTAAGTGTAGATGAGGGCACAGAGGATACACCAGACTTGTGAACAGGGTCGTGGATGGATTTGCTGACTGTTTCACACACTCTTTACATTCTAATTTAACTAAACATTGCATTTTCTGAATGGCTGCAACAATGGTCTCTCTCTCTCTCCAGACTATCCGTATCTTACTGTCATACCCCAGCAAATTTAAATGTTGTTCGTTTGTTTGTTTACTTGCTTTAGGGTGTTTTGGGCTGGTTTTGCTTGGTTTTGTTTTATGTTAACCTGAAGAGAATTCCTCAGAGTGAGCTGAGTTCTAAGAAACTTCATCCATTTCTGGGGCGGAATTCAGGTGCCTACACAGAAATGTCTAGAGGCAATTTAAACCCCCCTGGTATCAGTAAGCAGATAGAGCATGGAAACTGCAGCGCTGCGTTGAGCTTGCGTTTGCAAATGGATGTCAGGCAGGATACACCGAGACATTTCAAATGGCACCAAAAATTAAAGTTGTGGCACTCAGATTGCTTTCTTGGAGGAAAAGAGACACAGAATAAATTTTTGGCTGCTTAAGGAAAAATAGCAATTAAATTAGTGTTTCCAGTAAAACGTGGGAGTTATTTCTGTGGCAGTGTGCTCTGTAAGAGTCACAGGGGAGATATATTTAATGAATCCTACAACTTTGCTATTTGAGATGCTCGTTTGAAAAGTAGACAAAGTGAGATACTAGGGAATGGCTTAATTCCCCGAAACAGGTGACAACTGTAAAGGTGACCAGAACCAGTTTCTCTGGGGTTATCTTGTCCACATACCCAAGTTTTCCCATCTTGGGACAATTAAATATCCAATATTTAATTTCATTAAAGATAAGGTGATGCAGATTCTGCCTGCAGAGCCTGGCATCCACCTTGTTGTGATTTGTGACCTTAGCTCTGCTCTCTGACTTGCTGTGAGTTTGGGTTCAGGGTCACAAGCTGTAACCACTTCATGATCATGGCCTTTTTTACAATAGGAACAGTTCCACCAGGCAGTGAAATATTATTCGTTGGTTAAAAGAAGGCAATGATGAGAATAGAAGTGTTGGAGAGTGGCGTGGTTATTGAAGGAGGTTTTCCCATAGGATTTATTTGTTTCTTTGTTTGTTCACTGTTGCAGAAACCTTTTGTGAGACAAAGTGAAAGCAGCTAGAAATGAAGAGCTGGAGCGGGGTGAGCATTCCTGGAAATGCCACAACCACTTAGGATGACAAGGTCAGTTTATATGTGCTCCCTTTCTTCTGTTTCTGCTCTGATCTAATCAGCTGGATCTAGGCAAGGGGAAGGAAAACATCCCTGCCACAAACACTCAGCCTGCAAACTCCTCCGTTTTCCCTCAGCCAACAGGGATGATCTCTGAACTGATCGGGATTTTTCCAGATGCCAGGAAGCATTTTGTCATTGCAAGGATTTAGTTTTCTTTTGTCCCATTTTTGTGGAGGAAAAAAAGAATGGAGCATAATGAATGGAAATATGGTGCAGATAAGGAGCCCACGGTGCTTGACTGCAATCTTACTTTCTGGAAGTCAGAAGATACTGAGGTTTCTGCTCAGGTCATGGTGAAACACATCTTGCTCCTATTATCACCTCGTAAAGCAGAGTTCTCAGAGACACTCATGTCTAGCCATTAGAAGCAGCCTAGATTCATATTGTTTCATGGCTCAGTTCATGGAAATTTTGGACCATATTTTCCACATGGAGCCTCCCCAACAAGGAAGGTTTAGATTGCATACTAGAAGAAAGTTACCCACTGAAAGTGTGGTCAGGCATTGGAGCAAGCTGACAGGGAAGTGATGGATTCACCATCCTTGAAAGTGTTCAAAGAGCATGTGGATGTGTTGAATGCATCAGTGCAGGGTGAACTGTTTGACCTGATGAATTTTGAGGTCTTTTTCAGGCTAAACAGTTCCATGATTTTATATCCAGCAGAACTGAGGTTGCACTCTCTGTCTGAGGAGACCATGATGAGCTCCTGACCTGATATTTCCTATCTTAGGTTACTCACAACTAAAATAAAGCTATTCTGGGTTAAGCATGTCATTTACAGCATTTAACAATTTATTTTTATGAGGTCCATAGGTAAAGAGGAGATGAAGGCTCAGACACAATCGTTTTCCTCCAGGCAAGCACTGATTCTTCAACTCATGTCCTTTAACACCCTTTAATACCTCAGCCTCCATCCGGAAGGCCCCACCTTAGGTACCACATCATTCACATCTTTTTTGCATGTCGGGGACACCCCAATTTTTTGATCAACATGCTTCAAAAGTCTGAGTATAAATTCATGCTTTCTTTGTTCCAAGACTCAGGTCTTGGTCCACTCGTCAGATACACAGCCTGTATGTGAATTCAATCCCTGGTTATTTTTGCAGTAGACAAATTAGCTTCCCCCAAAAGAAGAGCCAACACTGGTTGTGGGAATAGGCAGCTCTAGGGACCCTTTCTTATAGGCCCTTGTAGTAAAGATTGCACTAGTTGTAACTCCTACACACTCGCACAATTCTCCAAAATCAATCCACAAATTTGCAGGCCTCCCAAATACCCAACAGATCCCTTCATGCCCAGCTCTAAGGCAAGCACCATGTACTTTTTATCTCATGCTACAATAATGTCTCTTGGTGGGTTGTGACATATTTTTACACTATCACAGACACTTCAAACAGGAAAACCATACACACATAAAAATATCACTTTATTTGAGTACCAGAGGCATGCAACTTCTTGATGCTCAGATGAGTCACTTGTCTGCATGTTTATGTCTTACTGTTTTAGAAGACAACCCAAAACCTCGCATTAAAAGACCACATTTTACCACGAGTAAGCTCAACTAAGCAGGATAAACTGAGAGAAATGGATAATGCATCTCTGCAGAAGACTCCTCCAGCCTGCCACGGGTAATGCTTGTAAAGAATGGGCATGTCCAGCCCATGGGAACTTTGTGATTACAGACAACGACAGGCACAGAGACGTCCTGGTGAACAAGAGAATTCAATGTCCTAGGAAGACCCAGAAACACTGGATCTGAACGTTGGAGCACCATCTAGTGAATACAGGAGCTCACCTTTGTTCTGTGTTGGTGTCTCACTTAGCAGAAAAGTGTGTAAGTGACAACCCATACACACTTGTTCTGTGCTGAGTGCCCAGCTTATGCTAACTTCTTTCAAGCTGTAAATATTCAAGAGAAAGAGATTTTCCTCTTCATAATTCTTCTGGATACTGGAATGTCTTAAAGAAATCCTCTCTTCTTGCTCTATGGAAAATATTTGGGAAGGTTGTCTGCACTCTGAAGGTGGTGATGGAGAGATCTTTGGAAGAAAACAGATGGCAGACTAAGACTGGATGCAGAAGCCAGAGTATGAATCCCCAAATGGTTCTTGCTGAGGTATAAGGTACCTTTCTGCTCATGAAGAATTTCTCTGTAACTCTTCAATGAGCAGAGTCTGTAAGGTCTAGCCCCGATCTGTAGGGTTTTCTCCTTTTCTCCTCCTTACCTTAGAGATACTGAATTTCATTCTTTATTCTGGTAAAGTTGAAAATAACCTCTGGAGGTGAACTAGGCCAGCACCTTCTCAAAATACGAGAAACTCTGGATTTACACTACATTGGTCTGGATTTATCTAGTTAGTCTTCTAACAATACCTCCAAGACAGTCTGTGCCTCAAGAAGAAAAATACACAGTTAATAACATCCTGATTATGGATTCTTGTCTCAGGATCTTCCACCTAGTGCAGGTTATGATGAGGAGGTCACCAGAGTTTGTCATGGAGAGCAAAATTGAAAGATAGCAGTAGAGATTTATTCTAGAGGAGTCTCTTACTCACAACTAATTTATGTCCACCTTTTCCCCTCCTACACAAATTCCTTAATGAAAGATGACAATGCTGCACCTAAACCAGTGGAGCAGGAGGTAGGGCAGATGGCACCTTTGGAAGAAAATAAGAACCGCTTGAATAGCAGAAAGGTGAGCTTTGCAGCCTGTTCCAAAAGATGAGGATGTGAGAAAGTTTGTGCAGATAAAGGTGGCTCAGCTACTGTGTGAGGTAAAAAATATCAGAAATTCTCAAGATGATGATGAAACAACTATAGTACATGTCCGAGAGGTATTCAGATCTTAGTTCAGGGTTGGGATTTGCCTGGTTCAATGAAGGCATTGACAGCACAGACTTGAACTCCTTTTGCAGTCAGTAAGAGTCTAATTAATGGAGTAAATGAGTTTAGGATATGATTTGGATCACCTTACAGAGACATCCTTACTTGGTCTGTTGAAGCCTAAGCAGCACAGATCCTTCCCCCAAGAGCAGGACTGGACAACTTGACATCCCAGAGACAGACACTTACGTTGTAAACTAATAAAATGTATTCACTGGAGGAATAATATTTAATTTAGACTATCAATGGATACAATAAGAAGAAATTTCTTGATCTGTACATAAACTGCGCTCCCTTTCTGGAGATGACAAAATTTTAAGATCCGCATATTGTCTGTAAGATTTGCTAGATTTTTGCCAGTATTCTTTCCTTAAATAAGCCCTTTTGGCACAATTGATGACAATATACATCTTGTTCATTGATCAAATTGCTCTGAATCTTAAGATATTTTGGACTCCTTCACTGATTAAAGTGCAACCTCCCAAAATCGTTGCTGTTCAGCCTGCCTCATTCTTCTCGCACTTCGACTCATGTCCTCTTCCCATTGTCTGTTTTGTGCATTTAGGTCATCTTACGTCAATGTTCCATTTGAAGCCATCAAGTAGGAACAATGTTTATGAGTCTGCAACAAATTCCATGTATGAAGTCTCTCATTTACTGAAAATCTTCCATTCACTGCGGCCAATGGCTCGTGCCAAAGCTTTGAGGTGTGTCAGATGTCCAGATTGTTTGACTGCATCAGGAGGTTGCTGTGGTGTCCATTTTTTGTGGTGCTCCTTTTTTTAACTTACATGCCTCCATCACAGACCCATGGAATAGTTTGGGTTGGAAAGGACCTCCAGTTCCAACCATGGAACTCCAGGTCCAACCTGCCATGGTCAGGGACACCTTCCACTAGAAAAGGTTGCTCAGAACTTCTTCCAGACTGGCCTTGAACACCTTCAGGGATTGGGCAGCCACAGCTTCCCTGGGCAACCTGTGCCAGGGTCTCACAACCCTCACAGAAAGTAATTTCTTCCTGACGTCTGATCTAAACCTACTCTCTCCCAGTTTGAAGCTGTTCTGCCTTGTGCTGCCACTCTAGGCTCTTGTAAAGAGTCTCTCTCCATCCTTATTGTGGGCTCCCTTCAGGTATGGGAAGGACACAATTAGGGCACCACAAATCTTCTTCAGGCTGAAGAATTCCGGTTCTCTCAGTGTTTCCTCATAAGACAGGTGCCCCATCCCTCTGATCATCTTGGAGACCTCCTCTAGACTGGCTCCAACAGCTCCAGGTCCTTCCTGTGCTGGGCCCCAGGGCTGGATGCAGCTCTGCAGGTGGGGTCTCACCTGAGCAGAGCAGAGCAGAGCAGAGGGGCAGGATCCCCTCCCTTGCCCTGCTGTCCACGCCACTTTGGAAGCAGCCCAAGACACAGAGGGTTTCTGAGTGCACATTGACAGCCTCTCATCCTCCAGCACCACCAAGTCCTTCCCCCTCAGGCTGCTCTGGATCTGCTCATCCTGATGCCTAAAGATTTTTGGGTTTTTATGTATTTTCCATATATTCATAGCTCGTAGAATGCTATTACATAGTTATGTAGCTCCTAATATTTTTCCTACGCTTTGTCTTAGATTGTAGAAAAATTAGTTAACCTTCTAATACATTCCTGAAATGCTACTTAGGCTTATTTTTAAGAAGAGAACCTAGAAGGAGTACATTTTGTTTTCCAATCAGAAAATAAGAAGAAGTAACAAGAAAATGGGGTAAATAAGCCCTGAACTACCTCCAATGCAGCAGTACCTGGGGAAAAATTACCTAACCAATTGCTCTTCTAATTAGACTATATCTGTTAAATATGTTAATTTTTTTCACTTGTAAAACTGTAGAAATGCAATACTGGATGTGCCCATGACCACTGGGAGACCTGGAAGCTTCCAAATAAAGGTCTGTTTTTTATTTTACTGTTTTAACACTGTAGCAAGACTTTTCCCCTTGATATCAGGCAAGAATCCCCTCACCCTGGATTGGCACCAGGGGTTGCCCTGACCCAGGTACAGAACCAGCACCTGGCCTTGTTAAACCTCATGAGATTCACATGAGCCCATTTCTCCAGCTTGTTCAGGTCTCCATGAATGGCATTCTGATCCCTCTGGGTCATCCTGAATGACTTCTTTTCCCATCTGACCTCAAGAAAAAGCTTCTGATCCTGAGAATCCCATGATACCACTGACCAGGACAACTAAATACAGCACAGGGAACTCTGTGAGTCATTTTAAGTCATCATAAATACATTTTGATGTATTCATAAATTCACAGTTTTAATGTCTTCATGGCATTGTTCTTCAGATTATTTATGGGATAAACAGGGCCATATTTTGAGCCTTGTGATAGCATTAAGGAAACAGAAATGTAATTAGAAGAGAGTGAGTTGTCAGCAATTCAGGCTGATGTTAATAACAAATGGTGATAAAAAGATGGGTTTGATTGACCTGATAGAGAAGAGAGGGCCTATTTTATATGTATTATGTAAATGCTCCCAGTAAAGATGAGAAGGAATAACAAGAGAGACTTCCATAAGGTTCCCAGTTTACAGAAAATAAAAAGAAGAGACACACTCATGAGTCATGTTTAGTGGAGTGGAGTGGAAAGGATCAGCATTTCCTGTGCCATTTGTGTATTTTCAGCTCTCCTCCACAACACTCAAGTTTTCTGCCTAAATAAATCATTTTGGAAGTCCCAACAGCAGGAGAGTGATGAATGGGAAGGCAGAAGGAGAGTGAAAATGAGCTAATCTCCCCAATACATTAGAATAATAATTCTTTGTCAGGCCTAACATTCAATGAAAAATGACTCTTGCTAGCACATTAGTCTGGAGAGGAGGTTTTGATAATACAGTAGTGGAAAGTAAAGATTCGTCTTTGAATCGAAGGAAAGTGAGGGGATTAGAAGATGGCTCAGAATATTTCAGATGCAATGAAATACAGTTCATGGCAAGAGAAGAGCTAACACAATAGCCCCAATCAAATATGATTTAGGCACAGTTAGAAGTAGTACTCTAATTACCAGCAATTGATTTAACTAAAGAGCTTCCTGCAACTCTGTAAGAACGAAAAAAAGAATTTTTTTCTTTTTTTTTTTAATAATGAAACCCATGCTTTTTCAACGGTTTCTTGGTTCCAAGGAAGAGAACTATTGGTCTATCTGGGAAGTTTTTAAGGAATAAATCAAAGATATTTTGTCATCAGTAAACCATCAGGAATGGAAATCTGTTTCCTAGAAAGTGGCTTGGGATTGTATGTGAACAAGAGTGTCCTCAAGTGCCAGACCAGTTTTACAAAGAAGATAAATGGGGTAACCTGACTGTTTTCAGCTGCTTTAAATATCTTTTTTTTAGGTAATACAAATTCATGGAGCCAGGTTAGGTGTTGAGACAACCTCCCAGAGGCTAAGTGACTTGAGTGGAGAGTTCGTCACCGCTGACAAAAAGTGCCTTGAGTTGTCGGAATTCCTCCAGGAAATATAAAATATCTACAGGGAGACAGGCAAGAAAACTGGAGGCCTAATTGTGCAGATCTTAAACAAACACGTCTTGCTTGATTTGTGGGAGCCAGGCTGATGCAGCTGTAGGTCCTCACCATGGATAAAACAGCGAATCTTCCAGAAAAAGATCAGGTAGCAAAGAGCTGTGACACTTTCACCTCCATCCCGTGTCAGCAATAGTGTGGTCAGCAGGACCAGGGCAGGGATTGTCCCCTTGACTTGTCACTGATGAGGCCACACCCCAAATCCTGGGTTCAGTTTTGGGTCCCTCACCCCCAGAAAGACTTTGAGGCATCCAGAGAACAGCGACAGAGCTGGGGAAGGCTCTGGAGCATAAGTCTGATGAGGAGCACCTGAGGGAGCTGAGGGGGGCTCAGTCTGGGGAAAAGGAGGCTCAGGGAGGACCCTCTCACTCTCCACAACTCCCTGACAAAGGGGTGCAGCCAGGTGTGTCTTTCTCTTTTCCTTGTTATCAAATTACAGGATGAGAGGAAACGGGCTCCCGTCGCACCAGGGGAGGTTTAGGTTGGATAGCAGGAAAAGCTTTTCCCTGAAATGGTTGTCAAGGATTGGAAAAGGCTGCCCAGGGAACTGGTGGAATTACCATCTCTGGACGTCTTCAAATAACATGCAGATGTGGTGCTTAGGGACAGAGTTTAGTGGTGGCCCAGCTGATGCAAATATTTTGAAAGTACTTTGTCTAGAAGTGGAATTTTAAATAGTTCTAGCATTATGAGCCATGAAAACAATAGTATTCTTACACAGGTGTAGAAGAGGTGAGAGGTTATGTCACATGTACATCAGATCATGGAGTTATCAGGATAATCAGCAGGATAAATCTCCTTGAACTCTGTTTTCACTGTTTTTTGCAAGTTCTATGAGTTTTGACGATTTCATCCTTGGCAAAGGCCCTTTTTGCTAATCAGCCTTCATTCCAGATTGGCTGTGGTTTTTGTCATTGGAAGTTATAACAGCCAATCTACACTCAAACAGTTGCTTTGTCAAAGTTACCCCTCCAAATAGTTCCACTGCCAGAAGTCACATAAATATGGCACCATTTCAAGGCTTATATTAACCCTAAGTTTTTCCCTTAAAATAAGTAGGGAAGTAGCTAGAGGAGATTGAGTATCTCTACTTTGAACACAAGATGAAGTAAGGATCAAGATAATTTCTAAATTGTTCTAATTTCATGCCTCAGTGCTTTAAAGGAGCCCTTTAGAGTCAATTGACTCTTTGATCATTGACTAAAATCTAATAACTTTGGCAGCAAATGAGGTGTGAAATACTGTCAAAATCACTTCAATAATACCTGTGTGGTACTAAACATTTTCATCTCTGTGGTAACAGTTTGTAGAAAAAGACACAGTTTAACAATTGATGGCTCTAGAAGTCAAAATGCTCTTGCATTTAAAAATATTTGCCATGCCCACCTTAGATTTCAAGTCCAAATCAAGGGAAACTCCTACATGGTGACAAAAATATTGGTGGACTGTTACAAATATCTGGAATATTGTATGTAGACTGTATTGAAACATTACAATTCTTTGTAAATGCAGTATTCTTTCTACTCAAGAATTCCAGAGAGATTTTAAGACTTGACATTAAAAGGTCAAAATTTTTGCTTTATTTTTAATTTAAAGTAGATATTCAACTGCCTTTTTTCCAAAGGAGATACCAGGTAATGATCTGTAAGTAGCAAATTCCAAAAGCCAGCTTCTGAGTTCTGCTCTAGAGTAGAATTATCTCTTGGGACTGCAGCAAACAATGTGTATGTCAGCCTGCATGTAGTGTGGATGAAGATTGATTTTTGCATTCACGAGTCCTACATTCTTTCTTTGACCTTTTCCTCAAATTTTATGTGTGACTTAATACATTCTTGGACACATCCAGCTTTCAAAATCTCTGGAAATTGAAGAACAACACTGTCTGACAATGTTTTTTTGTGAATGAATTGGATGATATGTATAAGTGCAGATTGTTGCAGTCTTTCAAACAGATAGTGTCTCAGAATTAAATTTTTTTGTAAGTCCTTCAAGTTTAAAATTACTTTTTTTATTCAAAACAAAATTCACACTTTTTATTTTCATTTCCACTGAACTGAAATACTGTCTCCTTTCTGAAGAACCAAAATAAAATATGGTTGCAAATTTACTTCCTTTTCTACTTCTCTCTTCATTTTATATTTCCCCTGCTTTTATACAGGTCATTAATACTTTATACCTTGTTCTGAATTACTATGAGATCTTTGAATGTGAGGCACAATGTAAGCATGAAGTACTAGCTCATGTATATTACAATTACGGTTCCAGGCAGAACTCAATAAGCAGAGGGCATATCTGATAATGTCTCATATTCTGTCAGAATAAGGAAAAAGTACATGATAAAAAAAAAGCTCAGAGGTGACCCACAGGGAGAGTAATGACTTCTAACAAATTTGGCATTTTTTCCCAGTAGAAAAATAATGAAATGAAGAGAAAGATGAAGAGAAATTATAGAAAAAAGTTATGTCTTGTAAAATATTTAGAGAGACAAGTTCAATTGACAGTAAAGCAGAAAGGTACATTTAGCAGGACCAAAACTGTTCTCTTAGTCTTTGGTTTCTATTTAGATAAAACTGGAATTACAGGATGAACAGAAGCTGCATTTCTCCCTATGTCAGCAAAAGCAACAGAAGTTTTGAGACAGAAATTGAAGTATAACTGGGTTTTTGCTACTCTTTAGGTCATCTCCATATCTGAATTAATTTAAATGGTGGGTTTTGGAAAACACTGAATGGTGCATTTCTTTTTGTATTTGACATGATCAAATATGTCTATTCTTGATGTCCAAATCAAGATGAGAGATGAATGGCATCCCTGTGCAGACCAGCCGCTCATTTTATGGGCCGTATTTCCATCCACGGACCTGGCTGCCAGCATCCATCCTGTTTTGCCAATCCTACTCGCATCACCTCGAAATGGGGCTTCAGCGTTTTTCATCTCTATTATTGGTACATTTTGAGGTTGATTCAACTCATGCTTTTTGCTTTTGGGAAGCTGGCAATTCTATTACGTAGGGTTCAGTTTGCGCTAGATGGAAAAGACCCTTTAGGTCAGGCTGTCCCCTCCCTGTGCTCCTAGGAGCTGCTCCCCCCTTTTTCAGTTTCCCAAGTGGTTACACTGCCGCTGATTGCCCAGTGAAAATGCTTTATAGTCTTCACATCCCCATCAGGAACAATTCTCAATATTTAGGTGACATTTTCTCTCTTCCTATCTCTGTTTCCTTTTCTATTCCGATTTCTAATGCATGATTTTTTTTGATAAAGCCAAAATAATTTGTGTCTGTCTCTGGTACATTCCCTTCTCAACTGAGTAGTTTTGAATGATTAATCCATTACACATACTCTGGTTTTGATCTTGCTAAGCAGTTAAGCTACTGCTTACATATGAGAACATGAATAGTTGCCAGATCTTGGAATGTGAATAGTTTCTTACAAGGCTCTGTAAATCTATATTCTGAGGTGAGAACTACATTTCATTTTTTCTCAGAGATAACCTCTGGCTTTTTCTAGTAGCTTTTCTTTTACTTTTCTCTAAAGTCCCTTTATTTTAGATTTTTTTTTTTTCAGACAGAGATCTCAGCCTGCTTCCTTTTTTTCAATCTGTTCAAAATTTTGTAAAGTGGTCCGTCCCTGTGTCAGACCAAAATTAAAATCTAAAACATAACATGAAAAATATCCTGTGAGTTAATTCTAATGATGGAAGAAAGACCTTCTAACACTATCTGACTGCTGTTTGGCTCTTATTTTTCTTGCTGCACTGGGGACTGTAAACTCGTACATCTGCTCTTTGCTTTTCCTTCTGAACCTTTTGAATTCCTTGAATGGTGCATCTGTCCTGATGAAACCTGTGTGTTCACTTCCTGCATGTACATTGGCCAACAAAATTGTGCTGTTTGCTCTTCTATCTCTTCCTCATGAAGTGAAGTAGAAAATAAATAGAAACACACAGAAATTTTTACACTGTTCAATAAATGTCTTTTCATAATCTGACACACAGGTTACTTGCTAGTGTGAGTGTATTTTTAGCTATAAGGTGATAGAGAGACATTTTATTAAGCATGAAATAGGACTCTTTATCATGCTTCTCTCATGCATGAGCATACACCCAGACAATCCTGGGCCTGAATAATTTATACCTCTCTCAAAGAGACTTTTAGTCACCCAGCCATGCATTACTTGCTACTGTTCACATTTCTCATGTGATGGTTGGTCTCTTCCTGAAGGTCTCCTCAAGAAAACCACCAGCCATGGCAGCCTTTTACTTTATTATGAGTTTATTTTTGCTTTACCTGTGCGCGGTATTCTGGTTTTGTTTCAGAAAGAGACGCTGGAGATAAAACTTTCTTCAACCTATTGAGCGACTGATCTCATTTTTTTTACCATTACTCTACTTTTGTAAACCTGTCCTCCAGATCACAGGAGAGAATGAGGAGCTGTGCTGGACACTGCTTCCTTGGAAATGCAATTACTTTGTCTGGCCAATTTCCCTAGCAAGAGTTGAGTCTTCTCTTTTGAGATTAACTCTTGAAATAGAGATGTCTGCTGTTCCAGGTTGAGTTATTGCCCACAGAGTTATTGACTTTGCTCCACAGGAGCTCTGGAAGGGTCATCATTGTGGGTGGATGTTAAGAAGTGTGTGGACTAACAATTTTAATTATATGGTTTAAGTAACTTGTTCAGCTTGGCGAACCTCATCACACCTTCCTCAAGTGGGGCAGTGGAGGGGAAGGTGCAGATCTGCTCTCACTGGTGACCAAGAGGACACATGAAATTCTTGTGAAGCAGCATTGGGGAAGTCCAAACCAGACATTAAGGAAAGTTTCTTCACTGAGAGGGTGGTCAGTCACTGGAACAGACTCCCCAGGAAAGTGCTTATGGCACCAGGGAGCTCCTGGATGGTGCTCTCAGTCACAGGGTTTCGTTCTAGCAAGTCCTGTAAGGTGCAGGGATTTGAACTCTCTGATCGTTGTGCGTCCCTGCTCACTGGAGATTTTCTATGATTTTATTCTTGTTACTTTCTCTGTACATAAGCACTTCACCTACATGATCATCTTTTCTTCTTTATAATTGGACTTGTCATGATTCTGAATTATACTGTGAATTATTGGACTGTAGGTTAGATGAAAATTGCACCAACAAATTCTTGGGTTTACCTAATCTATAGGTAAGGTGTGCTTCCTCTCTGCTCATAAACAACAGTCGGGACTTCACAACCGTGGCTGGTCCTTCAGACCTGAATATCATTTCATAACTTCCAGGTGACAAATATATATAGGTAGCCAGTTTGGATTTTGGCTATAGTCACTCTCAGAGAAAATGCCATAAACCTCTTGCACAGCTTGGTATTTAGCAAAATATTTGTGTAGAGAGTAGAGGGAAGGTTGGATGCCATCACAGCAGTTTGTGTTCCTATGCGAGGGTTTTAGTTTGAATCAGGAGAAGGAGAAAGGTCAGTTAGCTTGAATCAGAAGTGCTGAGAAGGATCTCACAATAATTCTCATGTGCAGCACTTTGTTTTCTGTTGCAGAGCTTGCAGAGACCGAACTCAGCTCCATTTAGAAGGAATTAGAAGAGTTCTGGGGTTCACCCAAACTAATCAAGTTGTAAGTGTGCAACAAGACCACACTACTGGGTTAGGTCCAGTATTGGGCCAAAAATTTAAGTTGTCTATAGTATGGACACATGGCCTTTAAAAACAGCTGTTTGCTGCAGACCCACTGCTGCTGGTCTAAGTCATTTCCTAAAGTAGGAACAGCCTTTATTTCTGAGGAAAACCAGTGAGCAGGCAATCAGAATTTAATGGTCTAAGTTGGGACAAGGAAGATCTTTGAGCCAAGCTGCAAAGTGACAATGGGGCATCTCTCACCAACTTTTGGAGGCTGTGCTGATACCGGAGGAAGTGGAGAATCGTTCAAACCTTCAGCCATGCTGGGGAGTCCTGACAGCCTCTCCGTGTTCCTAGGAAGCTGGAGCGTTTCAAAGTAACACAGCATGCTGGTCATGAAAGTTGAGCTTGAAAAACAAAACAACCACATTCCTGAGATGGTTTTAAGTGTTTCCAAAACAATGTCAGCACTGTGGCACTTTGCAGATGAGTAGAATATTCCCTACGTAAACCTTCTCATGAAAACGTTCTACCATATACTCTCTATTTGACCTCAGTCTTATCTGAAAGCCTTTTTAAGCTGCAGTATTTTGGAAAGGGAAAATATCACTGCTAGGACTTCAGCGATCTAAATTACTGTTTTGCCATGGGGATAAAGAAAAGAGGAGCTATTTCTAAAGAGACAATGGAAGTAGGATGCAAACATTGTTGCTATGCCAGTAATACTCAATCATTTTCAGAAACTGCTTGAAAAAAAGGAAAAAAAAATCTTTGAAATAGAAAGAAAGAGAAATGAAAATGTCACAAAGCCTAATTAAATTTTCAACATTGTAAAGATAATAAAAAGTAACAATGAAGAGGCATAATTATGCTAATTCCATCAAACTCAGTGGTAATAATCAGATCCCACAGATCTGGCCCCAGAAAGCAGTGCCCATACATCTACCCTGAATATGCATTTGGGCAAAACATTTTCATATATGTTGAAAAGTAAACAGCATTAGGACATGTTGTCATTTTGGATAATATTGCTTGCAAAATAGCTTGAAACTTTCTTTATCAATGAATGTTTATAAACTTTTCATGATCCTCAATTCAGAAGAAATGGTTAAGTAATAAATTTTATATTTCCTATATTAATTTTGTAATGTGAAATATTAATGCTTGGTTGTTTTTTTTTTTAATGCATAGAGAAGAACAATTTCTTACAAATATTTTCAGGGTTTGTATTCCTGTAGGTTTTGAGCACATGTGTCAAAGTGGCCAAGAAATCTATTTGATACAATTTTGTTTGCCTTACATGTTAGTTAAGTTCTCTTAATCCAGCTAATGTTATATGAATAGAGAATGGGAAGTTAAATTGTTGATACAGAGGAGCTAAGCAGAAGACACTAAATATTTAATGCATTGGCAGAAGGACTTTGGTAACATTTCCTTCATTGAACAAACAAGCTGGCCCATCCCATATGGAATCCCACATGCAATTATTTCTGAAAAATCTGTTGCAAACTTCTGATTATCTGCACAGCTCTTGGAAAGAGCTGCTGGGGATATCTTAGGCTAGAAGTGTCCGGCATCACCCTCATGTCTGGAAGAAAGCTCTGTGCTCATGAGGATGATGAATATCAAAGAGATTTCTTAAAAACAGTCCCTAGTCCAGCTTCCATGAGTTGACATTTGCCCTTCAGATTTCCCTGGTCACATCAGTTGTACTGATGGACATTTTGGGAGATTAGATCCCACGTTTCCACTATGTGAGCTCAGTTAGGAGCTTGATATGAATTCCATCCTCCTGAGGCTCCCCACAAGCTGAGGAGCACCAAGAATGTTCTAGACTGAAATTCTTTGGGTAACACAACATTGTTCAAGCCCTGTGGCAGCAACTCTCCACTGAGGTTAGATGCAAAAGGATGGATAAATGGTCTGATCTGCTGCACAGCCCCAGATGGAACACATTTTGATCTCTGTGTGGAAAACGCACAAAAATTCCCCAAGCCTGATGTTTTACCATTGCGTTGTGAAATAAGGATTTTACAATTAAAAATTGTAAAGCAGGTATGTTTTATTTCCAGCTGGCACACATGGGGGATTTTCCAAAATAGAGAGACACGTTCCAGGTTTAAATACACTTAGGTTCCACAAAACCACAATTCCCTGCCCACCCATTCCCCTCCCATTCCCCACCGCCTTGCCCTTCATATTATAATTAGTCTTCTGTGGTGTCATGCCTCCTGGTGGTCTCGAGGCAGGGGGCTCCTGATGAAGTAAGAAGTCCTCCTCAGGCGTCCACTGTCTGACCTCCATCTCTGGGCAGGCGCAGTGGAGGTCTGGCTAATTCCCAGGTCAGTTTGTCCAGGCCAAAACCAGGAACCTGCTTCTTGATGGTTTCTTAATCAACTGGTTCTGCTTTGTCGGGTCTTCACAATACCTAAGTCCTGCTTTCCTGAGCTTTCACAAAATACATCTTATCTTTATGGCCTTTCCCTAGCAACGAAATTCCTAGGCACTCTGTCAATTGTTTCTACCTAACAAGTTACACTCCTGTGTGTTGTCACAAGTTGTTACTCCACTTTTAGAAAATTGCTAAATAAACTATCTATTTCTGTTTTCCCTTCACCTGTTTAAGCACACTCTATGCTTCTAAAATTCTGAATTTTCATGTGCATATATATGTCCCGTATCACCATCCTGGCATCAAAGCAGTGATACAGCGTCTCCTGGGAATCGTAATGCAGCTGCTTCATATTTTCATTCTCCTCTGGATGACGACTGAACCATCCAGACTGCAATTTCTGCACTATTTTAAAGTTTCTTGCTGGGGTACTGTGTGGGAATCCAGTAGCTGCTTTGCACCCTGGAAGAGATTTTGACATTCTTTGGGTAGCTGCCAGCAGGATGCCAATTTCCATGGTTGTGCAAACACCTAATTCGGGACCTTATCAATCCTTCGGGATTTGATCTTTTTTCTCTTACTGGTATTTGTTATTCAATGAGTATGTGCATTTTAAGACAGTTTGCATTCTCCTAGTACTATCATTTTCCCATAAATATACATTACTGGTCACTGCCAGAGGCAGGAACTATGGGCTGGATTAATATTTCATCCATTCTTAGTACTTACACAGTTACAGCTCTGAAGTTTCACAAATCTGACATCTGCACCTCTCTTCAAAGGTAATGAAGTCACATCCTTACCATTGCCCAGGCTCTGTATCTTCTCTGAACCTCTTCCTACAGCAAGGAGAGAAAGGAAGATGTTTCCTTTTGAGTAGGCTTTTTTTTGCACTGATTTTTGTTCTTTTATGCGTAAGAGACAGAAGACAAATAGAATTATGTTTTGTTTGGAGTAGAAAAGGATGAGTTTCTTGTGTGTTTTCTCTCACCAACATGAAACCCTGAAGAGACGTGCCATGATTAGTGAGTGCCTATCAGTCTGCATCTCTGGTAAGGAATAATAAAATAAATCATCATGAAGAAGAGCCTTAATAGTTCTGACTGTGGTCTTGAATGATACGAAGAAAAAAGGCAGTATTTTCATTTAATTAGACCAAGAAGGGTTGAGTTACTACACTTGGGTGGACATCTCATGGGTTGTGTTCAAATGAAGGTGTTGGATAAAGTTTTCCTTACTGTTTCTGGAAGTGCTATAGGTATTCAGGATCAATGTCATTAAATAGCTGGCAAACTGGGAACTGTACTTTCATCATTAGATAATTAGGGATATGAGACTCCTACCCAAAACAGCTGAACTGGGTACGCAAAACTACACAGGCATCATGGAAACATCCAAAGCAGTAATTCTGAACCACAGAGTTGTGTAAATATTCTTACACTGAAATCAGTGCTCTTTAATTTTCACTTCTCTCTAAATTCTTTTCTAAATGACACAAAGCAAGCTGAAAAAAAAATGTAATTTCCATGCCAGAATAAGAACACCTATTAGCATAATTATCCTGCTTTCCTGTGAAACAGGACCTGAAAGAGAACAGAAATTATCCAAAAGACAGAGAAAAATTATCAGCCATGGCTTTGTGAGTATCAACCCTCTTTCTCACCACAAGCAGGTGATAGTGCTGCTCTAAACAACAGCACTGGATAGGCCTCAGAATCATTTATATTCAAATGTTTGTTTTTTCAAAGATTTCTTGTGTAGAGAATTATGCAAAGTGGGTCTGTGCCTTTCCTTCACTGAGTAAATAGGTTATGTAAAATTTCAGTGATATTTCACTATGCATTCTATTTTGCTGACCAATAAGCTGAGTGCATGTGCATATTTCCTTAGAAGAGACCTGAGCATAATGTCATCCAAAATAAACTCTGCTTTGCCAGGAGGAGACAAACATTTTCTTTCTCAGCTGTGACCTAAACAGAAGAAGACTCCAGTAATTTTTATTGGTTCATCCCAAGAAAGGCAGTAATGAACTTGACATTGCTTGCTTTTCTTGCATTTTTTGTCTTAATTTTTTATCCTAGAGCATAGAAGTGGAATAATTCTTTCTTCACAAAACTTTACAAAATGTTGATCCAATGGCTTAACATATAAAACTTGGATTAAAACAGAATTTTAGAAAGTTTTGAAAACTAGTTAAAACTGTATCCCACCTCCACTGCCAAGCTGATATATCAGGTTAGGGATCCCATTCCTGGAAAGCAGTGACCTGATGCAGATTTTGCTTTATTGTGTGACATTTTTAATCTTCCCTAATGACTTGATTAAGCAGTGAAATACTTAATATTTTGACTCTGTTTTTATCACTCTCAGTCATTAATTGAGTACCAATGAGGAGCTACACAGTAGTTTTGTTTTCTGGACAGTATTTCCGCCTCTATTTCACCAGGTTGTCCAGAGAAGCTGTGGATGCCCATCCCTAGAATTTTTCATGGCTAGGTTGGATGGGGCTCTGAGCAGCCTGTTTTAGTGGGAGGTTCCCTGCCCGTTGCAGGGGGCTGGAATTAAATGAAATTTAATGTTCCTTCCAACTCAAACTTTTCTGTGGTTCTGTGATTCAGACACCTTGTTGAAGTGGCCTGGTGGGTAAAGTCTGATATATTCCCACCAGCTCGAGCCTGGGACATCATCCTTGTGCTGGGAGATGTGGTCTTACATCAGTACACCACACCAACAGTGTGAGGAAGAGCCTGGAATTTGAAGCACTGCGAGTAAATAACCTCAAATCAAGTTTACTCGGAGAATTTAGATGGATACACCTTGTTTTTCATGCCGTGTGCAGGAGCATAGAAAAGCCTATGAGCAAGTATTGAACCAATACCTGAAATCATCTGAGGAAAGTTATTTGGGATTCTGAGCTGGGGCTGCAGCTCCTGACGCTGCCACAGACAATTCACAGACCTTGGGCAAAGCTCTCTGTACTCTGCAGCTTAAAATGGAAGTATTGAAACTTCATTTCCTTGCTGTTTGTCTTCTTTCCCTTCACAGAACAGAAGGATTTTTTATGATTCTGCTCCGCAATGTCTAAGAAGGAGAACAAGGTTTTCCATGGAGCTGCCTGTCTGTTGTGAACTGTAAATAATAAATACGCAATTCTGTTCTATGGAACAACAAGCTTTATCTTCCATATTATATCGCTGTTCAAAAAGTCCTATTGCTATTTCAGCTGGAAAAAAAATGAGCATCAATTTTCTCTCACTAGTGGGCGAGGAAATGTTTCTACATCCTGAAAAAATAAAGGGGGGATATTGGCACCCTAGAGCCACCTGCATATTTTGATTGCTGAATGATTTGGAATGTGCATTATACATTGGAATCTCCAAAATACTCCTCTACCGGCTAAGTTAACTACGTGCAAGAAGGCCATAAAGTCTGAGGTTTAGATAAATCCATGACATTTCCAGCTTAATAGCAGTGTTCAGCTTGCTGTGCCCACTGCCAGCAGTACTTCTGAATTTAATTGTTGAAGTGCTTCTGCTACTGAACAACTGATGTAAAGTGACTCTTAGAATAAGAACTTTGTAGACGGGGAAGGTTTCATTTTTTGTTTATTTCTCAATCCCACACTAAGATTATCCTAATGAATGTGGTACCAAAATCAAAGAACGGCGAATTCCCCCCTAGGATTTTCCATCTGGACAAGAGGACTGCAGGATACCCAGTTCTTACTTAGGGGACATGGCTTTGCAATTCTGCGCCTGGATTCCTCTCCCTGCTTCCCCCTACACACACATGGCATCAGCTCATGCTTCCCTTCATGCTCCCTCCTCCCCAGCTCTGCAATTTAAAGACTCAGAAGTTTAGCTGAAAGCTGCTCTAAAGCTTTTTGCTGCTCAAACCATCAGTTTGCTTTTGTCCAGACCCAAGTCTAGACAGAGGCATTTGGAAGCACAGGGCAGTGCTGGTCTGGAATTCTGTCGCAGTCAGAGCTGAGCTCAGCAGGAGAGCAGAGGAGCCATCCAGAGCTGTCACTTTGACCATACTGAATTCACTGAAGAATTATGTATTTTATACGCCTCACCCAGCAGCTCCCAGGCTGAGTTTCCCTGCACATGCTTGATAACAAACTCCCTGGAAATTTCCATGGTAACACTTGGAGATATCACAGTGGATTCAGCAGCCACCTCTGCCTGACTTTGTTTTTAACAGAGGGAGCCTCACTTTACACTGGTGTTGCCTGTCCTTCAACATCCCTGGAACAGCAAGCGCAGCGTGAGGTGGGAATGGAATATTTTCCATGCTGCAGTCAGGAGGAATTGGGCATTGCTCCTGGTTCTGGCATTGGTTTCTGGGGTAAGTGGGACCAGACTTATTTGAAGAGAAAATCATTAGTGCTGAAAAAGACCTCCAAGACCATCAAGCCCAGGCTTTGGAACCCCAGGTTCTCGATTACACCATAGCTCTAAGTGCCATGCCCAGTCATTTCCTGAGCATTTCTAGGGATGGTGACTCCACCACCCTCCTGTTCCAATAGTAAACCTTTCACTGCAGAAATCCTTCCTGATGTCCAACCTGAGCCTCCCCTGGCGCAGCCTGAGGCCCTGTCCTCTTGTCCTCTCACTTGTTACCTGGGAGAAGAGACACACCTCCACCTTGCTACAAGCTGCTATCAGGGATTTGTAGAGAGGGATAAGGTCCTCCCTGACCCTCTTTTCCGGACTAGAACACAATAAAAAATATTTAATATGATTAATGCAAATTTATGTTACATTTAATTTATAAATTAATGAGCTATTGTAAAATATTGTTTCATATTGACTCCTGACAAAGTACCTGGAGAAATCTGAAGTTCTCTAGGGCAGTGGCCCCCAGTTCCAAAAATGTATGCACATCCTATGGGACCTTTGTCAGATCTGCCAAACCCCTGTGAATGTCTCAAGAACCTTGTGGTATCTCCAGTCACACTGGGTGCATCGTTAGGCAAATTAACTAAGCTCTACATCTCTGTTTTCCCTGCTGGCTCCAACCTGATCAGCAGAATGCCAAGAACTACAAAATGCTGCTGAGAAACACATAATAAGGCAAGGATCAAATACATTTCTTCAGGAAAAGCTGTATGCATCAAGCTATCAGCTCAGCCTTGTCTCCATCCATCTAGGATTAATTATTCTCATTTGTGTACTTGTCATTGTTGCACACAGGATAATTTTCCATTAAAATGGGACTACATAACCGCCTCTCCTCATCCTTTCTCCTCTTAATGAAAGCCTTCCCATCCCCTAAAGCTCCAGAAGAGAAAGTAATGCCATAACATCTGGATTTTATTGGTGGGAGTGACAACATGCTCCAATCCTTCTTTACAGTCAATTGCTCCCTGACAATTAAAAAAAAAATAAACCAAAAAAACCCCTGAATTTCTGCAGCAAATAGGCAGTTTGACTGTAGAGCAAAATGCATTTGTAGAGAACAAGCTCGCCTGGGTGATTATCCCTTTTCCAAGAGCGAATGCAATCAGGGCAAAAAGAGCAGAATTCCTTTCCAAAATGAATCTAAGACAAGGCTGAGCTCATGTTTTAGAGACTGCTGGTACAGTTGAACACAGTTCGTGTATTTGTGTCACTTTGTAAATGTTTTAGAAAGAAACGAGGTTTGTTTTTCTGCAAAGAGTTCCACTTGAGTAAAGAATTTTGTGGGGTTTTATTCTCCAAAACCCCATCCTTCAAAAACAAACAAGGTTTGTTTGGTTTTTTTAGTGGATTCATTTCAACCATGGAGTAGACCTTGCCAGTTTTAGGAAAACTCAATTTCAGAAGGATCTCCTGGAGCTTGCATGCACCCCACCAGGGAACACAGAAACAATAGTTTCAGGATACCAGATATAGATTGAGCTCTCAGGTCTTAGGAAAGATTTTCTTGGTCCTAAAGGTGCTCTGAAATTGGGCATTTCTTGCTCTCAGTGTTCTAGGTCTTTAAATCTCTGATATTTCCTGTCTCACTTAAGGTGCCAAACCTTTTGTTCCATTATTTTTCATGTAAGTATTTGGCAGAGTGAGATAAGATTTATTTATTCATTTATCTATTTATTTATTGAAATGTAGTGCAAGGTAATTAGGAGAACATTCAGTTTTAAATTATTTTTATATTGAAAATAATGAAATGAAGACTTAGAAAATTAAATATGTTTTAGAAGACTCATGTTTCCCACACCAAAGCACCCACCAGCTGGGTTTTAGCTGAAGTGTTTCGGTAGTATGGAAACTTAAATGCAGCTGGGGAAGTCGTGGAGCAACACAGAGATAATGCAGGAGAAGGGGTTTAGAACTACAGGTTCTCCCATGGTGTTCTACAGCTTTGGATGTATTTGGAAGGGTGGGAACACACCAAAAATCCACCCACTCCTCTGTAGCCAACTTTTCTGTGTGGTTCAGAGCACGAGTCTTGCAGCAGCTCAGACCTTTGCATCTCTCCAAGCTGTGTACAAATTGTCCAAGGGCGCACACATACTGTTATTTACTGGGGTTTCACATTCCCCAGGTAATTGCATTGCAGTCTTCCCAATCAGTATTTCCATACTGAGAAATAAATTCAAGAAGGACCTGAGCTTAGTGCCAAAACGGGGTTTTATCTTGTGACAGAGCCTGTCTTTATTTCATAGATGTTGCGGGCAGAAGTCTTGATCTGAGGTGTGAGATCTAGGATATCACAGTATTGTAATATCTCCATTGCAGTTCCTGCTGCTCATTTCTGACTTCCAGCGTGAATTCACCAGAAACAAAAAGAGCCTCCAAAGGAAACAACCTTCTCTGGTTGTTAAATAAGAATATGAGTGCTTCCTAGTAATTCTCTTAGCTATATTGTGAGTTTAAGCAGCTTATGTTGTTCCAATTTGTTCCCATGCAGCCTGGATTTCTGAGTGGTTTTTTTAGGAACATTATACCTATATATTATGCAGTTTATAAATTATTTCTGTAACTGGCACCTGCTTCTGTTACACTGTTTCTGGGTCAGAAAATATGATTACTGCAAATATTATAAATTTTAGTTGAAAATGTATGGAAAATCAGGCTGTGAAAAAAAATCATGCAGTGTCCGTAAAGGAGACAGAGTAGACCTGCAAGTTCATTCTAATGAAGGGAGAGGTTCCACTGGGGCACACGCCTGGGGCATTTTCTCTTTTGAGGTTTTGGAGGGTGCAGCCTCCTTTTATCCCAAACTCCCGGCCTCACGTTGCCCTCTTCCTTACCCCATGAAGTACCGGGAAGGTGCAGCCTTCCCAAACCTCCTGCCACAGATCCCCCTTGAACCTGGCATTTTACCCCCAAGTTCAGAAACTCAGGCTTGTGCAGACCCACTTGTTTCAGAAATCAAACTGTAGGGGTTCAGTAACAACCCTTGAAGGTGATAGAGACATCAAGACCCATTTCAAAGATATTAACACCCATCCCCTCACCCATGGAATGTTTGTAAAGGCATTAGCACTCATCTTTCCTATCAAAGTCATAAAAAATGTTCAAAGAAGGCAAATATGTAAAAAGAGAGGTGAGAGGACATCAGCAGGATTGCTTCAGAGACAAATCACTAGGCTCACCTTCTATTGCCAGGTTCAATTTTCCTTTTTGCCAAATTAGAGATTGGCATAGTTAGTAATGGCCTGTCTTCCAACCTGACTTCCAAATGCTGTTTGTCCATTTTCTAGGCAAGAAGTTCACTGTGGTGGAGGCAATGGGAGCAGCTTATTAAATCACTGGATGTGTGTTCGGATCCAAATTGTTCACTGGTGACTATGCTTGGGAGAGGGCCAGGAGCTCAGATCTCTCCTGGCCTGGGGGAGTAATTTTTGAAATATTAAATACAGGCAGAGAAGCAATATCAGCTCCTCCCTCAGTGTTATTTTGCATAATGTCCTTGCTCATGGCATGGGATTGGAACTGGATGATCTCTAAGGTCCTTGCAGCCCAAACCATTCCACGATTCTGAGTTCCTGAAACTGTTTACTCTGAAGAAAACTCAGATGCTGGGATCTAAAAACTACAAACAGAAAGGAAAGACTCATCTTGAGGCAACTATTGGAAATTAAATACTCCCAGCATTCGGGTAATTCTGGCCTTGCACGCTGCAGACCCACAGGAGGAACCTGAAGCCGGGCTGAAGCCTGTCCCTTTTGCATAACCTCAGACATCTCTGGCTATCCTGCTGTCCCTGGGCAGCAAAAAGGGTTTTGTCCTTAAGCAGCTCTAGGCAAGACTCTTCATCGTAAGAAGTTTGTGGCAATTCAAATTAATCACAGTCTAAATGTGCTTTTCCATTCATTACAAAGCCAGTTTGGGCAACCAGTTCAGGTGCAGAATTCCTGTTTAGGGTATCTCTTAATTGAGAGAAGATTCTCCTGATTCCTCATGGGTTTGAAATCTTCAAAAGCCTCCAGGGTTACTCAGTGGCAAATCATAACCAACGAGACTCTTAATTCCACTTTCAGTTACATTGAAATGGTAGCTTGGCAGCAGACAATCTCCAGGTCCTGTCATGTACCCAACTCTTGGTCTTTCAAAGCTTAAGCCTTAGATAGAATTATAAAAATAATCCAGTAGTATCCAGGACCAGAAAGATGCTGTGAAGATAATTACAGTTAAAATTGAAGGTGATAACTGTGCTACAGAAATGGAACCATGCCTTGAATGCTTTAGATCATCAGTAAACAGTTTGTTCTTCAAAAACATTTATATGATGTCCTGGAATATCCTTGTGGACATCCAAAACGTGACTTTGTTCTTTTCCCTCTGGCTCTCAGTCTCTTTTAAAGACCACATGTGCTCTGCTTGTTCACTGCTGATCACGGAACTAATTTATTCCAGCCTGCCAGTTCCATCATCATGCCAGTTCGTTTCTCATCCCAAGTCTCTTAATTATTTTATGCAAACTGGGGTTGCCCAGTGGAAATACTTCATTGAATCAGGCCACCTAGACATGTCTTCTGCTTTAAATGTGCTTTGTCAGGAAGTAAAGAGAGAAAACTGGGGACAGAATTAGGGAAAAAAAAAAAAGAAAAAGAAAAGCATTCATATTGCATCTGGTTGATTTTGCAGTAATGCAAATGAGAAGGCATTAAAAGGACTTTTTACTTCTAAGGGAGAGAATGTGAGAGAAGGTCATGTGCTGTTTCACGAGTTCCTGTTTGTCATTAGCTCTGCACTAATTTCTTTTCTCTCTTTTAACTTTGTGTTTGCTGTTTGCTGCTCCCTCAGCTCCTCAGACTGCGGCAGTGGATGATGGACAATTTTCCCATTTAGTCATGAAAGACCTGTGTCTATCTCCCATTAGATTAATGTTTTCAAATCGTATTGCTCAAAGCAATAACCATCAGCCTGCTGGTAGCTTTTACACGTTTTAAGTAATTTTTCTCCCTTGACAAGACATCAGATTAACATTGTAAAGGAGAAAGTTAATGCCCATGCAGTATTTAGACAGACAAAGAGAGAAATTACATCTAATCAGGCCTGGTGTAAGTGATTTCATTAATTCCTGTTCTAGGAGTTCCAGATATTTTATGTTGCCAATCATTTCTTATCTTTTCTGTCAATAAACAGGTTAATTTGCTCTGTTTTTTTCACCTCTTCCAGGAGCACTGAAACCTTCAAACTACACTACTCTTACTGAAAAAACCCTTAAAATCTGCTTGAATGAATCACCTGTGACTTTTAGAACTTATTCCAGATAGAGTTCTCAACAGAGAATGCAAACCACTGCAAATTCATGGAATCACAGGATGGTTTGGGTTGGATGGGGCCCTAAAGATCATCTTATTCCACTGCCCAGCCACAGGCAGGGACACCTTCGCCTAGACTGGGGTGCTCCAAGCCCCACCCAACCTGGCCAGAACTGGTGAGTCACTGCTATACTATATATTAATATAAAGCTACCTTTATACTGATATATAAATAGTGCTGATGGAAGCTTACAGTTGTGTGGCACAAGATGCTCAAAGCAATTTAGGAAATTTGGCTGTTCACAGCTGTCTAAGACAGTGCTCCTGTATCTTATCGAGGTTTGGGAATCACAGAATCACAAAATCACAGAAAAGACCTCTGAGATCACTGAATCCAGCCTTTGAAGATGAAAACAAAAGTGTAAAACTGTCCTTTAAAAAGGACATTTAAAAACAACATCTGAAGCAATCTGCTGGATGTGCCAGAATTCATTATTCATTGTGTCTCAAGGTAATAAATTTTTTTTGCAGAGACAGTTGGAGTTATCATTTTTCTCCTTGCACTGTTCTCCAGTTGTCCAGTTCTTCCCTTTGAGTCATTTCTTTGTTTTTCCCCATTCTTTCCAAGGTCACCTGAAGGTTTTCCCAGCTGATGCAATAAATTAATTCACTTTGTTTTATTTGTTCCCTCAAAAATAGCCAGACCAAGACTACTACGTCCAGCAATCAGCTTGTCCCTTCCTTTATCCAGACTGAGAAGCAGAGTTGCTCAACAAATAGCTCCAATTTATGTCCATCATTCAGAGTGTAAGGCAGTTGTCAGTGTGGGAGAAGATGATATAATACAGCTCTGTCTGCTCTGCTTCCCCAGCTCCAGGGGCCTTTTTGTGGCGCTATTGACCTTGGCAGAGCTGAGAAGTTTTATTTAGTGTTGCTGTTTTCTTCACTGAAGTTTACATATTTTAACTGGCTCGGGAGATGTGTGTGTGTGTTTCAGACAATAAATGACTTCAGGCATTCTGATTCTATCAGTCAGTGAGATCTATCCTCCTCTGCTCTGAAGGCTACCACATTTTATACCGAAACAGATGAAGATGTTATATGCTGCTTGTACTACTGAAAATGCATACTATTTCAGCTTTTATATTTTATATTATGAAAACAACTTCATCATTTTGTTGATACTTTGGAAGCCCTGCTTTGCACTCAGGTGAGACTATGTTGACTCAGTGCACAAGTTTAATTCTTTGAGTTAATATGCTGAAATTTATTTTAGAAGCAGAGGTTTGTCATATTAAATGCTTAACCTATAATACTTTATTTTTCTAAGATTGGGTAAAATTTTTAAAAATAAATAGAGGAAAAGAAGTGCTTGTACGGAAAACATCCCTAAAATAACAAACTACTGAATGCTAGAGGTGAATGGTGCAGCCACCTCTAAGAAAATTCTTATAAGATTCAGCCAGAAAACACTTTGTGGCATTGGTTTATAATAACACTTTAAGTCTTTAAGACTTGGAGAATCTGAACATAAAAAGAGATGAATATGCATTAAAAAATAAGTAGTTGCCTAAGTAAATAAATGAAAAATAGCTGCAGTATTTGGTTATCGTCTCTGGGAAGGAATATCTCAGTCAGAGAAAAACATGAGTTATCTGTAGTTTTTGGATGTCTTTCTATAAATTCTGTTGTATTCTTTGGTGTCAGATCAGAGATTTACCAAGTAGTGAACACAGCAGATCTGGAATGGCTTTGGGAAAAGCATTTCTGGCCAGAACAGGAATGTGACTGAATTAACATTTCTGAATGAGGATGGGCTTTTGTGGCTGATTTCCCTAGAGCTGTTGGCAAATTATAACCTCCCAAGCTGTTTGCAGACTATGAAATGGACAATGAAAACAATCAGGAAATGGATAAAGGGGAAAAATTTCCTTTTGCTTCTTCATGGTTTTTCACAGACAAGTGTTTGGTGTGTTCAGGTGTGAGCCAATAAAAGACCAAACAGACACAAGCATTTAAGCATTATTTTCTTCCAGTGCAAGCATGATTTTGGTTTGATTGTAACGAGTTCATTAAAAATTGTCTGAAGCAAACATTTTGACCTGTTGTGTCAGGTAGCATTGGTCACAGCAGAATTGTCACCTTCCCTAAATTTTTATCAGAATACTCACCTTTGGGGATCTTTGTTTCTGAAGAGGAAAGATGGTAGAGATTTTGCAAGGAAAAATGATTGTTCTGACACTTCCTACCTCAGGTGCAATACAGGTCCTTTTGTAGCTGTGAACAGAGGTGAGGCAAGGTCAGGAGAAATAGGAAATATCTTTTATGATATCTTCGAGAAAAATAAAGAAACAACATCACAGGTGCTTTTAAATTCCTTTCCTCAAATCTCCGACAGAAGAAGCAGCTTTCAAAATAAAATCTAGCTTGAAAACAGTTGCTCTAAATTTCCCTTGATCTTCCATTTATCAGTGTCTCCAAGGCTTTCCTGTGTAATTGTACAACATACCTGGAGAGGGTCACGGTACTCAACATTTTTTTTACTGTAAAACTTTGGGGTGAAGATCCATTTTTCTTTTGACACCCAGGTCAAATGGCTTGATGTTTGAGTGCTTGGATGTTTCTCCTACATTTACTTTTCTCTGTTTACTTGACATCTGAAAACACATCCTCTTTCACTTTCTATTTCTAGTGCATTGATGTTTCCGTCAGAGCTGAGTCATCTCCCAGACAAAGCAGAAAGAATGGGACTTTTGGGTGCAAGCCTTCTTACTTGGATGTTTGTTCTGGGATGAGATGAGTCACACTTGATGGGTCTTATTTTTCTCCATTTGTTAGAGGGAGTTCAGAGGAATATATCGGATGTAGGTGTTGAGACGGAAACAATTTTGAGTACCATCCTGAGTTACTTATCCGTCCCTTCAGATCTGGGGTACTGAATTTGTTCAGTGATCACACTAGAGGAGTCAAGAAGTCATAATGCTCAAGCTTCATTTTCAGGAGTTGGGAGAAAACGCAATTTTTTAAAATTTTGTTTTGCAGATTTTATTTGTTACTATAGAACAAACGATAAATATTATTTACTATATGCTTAAAATAAACTACTCATAATATCACAAGATGGTTTGGATTGGAAGGAACCTTAAAGATCATTTTGTTCCACCTCCCTGTCATGGGCAGGGAAATCTTCCACTGCTCCAGGTTACTCCAAGCTCCATCCAACCAGGCCTTGGACACTTCCAGGAATGGGGCAGCCATAGCTTCTCTGGGAAACCTGTGCCAGGGCCTCCCAGGAGAAGGGAGGAAAAAAAAAAAAGAAATCCTCGCAGGAGAAGGGATTAAAAAGTGAGGAAAAGTCCTCACAGGAAAAAAATTATCCGAATACCTAATCCAAACCTCCCATCTCTCCAGAACCAGGAGATTTGCTAATGGAAGGTGCAAAGCAGATCTCATTCAAAACATGCCACGATGTGCTCAGCTCTATCTGTGAGCCAAGAAATCTTTGGAGATGTTTCCTAAGTAATTTCACCAATTTGTGGATCGTTTAAACCCTTCTTGGTAACAGGGATCATGATACAGCTGAAGGAGTTCTCAAGATGCCTTCCAAAAGTTTTTCCTCTTTCCTGTCACAGCTGTTTCTCCCTTGCCCCTCACATCCCACAGCAAAGTTCTGAGCATCCGGAGGCCGGATGGGCTCTCAAGAACTACAAATGATTAAATTTGCAATTCAAAAGAAACTATGATGATTCCAACTGTTATTAGAAAATCAGGCCAAGGTTTAGAGCCTTCCAGGATGGGCCACAATAGCAGGAGCAAGGTCCCTGCTGGGCAACTTGTATATCTTTACCTCCATTCCTGAGATTTTATTTCCTTAAGATCTTGAGCTAATGTTACTTCTCAGCTTTTTATCAGACTGTTTGTGAGCACTGGAGGAAATGTTTTGCTATTAAGGCGGCATCTGATGCTTAAACACTTTCAATCTCTCCCAGGGAAAGAAAAGGGGAACAGATGTTAGCATCTGCCTCGTTGAATCTGGCCTACATTTTCTTGTTGCCGACCCTCTCTTCTCCTCCCCACAGTGTATTGCAGTAACATCCTGCCAGAAAAAACCCCATAAAACTTCATTCTGCAGTTCTTGTGCTGAAATCAGAAACCTGTAATTGGAGCACAGAATATCCTGAGAATACAAAGAAAGTAACAGCAACAAACCCCTCAACTCCAAATTTGTAAAGTTCAGGTGACAAAAGACATTCCTTCAGGCATTTATTCCTGTGGCTAACTTGCTGTCAGTGCTACCTCCCGAAGATTAAACAAATAAATAAATAAATAAAAGTACAAAAAGGGAGAAGAATGATTTTCATCTTGAATTTTGCCTGCTCTGACTCCCCACAGCCCAGTTTTGTACGGGAGCTGTCTGCTCAGTAAAGAGGAAGGGAGGATCATTTCAGAGAATATCTCTCCTAGATCCAGGTTTTGCTGTAAATCTTTTAGAGTCGCACACAACAATGACATGCTTCATCCCAGATTTTAGCAGCCCACAATCTTGATGTTATGCTTTAATTGAACTGAAATTACATCTAGTCAGAGCTTGAAATTTCTGATTTGCTCAGATGCCATTGTTTTCACACACAAAGCTCTTGCTCTGTACTTCTTTCCCTTCACCCTTTCCCTCTTGAATTATTTAACATTTAGAAGGCTGAGCTTTGCCACTTTTATTTCCATCCCCAGTTTTACTGCTATCTAAGTGATTTACAAATCAAGCCTTGCATCTAATGGCGCTGTGTATTTCCATTTCCAGTGCTCTTCTTTACTGTCAGCTCTTGTTGGATGGGGCAAACCTCAGACACAAATAACTGAAATTAATGTCAAATTGCATCATGTGCAGCTTGAATTTCAATTATGGGATCTGAGTGAAAATGCATGTTTTCAGCAAACAGCAATAACGCTGCAGCTCGCCTGGCCCTGGAACTCGAATTACTCGAAAGCATCACACGCAAGACAAAGAAGCAGGATCTCAGAAGCTTAAAACAAATCTGCTTGGCATTTAGTTAAGACCAATAAGCTGAGAGAATGAGCAGTCATTCAGGCCTTCAGCTTCTGTATCCCCTGCCCTACAATATGTCTGTGCCTGTTTAGAGCCTGGAACTCCAGTGTTTTCTTCCAGAATAATGGGAAGTGAGCAGGGATTAATCTACCCTCCTAAGCCCTAGTGCATCCTAAACATATGGCTGTTTGTGGGCAAGGCAAGTGGCTTGGCCCATCTTTAATTCTGTACTCAGGGACCTGGGGGTGTTGGCTGACAGTGGCTGAACGTGATCCAGGGCAAGGAGGCCCTCCTGTGTCGCCCTGATTTTTTCAGCCTTCTCTTCTGCTTCACAGTTTCATGTTTTGGGTTCTTTCTCACGCTCTGGGCTGTAAACACAGCCAATGTTACTGTAGTTTCAAGGAAAGTTTTCATTCCTGTTCTTAGAGATATGGCCAGCTGATGGACAGTTGTCCTAACCAATAGGATGGGGAGAGGTATCACCCTTCTCCCCCAATCCCTGGCCTTTGTAAAAATACCATACAATAGAGTCCAACTTTTAAATAAAGGTAGTTTTTAGTTCATGCCTTCTGATCAAAGTGTGAGTGTGTGTTTGTGTGTGTGTGACAAACTGCATCACTCCTGGCCTTCTGTGTCAGCCACAGTGCGGCCAGCAGGACCAGGGTGGTGACTGTCCCTCTGTGCTGGGCACTAGGGAGGCCACACCTTGAAATCATGGGTCAGTTTTGGGCCCCTCATGACAAGAAGGACATGGAGGTGCTGGAGCAGGTCCAGAGAAGGGAACAGAGCTGGGAAAGGGGCTGGAGCACAAGGCTGATGAGGAGCAGGTGAGGGAGCTGGGGGGTCTCAGCCTGGAGGGAATGAAGCTCAGGGGGGACCTTAATGCTCTCTACCCTTGAAAGGAGGGTAGAGCCAGGTGGGGCTCATTTTTTCTGCCATTTCTCAAGTGAAAGGATGAGAGGAAATGACCTTAAATTGCACCAGGGGAGGTTTGGATTACGTATTGAGAAAAAATATCCCCTGAAAACCTGGCTAGGCATTGGATTAAGTTACCCAAAGAGGTGTTGGGGTCACCATCCCTGGGAGATTCCAAGAGGAGTCTGGATATGGCACTTGGGGACACGGGCTAGGAGTGATTATTAGGTGCTGGTTTTATGGTCTTGAAGGTCTCTTCCAACCCTGATGATTCTGTGACTCTCTGTAATGCCCTGTGAAGGCTCAATGGGAAGATGATTTTCTCTCATGGTTATTTGTGATCCACCTGCTGATACACAGCTCAAATTTGTTTAGTTTTCTGGAACAGCTGGAGGAAAGAATTAGAAGTATTGAGGACAGATATATTCATGCAGATGTTGAAGTGGGTTGGAGGAACCACATTCTCCCCTGCGTGTTCCTCTCCAGTGTCTTCAAAGGATGTTGAGGCACAAGATTATATTTAGTCTACGAAGTGCAGTGCCCTGTCACTGCTCAAGTTTATGTGGTTTTGAAAGCTTCAGCCAGGAATGACCTTCACAGCCCCTCCAGACAGGGGCATTGCAATGCAGCTGCGTGTTTTGCCTCTTCCACTTGCTGAAGAAAATATGTTCCTTCCATTAGAGGGTGACTGCAACATTTGGATGTTTTACCCAGGAGTAAAAAGTCATCGCATTGCACCCCTGTTGCTTTGCAAGCACTGCTCTCAAAGAAAGAAATAATAACCTAATAACATAAAAAATATGTTGTTTTTTTTTGATGCCACAGCCCAAGTGAAGCTAATGAATGTGCCCAGATGGCACTTGAAAAAGCCAGATAGATCCCACTTAACTTATTTCTGCTAGAACCATTCAGAACCTGATGTCCTGGTTAAAATGACAGCAACTTGGAGTATTGGAAAACCACGTTTTTTTAGAATCTGGTGCAGGTCTTTCTGTCAAAATCAGCTCTAACCAGAAACTGAAGAGCTATCCAGCACATTATTAATAAGGTGAACTTTAAAAGAGTTATGACTTTAAAATACAGAGAGCTTGTAAAGACATTTTTATAGGGGACTGGGATATGGGTTTGTGTTAGACTCTCAGTGATTAAATCTTCCCTTTATCTGCATAAGAGAAAGAGCAAAGATGAATTTCTATAATTATTCCTTTGAAAATACATTTTAAGCAAGAAAGAGATAGCAAGTTATCATTCACAATTTCTGCTGCTTCCCAGCTCAGGGTATTGGCTTTGGTCAGACACTCAGATCCCAGCTGAGGTCACAAAACCCATTTTTATGCCCCAACAAATGCTTACACAACTGAATTGTTAATAAGGGCTTTAGAGCTGGAAGGGATGAGCCAAGCCCGGCCCTTCTATCCCTGTAGGCACCACACCACCTGTGCTGATGCTTCTGACCACATTAGGAGTTCCCAAATGTAAAATATCTGCACCCCCACCCTCGACAGGGCTCTGAAATTGCTTGGGATGAACTTGGGTAAGATGCAGCTGTCCTGTTAGGGCTGTGTTTCAGGAAACAAGATTGTTTTTCATTTACTGTATCTGCCCCACAATAATGTGCTTATTCTAACCTGATGGTTTAGGCTCCCTTTGCAGCTGCTGGACTAACAGATTCAGCACCAGAAGTTGCTTCATCCCATTCTGAGGCAGAGCTCTGATGTCTCTAATAAATATAAAGGAAGTTTAGACATCTGGCTCAGATTAAGCATTCAGCTTTTAGATACTTAAGTTAGGTGAAAGCAAATTCAGCTACACTATGAGCCTGAAAAGTTGCTGATAACCAAGATTAGGCATGTCAAACTCAAGACATGCAACTTCAACAAAGAAGATATTATTTTGGAAGGGTTTCTGAAGAAAAAAATACAAGATACCGTCCTTTGTGGGGGAAGATAGAGGGGGCAAAGCAATATGTGAGAGCTCTTTTCCATGGGCAGATAAAACCCAGTGTCAAAGGTAAAACAAACCATTCATATTTCTGTCAGCTTCCCTGGTTTATTGTGTGCAAAAGCTTTTGGAAGTCAACAGAAAGGTCAACCAGCAGAGTGGAAATTTTATTAAAAATATTTGGACTGGCTTTTATTGCCAAATGTAAATGGAAACCAATTAGATAATCAGACTAAAAGTAGGCAAAGAAATGGCATTAACACTCCCAGAATGTAATGATCATTGCTAAGGACAGGTTTTGTTCAGTTACTTGCCTTTGGTGGTGGTGGCAGGGGGAAATCAATTATGGTTCACCTTTTAACTGCCTTTTAAAGCCTTGCAAAGTTGATTTCATACAGCATCAAAGATCCAGCAATAAAAGAGGGGAAAAGGGGATAATAGAGAAAGGATGATGTAAACAACCTGTAAATGCTGGTCTGCAAAACCCCCCACAAAAACCCACAAAAAAACAGGGTGCCTTTCTACACAGGAAAATGGTTTAAATTGCTATGGCTCCATTGCTGCCTTGAGTGCAGAACAAAAATTATTGTGGCAAAGCTGTGTATCCATGGGGTGAGAGGTGGATTCCTTCAGTCCCCCACTGGAAGACTTGGCATTTGAGTTTGCAACAAAAAAGCAATGAACATCTCCAGCTCGTGACCACACAGGTCCAAGTCACAGCAGTCAGGCCGCCACAAGGTCGTGCTTGAATCATTGAATCACAGAAGGGCTTGGGTTAGAGGGAACTTAAAGTTCATCCAGTTCCAGCCCCCTGCCATGGACCTTCCACTAGAGCAGGTTGCTCAAAACCCCATCCAAACTGGCCTCAAACACTTCCAGGGATGGGGCGTCAACAGCTTCTCTCATCAGCCTGTTCAAAGGCCTCATCACTCTTACAGAAATAATTTCTTCCCAGTATCTAATCTGTCGCTGTAGGACATGAAAAAAGATGAGACTCCAAATATTTTTCAGAAGGCAATGAGCATAGAGAAGGCTTTATTGTCTAATTCTTACTACCTTTTATAAGGTGCTCCGATACAGACTTAACATGGTTGGTGAAGAGAAATGACACCTCTCTAATCACATAGGTTAAACTAGAGAAACAGAGCTAGAAAGGCAAAACACCACTGGAGAAAATTGTTTTGAGAACAGATTAGTTGTTTACCAAGATTGTTTTGAGAAGAAGCTTTCTTGAGATATTTTTCCCTTGGGAAAAGTTAGCAGCTGCTAGCAGGCTAAAATCTCTCAGAATATCAGGCCCACACTAATCTAAACCTACTCTTTCTCAAATTAAAGACAGGATTTACATGTAACAATGGTGTACTTTGGGTTAATCCTCTGGGTACTGATCTTGTCTTCTGCATTTTGTGCACAGATAAAGTTAGCCAAGAAAAGTGGGGTTCAGGACCAGGTAGGTTCCTCCCATCCACCTGTGAGGCTGCTGTGACATTGTGACCCCCACTCCAGCAGCAATGAAGATGAACACGTGTCCCCAAAAAGTGCACACACAAATACACACACAAACAGCCACAAAGGAGAACACCGAGAGCACCTCATAAACTCACACAGGACTCACACAAACAGGAACAGCACGGTCACCGCATTGCCTTCCTCCTCCCCAGCTAACTGGGGTTGAAGTTGCTACAGGAATACACACAGTAGGGATTTTTCTAGCAGCTGGACTCAGACAGGTTTTGGAACAGCTGGCCTTGAGGTCCCAGTCCTTGTCTGAGGCTTTTACCAGGACTCTGAGACTCCTGGTGGCCCCAGTCTGGCACCAGACCTCCCATCCTGCTCACAGCCAGCCTGGCTGGCAGCCCGTCACCTTTATGTGCTGGCTCACAATAGCGAGTTCACTAGCACTGGAGAAAGCATCAGGGTTTAGGAATAAGACAGGGTAGATTGTAGTGAAGGGCTCAGCCAGACAAACATCCTGCCCAGCAGACAATTTGCCCATAACCTTTTTACATCTATTTTCCCACTCTTTTTTCTTCCCGGTCCATCTTGGGGCCTCACTTCTGCTGCCTTTGCTCCTGCTAAACATTCCATCTTTTCACATTCCCACATTCTTTCTGCTCCTGCATCCCATAATGAGCCCTGATTCTTTTCAGGCAGGAACCCCTCCAGTTTTCAGGGCATTCCTTAGAAAGTGATTTTTGGCTGACTCACCCAAATCCTGGGCTGGATTCACTGATTAGGTTACAGGGACTCAGACTCATCCCTGGCTCCCTGAGTTCGGAAAGAATGGCCCTTAATCACATAACCCACCAAAGAGCACATGGCGTTTCTTTCAGACCTCTTCCTGTGCTTTATTTCTTCTTTTCACTTGCCCTTTGTTTTGTCCTCCATTCCCTGCCTTGTCTGCAGTTTCTGCAGCAGGGAGAAAGTTTCCACACTGGTTAGTCCAGAGAGGGAACTTTCCCCCTTGTGCCATGGATCATTGTGACATCCAGTTTTGTCCCTTCAGCCCATGAAGTGGTGCCATTAGCCCCTAATGCCATATTTTGTTGTGGCTTAGGAACCGAGGGAAATATGTTCTGGCTATTGGAAGCATCCCCTACAACAGTAACTCATTTAGCTGAAGACACATCCTAGTGAGATTGGAAAGCTGTAGAGAAGTTTGTGAAATGTCACAGGGTGGTTTGTGCGGCTCAATGAGATTACCTTAAACTCTGGCCTTATGAACTGCCAGCATATCAGCAAGGCAGCTTGACTGGGCAAGACCCCAATTGCACTCCCAGCTTTTTCTAAAGAACAGGAAGGGTAAGGAAAATGTCAGTCTCTTCTTTATTGTGATTCGGAGCCTGGTCTGTCCTCCAGACTGGGATAATCCATTCCACTCAATTAAAGAAAATAGGGAAATCCATTCAATCTCCACTAGTACATTCCATTCCTTTTAGAAGAAATAAAACCTGGTTAAATAGGAGGATTTTTATCTCTGTCTGAAATCAAGTTCTTAGACAAGCTTGCTATTTTGGCCCGATGTAGCACACTGAAAGGTGGGTTCTGTTATGTTTCACACTCCTTTTCTCCTTCTTCCCAGTGTTTATAACTGTATGGGAATCCTATAACCTCATCTAGTTAACAGCAGGAAAGAATATTGGTATCAGTAGCGCTTTAAATCATAAGACCTCTGCTTAAACAAATTATCACCTTCCACTCTTCAGAATACATGTGATGCCTGATGAAAGGTCAAAGACAAACCTTTTTAAACCAAAATAGAAAATAGGTTTAAAGGCAGTGCAACCCTATTTCTTTCTTATTACCTTTGACTTGCTTTATAGGGGACATGAAGGATGCAGGTCAGCTCTGCAATCTGAAAGTCTTATCATGTCAGATTGCCTTTCAAACCCTTTGATTTGTGTAGAGTTATTTAATTTAGCTAAGAAATCCTGTAAAATTTCTGCAAGCCATAAGATTCTTTCACGTGGAAAGAGGTCTGTCTCATCCTTTGCATCACATCCTTCATTTCTTCTTGTCCTCTCCAGGACCAACTGACCCTTCCCATGCGTTTCTCCTTAAGGCTCACCCTAAACAGTAATAAATCTAATTATCTTCAGTGTTCGGGAACTTCACTGCTGCTGATGGACTTTGCCTCTTATTCTTATAAGAACTTAGCTTGAAAACTTTTCTTTTCTCATACCATTACAAGTTGCATTCTTTACAAAACAGTTAGGACTCTCAGGGGCAATTAAAACACAAATGCTGAGTATTTCCATGGATCTACTTTTATTTTGCTGGAGACAGTAAAACAAAGCAACAGCCCAAAGGCTAAAGAGAATTCATTACTGTGCGTGTTGTTATCCTCTAATGTCACCATAAATTAGTTGGAAGAGTCTCCTTCCAAACTAAGGATCAGAAAGATCCTTTGAGGTTAAAGTTTTCTTACAGCAAGACGATGTCCTGAAAGCATCCTCATTTCAGAGACACTGCAGGCTTGGAAATACTCATACCTTGAAGGGATCCATTTTGAGTCATGCACATTTCCTTAGGCAGAGGTGAAAATAAAGAAATCTGTAATATTGAAAATGTCCTTTCTCACCCTTTTTCTAAGTCTGTTCCTACTGATGAGAATTTGCAGAGCTCACCTTCTTCCTTCTGCGCCAAATACTCATCTATTATAATGCTTTATGCCTATTTAAGTATTATAACAATAAAATATTAAAAAAAACACTTTCTTATTACCCATTTCCTGAGAGCTGATGCAATTTTCTGTTTCACACCCCTTGCGTTGCCTTTTTCACTCAATTTTATTTAACATTTTGGTTATGTGTGGGCACACAGATCCACCCAAGGAGTGAGGTTTCATAACAACAGAAAATCCTTTCTCACAGAGGCAATTAATCTAAGAAGACAAGGGTCAGAAAATGGCATTAGGAGCATTTCCAAGAGGCAGGGAATGTGGAAGACTCCCAGATAACCTGGTGCTGTTTGAAGCATTCAACGGAATCCCACCTGAGCTCCAGCCACTGCTCCAGAAAGGAGCAGCTCCCTTGAGGATCCACTGTCATGTTCACAGGCCTGTGGAGAAGTCCTGGACAGCCTAGAATACACCAGACACAATTGGGAAGGGAATTTTCCTCTATGGTGAGGTGAAATCCCGCTTTAATTTCTCTAAATGTGAGTGTATAGATGCAGTTACTTCCATCTGTGTGAAGTCTGGTCAGTATTGTCAATATAACATGAAGAATAATTCAGCTACAGACCTCTAGGTATTTATTTAATGATAAATACAATTTCTTTGGTCCTTATTGACTATATTTTCTAGTTCTTTCTTTCTCTGGGATTTCCCCCCCCCCCCCCCACTCTTCATTTTCCTCATTTATCTCGCTCTTCTA
>WBMY01003567.1:73490-96150 GCA_013397315.1 Donacobius atricapilla | reverse complement strand
TCATTTAAGTTTGTGTCTAAAATATGGTTTTGGAGATGGGGAAATTTAAACAAATCATTTCAGTCGCGCCATCTGTTATATCTTTGGGTAATCATGATACTCAAAAATATACAAATTTTTCACGTGTTTTTCAAGTATTATTAGCAATCTATCCACTGGATATGTGAAGATTGTTTTGAGGACTTTTAAAGGACTGATGATTTGTTTTGCTTCTGATGTTTTTTTGTTTTATTTTAATATAATGTAAAACAATTTAGAGACATCTGATTTTCAGAAAGACTGTGAAATCCATCCATGTCTTCAGTTTTGATACCATCATTATTATCTTGCTGTGATTTTTGATGAGCCCAGCATATCAAGACACTGAAAGAGTTTCCCATGCCTCCCATCGGCCCAGGGAATATTGGCATTCCCTTATTCTGAGGAGTGCTTCTGTTCTGAATTAAGATCTTTTGCCTAGAATTTCAGATAATATCTCCAACTGAAGACAATTTTTTATCCCAGAAAATGCCTTTAGGATTACAGTTTCAGATCAGGAACTAATATAGAGGATAATGTACTGAAAAAACAAAGATGAGTTTTCTGCAGCTGTATCAATCACACAGACAAGCAACTTCTAGACTTTCACACCCAGGAATCACAGAGATTTTTTTGGTTACATAAGGTAATGTTACGTTTTTTACTGTTGTTAGTATTGGTGGTGGGTTTTTTCCCTCCAAATCTGTGAGAAACGCAATCTATTGTGATCAGACCCTAGAGCAGTAATTTATTTCTTCTGAAATACTGATAGGGTAGGTGGTACAATTAGCTTCCAGGTGCTCCTAGAAATAATTGGTAGTGTTCCATGACATCAGACACCTTACCTATCTGTATAAAAAAGAAGAAGGGAAAGCCTTTTTAATTCTAAAGGTAAAAATAGGGAAGATTTCTGTCATGGTTGTTCTGCTCTTCACTACACTTGTGCTCTAATTTGGTGATTTTATCATCATGAGATTCATCCTGGTCAATGTCTCAATGATGCCTTCTGGTTACTCAGGTGGTTTAAGGAAAATGAATCGATCAATATTTTCTGATAACTGAATTCCCAAAGCAAATCATTTCGTATTGTGTTCAACCTTTCCTTCCAAAAGAGAAGTGTTAAACAATTACTTTTATACTCCACATTTTTACTGTTGCAATAAAAAAAAATCATCATTATCTTCTTCTTCTTCTTCTTCTTCTTCTGCTTCTTCTTCTTCTTCCTCTTCTTTTATTATTATTATTATTATTATTAATAATAATTATTACTATTACTGTTGCTAAGATGCAAGATCTCATTGCTATCTCTATTATCATGTGCAAATCATTTGGTCCCAAACCCATGTTCAGGCATCAGAAATATAACTTTCAAGGTATCTGCCCGCTGATGATCTTGCTATTAATGCCCCAAGTTTGGATTTTTCCATGTTATTAGAAATAAATTATCAGAAGGTTTCCCTTATCTACTTTTCCTACAACACCCTGATACTGTATTTGAGGAAACGCCAATATCTTGGACAGAAATAAGGGATTCAAGATGGTTCATATGCCTGGTAAGGAAAACATGGACATTTTATATTTTTCCAGAATTCTCTGCTCTGTAGATTATTTCAACTCAACATCTGCTGGACGTCTGAATCTATTATTGCCACATGTGCAAAATAAATCCACAGAATAAGTGGTTAACAAGGCAAAATTACTTGTAAATTAAGAATGGGGGTTTTTTTCTGCTTCAACATGACTGCATATTTGTGAGCTACAAACCCAGATTTATACTCTTTTCCCAGAATCAAAGGAGTCAACAGAATGAAACAGACATTTCTGGGATGTGATATATCTGACATCTAAAATAGATCAGATGTGCCACGTCTGTTCCTATCCACTGGCTCCATAAAAGGAACGGAGCTGACTGCTCAGGCTCCTGCGCTGCAGAATTTATTTCAACTAATTTTAGCAGTGTAATCCATTTTGAGATGCAGTGAATTAGGGGTCTGTGGTACCGTGTCACGGTGAAGTTGGGTGTGTAGGGTAAAGGAAAATCTTATATAAGGACACCAGATTGGGAAAAGACAAGCCTTTCTGCACGTTCCCATTTTTAGGCTTGCAGCAGAGCAGCAAACTCTGGGCTAAAGAATAAATTGCTGTGACAACATAATTCTGTTAATCAATTAGACAACTCAAGAGAAAAAAAAGGTGATTACTGAAAGCTGACAATGAGTTGCCTGCAGAGGAAGACATAGAAGCAAACAAACAATCCCGCCTGCCAATTTAGCCTGGAGGGAACACTTACATTCTCCTCTGACCCCAAATCTAAGTAGCAGTTGAACTTTGAGCACAGCAGCAAGTCCCATCAACCAGCTGTTTTCCATTCCACACAGGATTTCACTGTCCAGCCTACTGCCTCCAGCCTGAAAGATGTGAGGTTGTGCTTCCAGCAGTCATTCATCAATTTTTCTACTCTGCTGCAGGGATGCACAGCAGTGCTGGAGGTGTGCCATTTTTGTTTTATCTTTTTTTATTCCATAGCCACCCAAAATAGAGAAAATGAATGAGCTTTGTTCAGCATCCGTCCTGCAGGAGCAGCAACCTGGCCCAGCGTTCTGAGGATGAGAGTTATAAAATAACACATTTTGGCTGTTGTTTACCAGATAATAGAAGCCATCACGGAGAGAGGAAATTCCGAGTGGCACTTTGCTGACAGCTCGTCTCTGGCAAGCTGGCAGGTGCAGGCTCTGTGGAGCTTCCCCGGAGCAGGAGCAGAGCCCAGCGCAGCTCCAGGAGCTGTTCTGAGCGCAATCCTGACCTGCGGGGCAGGCTCCCGTCGACCAGCCTGATGTGTGCTAATTGTGCACCAAAAGGATTAAATTAGCAAGGCAATCGTCTGCCATTTGCTTTTCCTCATTCCCTGTCTGTCTCTCTCTCTCTGTTTCCTAACTTGCTTGAATCACGCACTCGAGAGGAATTTTTAGACTAGGAAGCTTGTTAGCTAAAATATACTTCTCCATTCACTTGATTTCATCTGCCAAAAGCCTCAAGCAAAAGTGCAAGTAAGGACAGATAAAAGGGTAGTAATTAGAGCATATCGTGATTAATTCTTTTTAAAAATCATTTGTGTGATAACGACTGTGTTTTCGTTACCACTTATCTTTCATTATGGAAATTAGTGAGGAATGAATCCATAACTTCTGACCTCAGGTGTATGAAGACTGCAGATCCTTCTCCTTGGTGCATTTCTCCTCGTGATGCTAATGAAATAATTTTACTGTCAACTGTTCTTTCAATTGTTGAAGAACGGAGCTCCAGCAGTGAGACAAGATTTCCTGTGGATTTAGAAAAGTTTTGGAGCCTCTTACATCTTTACTAGAAAAAAATCAGAGCAGAGACACACCAGTATTACATTATGGCGCATGTACAGCAGACTTTGCATATATATCATATATAGGTTTATGTGTATATATATATATATATATATCAAATTTCCAGCTAGTATCTTAATTTTGTTGTCTTTCTTATTTGAAATGCCAGATGAATATGGATTCTTCCATAGATAAATGAAATACAGTGGAACAAGCACATTAACTTAAAGGAAAGTGAATATATAGACTTCAAAATCAAAAAGGAACAGGAGGAAAAACCTGAATTGCATATTTGTGAATAGACTTCACACCCCTTGATTCACTGTCTTGAATCACAGGCTCCTACCTATGGGTGAACAGTGATGCTGAAATGCTCCATTTTTCCCTCTAAAAAAAGCGTAAGAAGGAAAATGAGGTGAAATCAGAGGGAAAGAATCATTCTCTTGATATTTTAGCTATTTTGTCTATCTCAAATTTGATGAGAGACTCTCAGTAAGCAGAGTCTGGAATACTTGAAGCACAAAGACTTTCATTTCTGCAGAAAACAGCTGTGAAACACAGGCAGCGGTCTGGACTGGAAGAGCCTTGTCTCAGACGCTGCTCCCTGCATCCCACCAGGGGATTTTTCACACATCTAGCAACTGATAGAAAGGCAAATTAGCGCTGGGAGGGCTGTGCAGGCAGTTTCTGGATGGTGTTGGTCAGAGTTTATTTATGGAAATGCCAGAAGGCCCAATCAGGGGTGACGCTGTTCTTGAGCTGGGAAGAGTTGCTGGGAGATGTGGCCGCAGCAGCGAGGATGAGATGATTGAGTTGATGGGGTGGAAGGCTGGGAAGGAAAGCAAATGGGGCAAGAGTGGGTTTAGAAGAGCAGATTATGATTCCTGGCAGAATTAGCTAAGGAATTTCGACAGGAAAAAGGCAAGGAGTCAGAAGATTTGCAAAGAACTCTGAGGAACAATTGTCCCATTATGCAGGGAGTTTGGGAATTTCAGCAGAAGACCCTTGTGGCTAAGCCAGACACTTTCCAATGACCAAAATCCATCCCTGGAGGTTTTCAAGACTTGGCCAGAAAATATCATTCTGTCTCTACCTAGTGCTGAGAGAATTCAAACTTCGAGTGAGCTGCTGGACAAGAGGTCTCCACAGGCCCACAGCTAGAAATTTCTAAGGAAACAGAGTCACGGAACCTTTTTGGTTGGAAAAGACCTCTAAGACTATCAAGTCCAAATGTCAAGTCCACCACTAAACCATGTCTCTTAATGTCACATCTGCATTTCTTTTAAAATCTTCCAGGGATGGTAACTCCACCACTTCCCTGAGCAGGCTGTTCTGATCCTTGACAGCTTTTTCAATGAATAAATTTTTCTTAATATCCAACCTACCTTCCCCTGGTGTAACTGGAGGCCTTTTCCCCTTGCACTATCACTTGTTACCTGGGAGAAGAGTCTGACCCATTTCCCCTGAGCCTCCTTTTCTGCAGGCTGAGCCCTCCCCCAGCTCCCTCAGCTGCTCCTCACCAGCCTTGTGCTCCAGCCCCTTCCCCAGCTCTGTTCCCTTCCCCAGACATTTTACAGCACCTCAAAATTTTTCTTATGGCGAGGGGCCCAAAACTGAACCCAGAATTAGAGATGCAGCCTCAGCAGTGCTAAGTACAAATCAGAGATTATTTTTGTTTCTCTAATGTTGGTGTTAACAACAGCACCAATTCAATACCAGAAAACCAGGAAGACATCCAGAAAACATAATTTGCATTTTCATGCTTCTATAAAAACACTAGATTGATAACTGTGTTGCTTAAAATATAAGACAAGTAGACATTTACACATTTCATCTAGATAAAAGTGTGCTTTTTTTTTGTGTGTGTGTGTGTTTGTTTGGTTTTTTTTTCCCCTTAATCCTCAGTGAATTGTCCTGTGGTGGAACCAAGGTGTAGTCCTGAAAATCCAGGGCACAGCTCAGGACAAAGGGTGTTCTTCGGTCAAATTTCTCTCCATCTGCATAACAAAGAGCGCCACTGTACCCGGAATTCCGGCTGCCTTTCAGCAGGCAATTATTTGGTTCAACGAATGCTCCTTAGGTTGAACATCAGGGGAAAAAACCTTCAGCCAGCCAGAGGAGTCACCCCGGCACTCTGCTTTGGTGAGCATGAAATCTCCTTCTGCCCCCGCTGTGGGTTCAGAGAATGGGAGAGTAATGACACGTCAGGAATGATTTGGATAAAGTTTGGCCCTGCCTTAGGTCAGAACCGTGGAAGAAATGGTCTTTTGAGCTCTCCTCCAGAGAGCTGCATCCACGAATCTCAGTTTCTACTATTGCAATCTTGTGATTTTCTATGAATATTAAACTGCTGTCGAGGTCCAAGGCATATTGAGATAAAAAATAACATTCCTGAAGGGTGATTCAGTCCATCCTAAACAGAGGTGAGTGTTTTGCTAGAGGAAGTGGGTGAGGGGGAATAGATCTGAAAAAGATTTCCCAGAAAATTGATTTCTCAGTTCATCTTCTTAGCAGGAAGCCATGAAGATGGATTGAATCATTGGGATAAGTTATTTTTTTTTTTTACAATCACAAGTCTTTTGATGTACTGAGGATAAAAAAGGGGCCTTATGACTAAGACACTTTTTCAAAAACAATGATTTCTCAGGCAACAGGAAGGGTGGGAGCTCCACAAGGAAAAAAGTAAATCAGTGTTTGGCATCTTCAAAATAATGAAATAGTGGGTTTATGTTATTAAAATTACATATTAGTTTGGATTTCTCAGAAATAAATGCTTTATACCTCAAGTTTTAACAATTTTCCTGGTAACTGATTATAGTTGTCCACAGTAATTCTACATTTGTTTTAGCTATTCACCTAGAAGCTCTTTTTTTTAGCTTTGTAAAAAATGTCTTAAATAACCTAATTCATTTAATTGTGATTGAAAGGAAAGAAGAAGCTGACACATCCACACAGAGTTGCATGTCACAGTGTTTATTGGTTAGATTTTCTTTAACAACAAAAAGGAAAGTCACATTTTGACACCATAAGAGAGAGATTGTATGCCAGAGTAGGAAATGTACCACCATTGTCCTTATCTAATGCAGGACTCATATAAAAAGTTATTCAAATTTCTATGATGCTTTTTACTCTCTTCAGCAATGGAAGATTTGCATTGCTTTAAAAAGCATTATATTCTCAGAAGATTCTACTCCCAGACTAAAATCTTACATGAAAAAGCAAAAGCAATTTTCAAATAAGCCGGTCTTTGGTTTCGGGGTGCACAGCACTAATCTGAATTGCAACCTCTGCCACTGACTGCGTAAGAATAATTCCTTTTTGAACAATTTGCAAAAGCCTTGTAATAATTTTGCCTTGCAAATCCAGCTGCTGCCAATCCAGGTGCCATACAGGTGAATTTTGTGGCTCAGAAACCAAGATAATAATTTCTGGAAGTATAAGTAACGATCTGTTGCATTTCAAAAATCTATGAATAATTTTTTAATGGATGTGGATTCCAAACAAATATTTTTCACCAGCTACTTCTGTCTAAATTTCACTGGCTGGTCTTTGAGAAATGGTGTCAGACTCTCCTTGCGGTCAGAGCAGACATATAGGAACACCCAACACTGAATATTTCATTTTCCAAAAAGCTGCTAACAAAGATGAGGTGAGGAATTGGCCTATGAGTCAAGGCAAAGGTAATTCAGAGGAACTCCAGCTTTACCCCCAGTTCCATTTGGGAGCTGCTGAGGCATCAGGTGAAACTGGGAGCAGCTGGATGGGAATATCTGCAGAGAGAAATGTCCCATCTGTGTGTTAACTTCAGGCCCCTCGAGCTCTGGGACTTGTAAACACCTCGGAAATAAATTCCTGTCTTAGACACTAATCCCTGGCATTATTTCCCTTGTATTATCTTGTCTGGAGTGTAAAACTCAATCCTCGATTTTTTCTCCCCACTTGGAGAATATCATTAATGCTAATTGTGAACTTGGCTGTGATTGCATATTGCTTAGTGTGATGCTAATGAATTTGAATAGTAATTTGTACTATATTGAATTAGCATCATATCTCAGAGACCATGGAGAATTGAACCCTAAAGCTTTCATCATCCCTTTCTTCTCCTTTTACCAGCCAGGCCTCGTGGCTTTTCTGCTTTTTGAAAATCATTTAACAGGCTGCTACTGCCCAGCTGAGATGAGATCACCACTGCTGACAAGAGCACTCTAATACCTTATTACCATCTAAATATAGACTGGTTTAAAATCAGAACGAGTTAAGGTTAGTGCTGTTCTTTGGGATATATAATTTTTGTTGTTGTTAATTAATTAATTTATATATTATGTTCACAGAATTCCAGAATGGGCCAGGTTGGAGGGGACCACAGTGGGGTCACCTGGTGCCACCTCCCTGCTCCAGCAGGGCCATCCCAGGGCACAGGCCCAGGATTGTGTCCAAAGAGTGCTGGAATATCTCCAGTGAAGGGAGACTCCACACCCTCCCCGGGCAATCTGTTCCAGTGTTAAAATATAGATCATGTACAGAGCTCAAAAACCTCCCACGTCCTCTGGGGTGGCTGAAGCAAAAGCCAAGTTAAGTGCATAGAACATAAGAACAAAATCAGCGTAAAGACATTTTCCAGTGAAGGAATGAGACCTTCATGCAGACATCAGTAGTAACAAAAAGTCCATGCTTTGGCTGGAAATTTTAGAAGTATAAGGAAAATAAATAAGTTGTTTGGTTATTTAAAGATTCTGCTCTTTTATTTTAAATTTAACTATCTACATGAGAATAAAAGTGTAGTCATTTTGATCAGGTATAATTTAAAAAATACATTAAATTTCAATGTAAATTTCAGTATTTCTGCAAGATCTTGACATCAGAAAACCTAAGCAACCACAGCTTTCAAGCTCCTAAGGAAGTAGAGTTAATTATTTGCAAATGAATAAGTTCATAAGATCATAAATAGTTTTCCAGAAGATCTTATGATTATATCACAGTAACAAAATATAGCTATATTTGAATTTCCACAAATGAAAATAAGCTTTGATTACAATTTAAATGTCAGAATAAGATTTTAAGTATTTGGGGATTTTTTTGCTTTTTTCCCTGAATTAATAATGTAATTCATCATATATAGATTCATACACTCGGTAATGTAATATCTAAAATATTTTCTACAAAAATAAAAATATTTTTTTATCTTACTATTTAATATGTTGCAAACCAAATCATCCTGTAATCCCATGATGGTTTCTTTAGGTCTCACAGTCCTTCTGGAGAATTATCTGCTCCTCATTGACTTGGTATTCAAGGACATGAATATTTTTGAATCATTCCTTCCTCACTGTTTTCTCAGAGCTACGGGACATTTCATACTTGAACAGCTCTTAAATTCTCTGTGACAGAGAGGGGCTTGGAAATAAGATAAAGGAAATTTACTGAAGGGGTTAAAGCTATTATTGGATCATGTATATGTGTGTAGATTTTTACACAATTTTTCCTACTGACTAGAAAATAAAGAAATCTGTGGGCACTGGACAGATCTGTGCTAATTCCTTTCCAAAAGGGAGATTTATTACAGAATCAATGCTTTCTCCAGCTTAACTTGTCTTACATGAAACTCACCGTGATATTCATTCTGCAGTCCCCCACCATGACTCCTGACTCTTTGTTTTATGACCTTGAGCCAGCCTAAACAATCTCTGACAAGCTCATCAGTGATTTGTGATTATTCCAACAGAAGTATAAACAGTAGCTGAGTAAAAAGCTGAATTAAATAAGTAATCTATGCAGTACTTTCCCAAGCTTGAATCAAAGTGTTAGGCTGGAAAAATTACACTTTATTTTTCTAAAATCTCCTACAGAATTCCTGCATTAAACAGTAAAATTCAAAATGACCAAATCACCTGTGATGTTACTGTAAATTGCTCCTGCCCAGAATCACACAACTCATTGAACTAAACCTTCAAAGGATGAAAACTGAATTGAGCCAGCTGAGAATCTTACTTACATACCCCATGTGAGCTCAAACATCCTCATGAACAGCATTTGGCTGTTTTAATCACAACTATTTGATTCTGGTACTGTAAGCCTGAAAACTGAGTAGGATCACTTCAGGGAAGGGAACAGAGTTCAGTCAAGAAAGGATCCAACACCAAGAGAGGAATCAGTTCCTCAAAGCTCTGATATCAGGTAGATGTCTCCAGGCCATTCTGTCAAAGGGGGTCTGGACGTGTTACCTATGGGCTGAATGAACAAAATTCTGATTGATGAATGGCTTGAAGACCTGGAAAGACCCACAAGAAAAATAAATTTGCAGTGCTGCAGCTCCGTGATGAGAGCTGGGAGGTGGGAAATGCTTTGGTCCCATCAAACTCCGCTTATCATCCGCATGGGGTTTCAGACCACCCCTTTAGCTAACTATAAACTGATCTACGGAGACATTCTGAACTGCCTGCTCCCATTTACCCCAACTATAACATCATCCTCTCCTATTCTGTGGTGCAAAGGGGTTGTTGGAAATTTCTGTGGTGGAAATTGGGGTGATTGATGTGTGCCCAGGTCCAGCCCTAACACAAATTCCCAGCTTAGCTGACACACGTGCCCACAGAAAGCACAGAGGGCATCCCGAATCCCACAGTTCAGGAATATTTTCGTGGGGCTGGCAGTAGAATTTGCTCCTACTCTGACCATCCATGCTCTCCCTTTCCTGATTTTACAGCACTGTGAATTGAGTCTGAGATACGTGTGCCAATTCCCCCCCATAGTCTTGCCTGAGTCTTTTATATTAAATTTTCCAATATAATTCTCTTACCTACTTAAATGACTTTCAAGGATTAGAATTTTTTTTTTTTTTTTTACTTTGCTTGTGCCTCAGTTCTGTCTCTGTAAAAATGGGTGACAGTATTGCCTTGCTTTGCAGGACTGTCATGAAGATTACTAAGCTGAAGCATATGAATACGTATTTAATGTATCATAAATGTGTTCAGAGCTCGTGCTAATTTAGGATTGGGGAAATTAACCTGAGGTGCAGAGCACATCTGCTTTGCCCTGATCTCCAGTCAGCATAGTTCACCAAGTCAGACTGCAATATGGTAATAAATATAATCACTGGAGATGTCAAACTGCAAGCAGCTATGAGCAATACAAAGATAATGTGGAAGCACTTCTGAAATCCACACCGAAGAAGAAATCAGACTACTAGAAAGGGCTTAGAAACCTTCCTCAGAGTGTCAAACACATTGAATATGTTGAAGAGGAGATTAGCAAAGAACTTAATTCAGGTCTACGTGTATTGTGTTAAGATTTTTTCACTGGTAAGAGAACAGGTCATTGATAAGTTACAGCTTGGTACTGTGCACAGCTCAATGAAATAGTCAAATGTAGGAGCTTTTATTTGAAACAAGATGAACTCAGATTATAAATAAAACCCAAGTATAATATAAAACAGGGAGAACAATTTACCGCATGCAGAGATGCAATCAACTCACCCTTATATGAGGAGATCAGTAATGCACACTCTCAGGAGCAGAATGGAGGTGTAAGTGTCCTGGCTTGTGTTAAACAAGAAAACAGCTTAGATCAAAATGAACCTGTCTGGCTCATAAACATGAATATCCATTGCCTATCAAGACCATTTATTGTCACCTGTAACAGGGAACTGAGCAGAAATCCTGTTCAGGATTGGGATCCCTTCCTTCCAGGCAAGCACCAAACCCTTGGCCGTGCTCCTGCCACCAAGGAACATCCCTCTGGAGTAACAACTTTAAACCCAAGTGGCATCTTTCTGCTGCAGATCTCCTGCGTGGAAGAGCACAAAGTTCTTCTCTGATACATTTCAGACCCAAACATGAGATTAATCTCAGCTGAGTCTCCGTCTGCAGGCACATTTCAGTGATTTGACTGTATACGCCTTTTGTCAAATACATTTGTCATAAGATGGTATTTTCTACAAAACTTCCAGAATAAACATTTTGTTTACAGAAATAGCCTTGGGTTGAAAGTAAGAAAAAAAATACCCTGATACTTTCTGCTTTCAGTATATTTTTTAAAAAGAGCATTTTAAACTATTGGAATTTTCTATAAAAGCAACAATTTCAAAAACAATAAGCTGCTTAGAAACTTTGTTAACTGTAACATTATAATACTCAGAAAAAATTTAGAAATCCAAGCCATGAAGAAGTGTTTTTTCTTAATTTACATTCCGATTATTCATAATTCTGTCCAAAACCAAATAAAACTCCTAAATTCTTCTATATAATGAAAAGACTAATAAACATTATTAAAACATATAGATAACTTTGAAAGATACTTTAAAAATACAAAACAAGAGAATGGAATATGCCTTTAAAAATAAGACTTTCAGTATTAAGGTCAGAATTTCATCTGGGCCTATGTGGACTAAACCAATAAAATGTGTCATTTTCCACACGAAGGAAGTGGTGGGACCATCAGATTCCCAGGGGATGCAAACTGTGTGGCTAGGCCTAGACGCAAAGCTTGAACTCCTGTTTCCACATTTCAGCTGAGATCTCTGAAAGCCTCTTCAGATACATCCTCTACTTCCAACAGAGGTTTAAAATCACAGAGAAAATGCTCTTTGCATCCATTTATCACACGCCTTTACTCAGTGAGCCATTGTCAACGTTAGGTGAAGGAAAAGAAACAACTCTTCCAAATTAAAATTAAATGTATTTTCTACCTTTTTTTTTTTTTTTTTTAACCCCTGGGTAATGCGGCCGGACATGAAAGCACTATGTAGTCTCAATTAATAAACTATAAGCTGAGAGCAGATTTCCATAGCTGTTAGGTGTTGAAATTGTACCTTAGGAGCACCCAGCTGCCATCCATCAGTCTATGGCTAAGTCGTGTATCATTACAGAAATGGATGTGCAGTGTTGCCTCCGTTCAATAGATGTCCAAGATTTCAGATGTTCCCTCATGTGCTGTGGACTTCATTATGATGGTAAAGCATTTATCAACAACAACCAAAGTAAAAAATCACTTTCAAGTGGACTTCAAGGCTGGGTATTCATGAGCAAAAAAAACCAGCTCATCAATCATCTCTAAAAATATTACCATTCTTCTGTGAAATAATTTCTTTTCTTGATGTATCCAGGGAACTTGTTGACTTCCTTTCACAGAGTTGCAAGAGAAATATTACACACTCCTTTGTCAAAGTGAGAGTTTTTACTGGAATGAGTTTCACTTGAAGACACTTGAAGCCAGGGTGATTTGTTTCTGACTAAAGATATTGAGACCATGTAAAATATTCCTCAAACAGACCATCCCATCCAGTGATGCCCTAATGCAAATCAGTACTTCACCTTCCATGAGTCAGATCTTTCAGCTGGTAAAATCAAGACAGAAACTATTTATAAAAAGAGAGGGGGCTGGACTGAACCAGTGGGAATGATTAAAGGGCTGCAAAAGCACTTGCATACTGGAAGCGAAGGGAAAAAAAATAAAATATCACAATATAAAAAAAATTAGAAAAAAAAGGTTTAATGTGGTAGAAATTCAGGAAAATAATTAAGGGCTTAGAGAAGGCAGATGTGGTGTTCTGTTCTCAACTTAGATTGAAAAAAAAAAGGCAGCAGAGCAAAATAAAAATAACAGTTTGTTCTTTTCTTCTTATCTCCAATGCTCCTTGAAGCTGAGTCCATTCATTCCCTGGTTCTGCTGCAGAGCTCTCACTAAGTTACTCCTCAGGGACAGAAAGTTACAGGATTAGACATGCAATTGTAATTTGTAAAACAAATAGCTTCAGCTAATTAATGGTACTAATTCTCAATTGCTGCAGCCATAAAGCTCAGGAGACGATCTGGGTTGGTTTTTTAATGCACTGGATTCACTCTGTTTTGGCACTGTTGTGTTGCTGAAGAGACAGGGCTTGTTTTTATGTTAATGCAATTTCCTTGCCAATAGATTTAGTACAACAAGAATAAGGAATATTCCAACTTTTTTTAACTAGGATTTTCTGAATGCTGCTTTCTGCACTGCCATGCATGTCTGTCTTATTCTGAGCTCAGAAAGTTGGAGCCATATTTGTCCAAAAACCTGCACAAAATTAAATAAAATCATGATGGGTTTAATAGTCTATTATTTTCTCCATTGAATGGAGCAACCTGATGAATATTCTCAATATTGGTTAAAGCATCTCTTCCTCACCCCCACTTCATCTTGCTGATTTCTCCACTCTTTACCTGTCTTTCCTCTGTTTTTCCTGCAGGTTGACCACTGGAATTTTCTAGTTCTGTCTGTCACTGCCATAGGAAAATCATAAAATGCAGTAAAAATAATTATTCTTGCAATTAAAAGGAGCCACTACTTCCTGAGTCAAATGGAGAGGTCTCACAGATACCCTAGGGGAAAGGTGTGATTGTAGAATCCCAGAATCACAGAATGGTTTGAGTTTGAAGGGACCTTAAAGATCATCTCATTTCAACCCTTGACATGGACAGGGGCACCTTCAACTGGACCAGGCTGCTCAGAGCTCCATCCAACCCGGCCTTGAGCTCCATCCAACCTCCAGGACTGGGGAGCCCACAGTGTCTCTGAGCAAGGAAGTGGCAGGGAAATCAAATTCCTGGCTCTTTTTTTCCAGCTTTGTCCTGTACGTCAGAATGCAAACAGGTCCTGGCTGGCAGAACATGGAGTTGAATTCAGACACTACACTTCCTCATCCAAAATCAATGAGGATAATTAGCAGATGAAAGATCCACTGGAAATGGCTAATTTTCTGTGTCAGCAGGTAGATAAGGAATCAATGAGAGAGTCTTGTTCCTCTCATTTCAGTGAATTTGTTTCCATTAGAGGATGTAACATGTCTAATGCAAAACATGTTTGTTTGTTTGGGATGCTTGTGTCTGTCTCCTAGGCAAAAAGCACACAGGATAAAATATCTGGAGCAAACAGGACAGCTTCCTGGGTATAAATGCCCACTTTTCCAATTATCCCAGACCAGAAGTCTGACCCAAGATTCAGTACTCTCAGGCATATCCAGCTGCCTTAAAACAGACTACAGATTGGGGAATATCCTTATTTATTCAGCAGAGTCTCAATCCAGATTGGAGCTACAAGACTCAGTCTGAACTCTCAGCTAGATACCTAGAAGAAAAATCCCCCCCAAGTGTTCAAAACCATGAATATTCATGAATCCTCTTCTCTGGAAAGCTGCAGTGGAATGGCCACAGGATGGCAAAACAAAGGTTTTGGCTGAATTTCAGAGGAAGTTTATCAACAGATCTGGGAGACTTGATTAACCCAATGAGCCCAAATGGAGATGGGCAGCTGATGACCTGCAGCAGTGACAGGGAAAGGCAGCAGTAAAGGAACTGGAGATCTCAGTGTGGGATGAGCAGGGATTCAGCACCTAAAAGCCAGGGCAGGATGGGGTAAACTGAGAGTGTGGCATGAACAGGATGAACTGGGGCACTTCCTTGGTTAGCCTGGCTGGGGCCTGGAGCAGAATTTCCTACCATTTGTCTTTGCTTTGGAACCTCCTCTCTTCCTCCTCCATCCCTTCTCAATCCTCTCCCTTACCTGACAGAAATGTTTACAAAAGAAGTTTACTGGATATTAATCCAAGCACTCTGCATTTCCATTTACTAAATTAGACCTTGGAACAAGGCTTCTCAACTAAATTTGAATAGGTTTTACTCCCTTTTGTGTCTGCAATTCCATTTGAAGTATAAATTTTGTTAGCTCACAGTAAGAGGCCTTATCTCCCTGCATCGCTGCTATAAATGCAGTTGTCTTTCATTGATCATAAAAGACTCAACTTATAGATATAGTATATAAACAATTTAAACAATCAAAGATTTTTTTTTCACACTTTGCCTTTCCCTTTGCAAATAGGTTTCTTGTATATTTAATCCCCCTTTTTTTTCCCAAAGCAACACATAAATACCTAAAAAAATGCATGAGTTTATCAAACTGTTACCAAAATCAGATTTTTTTTTTAAAACGATCGATTTTGCAGTTTGCTTACAAGTTTTTAGAAAGGTCACAGGAAACATAACTTATTTATTTATTTATTTATTTATTTATTGTTCCGTATCATTGCTGTGCCAGAAGAACAGAGAGCTTAATTGTGATTGTCATCATTATGAGCAAGAAATTTAAGCATGCATATGCAACGTATTTAAATTTACATAAATTGTTTACTAAAGGAAATTCGAAGTCTGAGTTTCATGTCTCATTTTCTCAAAGTAAGACCTGCCCTACTCTTCTTCAGCAAGGACTTTGCAAATAATTATGAACCACTATTTATAACACAACTGGGTTCACAATTCAATCTCCCTCGTGACTTAAAGCCAGAAGATATTTTCTGGTCAGTAAAAATAATTTTTAGGTAAAAGATGATGTGCTTGGCTATGGCCCTCTCTCTTTCAAGGCTCATATGGACCTTTGTGCAAAACTGCTGGAGTCCAGGGCATGTGGAAAACCCCTGGAACTGCCCTGGGGGGTCCCAGACCCTGGCTGGGACCCCAGGAAAGCACTGCCTTTGACCTCAGTCCATGGGAAAAACTTCTAACACTCAGAGATGAATTGAAAACAACAAAGATTTGAAATAAATAGTAGTTTAGTTTGTCACAGGGTGAAAATTTGTAGTTTGTGTTTTTTAGTACGAAAGTAGATCAGACCAAGATGGAGAATTTTGGGTGTTGTCTCATCTTCTTCTCCTTCTTGGTCTACTNCTTCCCTTCCCTTCCCTGATTCAGCCAGGAGAGAATTAGAAAATCGAGCAGTCTTCACTCACATCACTGCTTCATTCTTGTTGCTGCTGCTCGCTAAACCCAAAATAAATGAAACACATTTTGTCAGTCACCAAATCTATTGTTTATCATAGAGAAGAAATGTTCATTTGTGCCTGTGGATATGGATCAAGGGCTGTTTTAGCAAACCTTGTCGGAATACCAGAGCTGATGCTGGAAACGCAGCAAGTCTCTCGGGTATTTATGGCGTCCTCCTTTTGCTCTTTTATTTTTTTTCCTTTTTGTTTTGTTTTAAAAAAAAAGCACTAAAGCTGAAGAAACTCCGGGGGGAGGACTCTTTATTTGCCCACGGCACAGACACGTTGCACAGCTGCCCCTCGATGCCATGGGGCATCTGCTCACACCAGTGGCTGAGGAGCAGCAGAACAGCGCAGTCCCACTGCCCCACACACGGATAAAACGCAATTAGTGCTACCCAGTGCAGAGCTGGTGTGCCAGGAGCTGGGCTGAGGCCGCCAGGAGGGCTGAGGTATCAGGGGATGGTGCTGGCTGGAGGTGAGGGAGACGCCCTGGAGTGCCCAGGGTGGGTCAGTGAAGTGGTGCCTTGAACACAGGTCTGCTTTCAGCTCAGCTGCTTCTCAGTTTCCCGAGCCGGGCTGAGTCGCGGTGTCAGCCTTGTCTTATCCACCATCTGCGCCTGTCTGTTTGCATTGAACTACCTTTGGGGACAATCTGGGGTTGGTTTGTTGTTTTTTTTTGGTTTTTTTTTGGGGGGGGGAGTGTTTCTTTTTAAATTATTATTATTATTGGGTTTTTTTGTTCCTTGGTGCTGCACTTAGCAGCAAAAAACCCAGAAGCTCAGAGAGGATTCTGGGGGAATGTCTGTGCTGCAAGTATAAGAATATTCCTTGTAAAATGCAAGGAAGCTACAGAAATCCTACTTGACAGCCTGCACAGACCTGCCACTGCACTTGTCAGACCTCTTGGGCAGCAAATGTTATCTTAGGAGAGTCTTTTCTCAGTCAGAGAAACGTACAGGCAATTCCCAGGTCTCTAGATGCCTCCCTCGCAGAGAGACAGGGATCAGCACAGCTTGGACACTTTGCAGAGCTCAGGCAGAGCCCAAAGAGTTTCTGGTGAAATGTTCCTGTTGCTGCAGGGACTCCTGTGACAACTTTTTGTCCTTTCTACCCAGCAACTCACTACAAGTATAGGAACAAGCTGGGGTTTTTTCAGGATATTGACTGACAACTCCGGCGACAGATTTTTGAGTTCTTGACATAAATGTGGAAGGGGTAAAGGAAGGGAAGCGCAAAGCAGTGGAATGTGTGTGCTTGCACAGAAAGTGCCAAGCACCACAGCCTGAAACTAAGTTTTGACAACCTGAGCTAACGGAAGGAAGATGGAGACAAATGTGTCCGTATTTGTGAAGGGTGAGAGCTGCTGTAAGCAGAGGAGCAAAAATCAGCAGGCTTCACTCAGTGGTTAGAACAGGTTTTTTCTCTCTGCTCTGCATCCACATGTACAGCTGTGGGATTTTGTGGTCAACTAGGCAGCGCACAAAAACACTGAAGCTGTTAGAAAATAAATATACTCTGATAATTCTTTTTCATTTACTCAGTTTCTCATTTCCATGTTGAAGTTTCAAACGACACAATCTTGTTAGTTTTGGGCTTGTTTTGTGTCCAGTTTCACTTCCTGCTTCTCAGACTTCAATGATGCAGTATCGGGTTGTCAGGGCTAAGAGAACCACCTGAATTACCCTTATTCATTGGTCTGTCTTGAATAGAAACACTCAGATTGATCTAATTTGCTGAATTTTCCAATTAAAATTTAATTTTACAGAAAGCATTCTTCTAGCCATTAGTCTCCACGAGAGTTAATGTCAAAGGCTCAGTTTAGATCAGCTTAGATGCCTGCATTAAGAGCACCTTGTCAGAGCCACTTTGGGACTCATAATATTTATCAGAATTGCAGAATTTCTCCCACTCAGCCCGAATTTACCAAGTTTTAAGCAGAAATCACAGCTTATACTCCCAGTGAAAGGGCAAAATCCATCAGGGGGAGAACAAAAAACTGCATGACCAATTTCAAATGAAGCGTATTGAATAAGTGTTTCATTTAGAGTAGAGAAATAACTCATTGGATTCTGAATTGCATTAAAAAAAATTAAAACATGACTATGGGAGACTGCCATCAGATTGTGCCTTGATTAAAAGTCAATAGATTTCTTTCAACAGTCATTACCCTTTCTGGAATGTGAAATAACTGTTCTGGATATCCAACACTGGGTTGAGCCCAGCATCAACCTCAGCTGCTGCCCAGTGCCTTACTGGGAGGGACAGGAGCTCCTGCACTGGCATTTATATGGGAAATGTCCTGCAGAGACATCTGTAGCCAATATTTCAGGCCAGTTTTGCTCCTGACAAACACACAAAGTTCCTGCTCCTGTGATTCATCCACCCACTATGACAAAGCAGCCCCATTTTCTACTTTTGTTTACAGGCCCGCTGTTTGGTCAGCATGGATTTTATTTAGCATGGTGGGGTTTTTTTAAAGAGGTCATCAGAAGTTAAAATAAAATTCCTGATCAAGTCTCAGGGGGAAAAAAATCCAAAACAACACAAACAGAACCAAATAAAACACACACAAAAATAATATACACACAACCCCCCTCAAAAAAAAAAAACCCAAAAAACAATAACAACAACAACAAAAAGAACCAAAAACCACACCAGCCTAACTTGTCCAATTGGACTAAATAGTGTCATTTCCTCTTCTAGATCATAATAAAATGGTACTGACCAACATTAACCATGCCGTGTGTTTGTGATAAAAAAAAGTCATTTTGCAATCATAAGCTTTTATTTCTTGTCTTTTGGGCCCTTCCAGATCACACCAAATGGTATTCATGCAGCAAGCAAGAATTTTTCCTGATTGATGAAAAAAATTGATGGAAAAGGCAATAATTCATCCTTGGTAAATGAATGTTAGGGGTCCTGGTATCCACATACTGAGATGCACTGCTAAATACACAAGATTTATGGGTTTAAATTTAAGGTTTAACAGGTTATAGTTGAAATAAGAGGGTGTCTGGCACCATGGATGATGAGGAAAACCTGTCATGTGTATCATAGGATCACAGAATAGTTTTGGAAAGAGACCTTCAAAGGTCTTCTAGTCCAAACCTCCCAGCACCTTCAACACAACCAGGTTTTCAGAGCCCTGCCCAACCTGACCTTGGATGTTTCCATGGATGGGGCATCCATTACCTCCATGGATAACCCAGTCCAGTGTTTCACAGCTTCATTGTAAAAAAATTCTTCCTTTTATCTCGTCTGAATCTCCCTCCTTCTCGTTTAAAAATGCTGTTGGCTGTCCTATTGCAACCTGCCTCATTCAAAAGATGTCCCCATCTGTTTTATAATCCCCTTTTAACCATTGAAAGTTTACAATTAGGTCTGCCCTGAGCCTTCTCTTCTCTGAAGAGAAAGGAAGGGGGAAGGGGGAAGGGGGAAGGAGAGGAGAGGACTTGAGGAGAGGAGAGGAGAGAAGAGAAGAGAAGAGAAGAGAAGAGAAGAGAAGAGAAGAGAAGAGAAGAGAAGAGAAGAGAAGAGAAGAGAAGAGGGAAAAATAGAAGAAAACTGATTCTTTCCCCTGACAGCAGGTTTCATTTTTAATAATATTCTCCCAGGCTGTGATTACCATCAAACTTTGGATAGGACTCTTCCTGAATTATTCAGGACAATTTGTACTGTAATCATATGCTTGTTAATACGGCTGCTTGCAACTTTAATTCAAAAGAGTTTTTCTTCTGTGCCCTGGAGCTGCTGCCATCAAGGTTAGAGATATTCTTTGTTTAACAATCTGCTTCTCAGGGCTGTGCAGAAAACTGCAAGATGCTCTGGAACTTGCTATTCAGAAAAAGATCAATAAACCACCCCACAAGACATGAGCAAATGTCAAGAAGCTCCTTTGCCACGTTCAGGAACGTTGCAGCATTTGTCATATTGGGTCACTATGAATTTTCATTTTAATTGAAGACCCTTGGTTTGTAATCAAAGAAAGAGGGTACAGCTTGGTTTAATATCTCCCACATGGACAAGGAGGAAGGCTTGAACAGTCACTGGAAATGTAACCCCTCTGTTATACCCTTACAAACTATTCTAGGCCTTTCCCCCTCTTTAGAGTCAAGCAGGAGTTGACCCAAGGCTGCCCAAATATTGATTCTGTCCTTGTCCTTATTACTTGTCCATCTTTAGGACAGGGACTGAGGTGAAACATCTTCTAACTCAGAAGTCTGATAAAAAGCATTCCATTAGTTCGGGTGCCTTTACCAGTTACTCGAGAAGTCCTTTCTCTCAGTGGCAGGAGATCTGCATCCTCACCCTCACAAAATCCGCAGGATGTATGATGGAAACACCACCAAGATTTTCAGTCTTAGAAGAAAGGGCAACCTTTATTTTTCGTTTTTCTTTCTGATCTGAGGCATATATTATAATTTAATTCTATTCACTTGAAGACTGATAAAATACAGAGCCCTACAGCCACCTTTAGCCATTCATTTTACCCAGTATTTTCTGCTGCTGTAATCCACCAGTAGCTGACACAGTCAAGCTTATAAAGCCCCGCATGATATTTTGCAAATCTAAATTGTTGAGCCACATAGGGAGCAAAGCTCCCATTGAAATGTCAGCACACTAAAATTACAATTTAATGAGAAGCTTTCCAGCAGCAGCTTCCACATATCACTTGTGCCTCACAGCAATAACAGAGAGTGGGGGAAAAAAAAATTAAAAAAATCTGTGTCTGCTTGAGATAAAGGTCAACTGCCAGGTGACACTGAGTGATGCCTCCTAATCAGGTTTGGTTCCCAGGCACTGTGGTTATTATTGTTCCTCTCATTATTTCACTATTTCTGTTACAGAAGTAATTAAAGATTCTACTTGAGATTAGGGACCCATTTCTTCAGGGGTTGGTACAAATCCTTAAAAAATCAGCTCTGATCCCAAGAATTGACAGTCGAAGGAGATTAAGAAGTAGAAACAGAGAAGGTGAAGTGATATCTCCCAAATCTCTGAATGATTCCAAGATAAGCATTTTGTAACTAATGGAATACGTGGTTTGGAATTGTGTAACTAATGGAATATCTGGTTTGATGGCAAATGGACAAAACCCCACCCAAACCCACCAACCCGCCACATTGTCCCAGAGCACATAAATCAAAATAAATAATTTTGGATCCAATTGTTCCTATTCAACTCATGTATTTCTTGATGAAACAAAGTAACAAATGACAAATTTTAAAAAGTGCTTGTAGAAAAACAAAGAAGTCTATTGTATTGGTTAGGCTAATTAATCATTTTTAAAAACGTTAGTTTTTGCTCACTTCAAAGAAGAAACATTTTATAATGAAATGTTTTCAGCATTTTTCTAAAAAAAAAACCCAAAAAACTCCACCAAAAAACCAACCAAAAACCCCACCCCACTTATTTTGTTTTCAGTGGTTCTTTTTCAAACACTTTTCTTTGTGTGACCCCCATAATTTTCACATTTTACAAACCACGTGTCTCGTACCCATCCAAATTCGATTTTAATGCCCTATGACATCTTTGGAACGATGATGACCTCTGACAAAAATGGTTGTAGAAAATAATTCTAAGGTTTGATTTATTTATTTCATACCTGAAGCCCCAAATAGAGCCTTACCTTTTCAAAACTTTCACAACAAAAACAGCAAATAAAGAAATCTGCTGTTGCTTCGGGAGAGCAAAATCCTGTGTTGTGTTCGAGTATTATGTGATCATAAGTGTACAAATAGATAAAGGAAACTTGAGCTGGCTCAGACTTACAGTCTCTAAATACATTAGAAATATTGTAAGGTTCTGTTCCACATTTGGAGACACTCTGAGTTATCGAATTAACTGGTGTGTTGTCCCGAAATCAACAGATACTCTTGGGTTCTATGATATTGAAAGCTATCTCAGGGGCGCTCACAATGTGTCTGGTTTTAAGGTGATTTGTCGGCATGGGCAGAATATAGAGGCCCGCTAACACTTTATTTTTTTCTGTTTTTTGATGTATAGTTCAGTACCTATAGAACGGTTTGGGTTGAAAATAGCCTCAAAAATCATCTTGTTCCACCCCGCTGCCACGGGCAGGGACACCTTCCACTATCCCAGGTTGCTCCAAGCCCGGTCCAACCTGGCCTTGGACACTTCCAGGGATCCAGGGGCAGCCACAGCTTCCCTGGGCAACTGTGCCAGGGCCTCACCAGCCTCGCAGGGAATGATTTCTTCCTGCTATACAATCTAAATCTACCCTCTTCCAGTTTAAAGCCATATATATGGTACATATCTCGTCCCTCCCTGCTCTTTCTCATGCTATAGGTTACATGAACTCTTTTGTCCACGGCAGCCAAAAGAAACAATAAATTACTGAATAAATGAACCAGTTTTGTGTCTTTTTGTGTATAATTTATACACAAGAGAGGGTCAAATCTCAAACTAATGTAATAAAGGATAAAGGTATCCTTAATCTTATTGATAAAAAATGGGGGGGGGGGGGAAACATTTTTAAATGTTC
>WBMY01003567.1:62850-73467 GCA_013397315.1 Donacobius atricapilla | reverse complement strand
AAATTTTCCTTGAAAAAAAGAAACAGGAAAACGAACAAAACTAAAAATATCCCCTAGCATCCCCCTAAGAAAAAAAAAAAAAACAACAAAAAACAACGAACCCATCAACCAAAAACCCCACAAAACAAAACCCCAAAATGAAACAACAACAAAAAAACACCAAAAAACCACCCAAACACATTAAAAAAAAAAACGAAAACCAAAGAACACCTGCAAGATCTGCAGATTTTCCAAGAAAAAAAAAAGTAAAGAAGAAAGACGAAGTTGCTGCATTGTTCTTGGCAGAAGAATATCCTCCTAGTATTTAATTGAAATTTACCCTCCTTCAGCTTTAAAAAGAAAACAAAACAAATAAGCAAACAAACAAACCTCCTAATTTTTATTTTTTTTTTTTTTTTAATTTGTTTACTTTTTTCTTTTCCATTGAAATAATGTGACCTGAAATTAAATGAAGCGGTTTTCAGTGGTGGGCAACATAGAAAGATCTTCAAAATAAAGTCCAGAACCACACAAGTGTTCAGTAGGTAATATATATTTAGAAATCTGATTGCTATTAAGTCCCATTAATTTCAACGGTTTAGTCATTCAGACAGGAATTGTCAGCTTAAATGTGCTTGAAAGCCTTTGAACTTTGGCCCATGGGTCAGAAATAGTCTTGTCTTATTTTAGGAAGGATTGTCTGCTCCTGCCCTGGCAGAGCAAAGTCACACAGGTCCCTTTTTCTGCTCTCCAAATCGTGATGTGTGCCATGGATCTTCCACTGAAGGGCAGGGAGGACAAATGCACACAGACAACAAAGCATGTTTTATTCATGGCACTTCCCAACAGATAACCTCCACGGTTTGGCATTTTATCTGCCTTTTAAGGCATTCCTACAGGCAGCAGGGTGAGTTGTGTTTCCCCCTGCTCAGGCCATCAGTTACTTCAGAAGTAAAAAGGGAGAGGGAGTATATGGGAGTTCTCAGCAGGAATTCTTGGCTCAGGTGTCTCTCCTGGTGAGGCTTGTCTGTGTAGGAAGGTCAGGAAGCACCATCTGTGGTGGGAGAATCTGATGAGGTTGCAGTGTTAGATCTTGGTGTCTGTTCTTACACTTTTACTCTGGTTCAATGTCTGCTTGGCAGTTCATGGCTTTTACAGTTCAGTAATTTCTTCTCCTCTTTAGCAAATCACGAAATCATCTTGCCCCGTGCTGTCACATTATTCTTGTCAATCAGAGCTCTCTGAAGGCTGAAGGTTTCCTCTTGCTGCTTGAAACTGAGTCTGCGTTTAGTGTGGGAATTACAGAATGATTTTCCAATTTTAGTGCCAGCTAAGATGTGAACTTAGGAACCAGGGTGTATTGGATACTGGAGCAAATGGTGCTGGAAGAATTTTGTAGCAGCCAAAGGTTGCATCCCACAGGTCATTTATGGACTGCCAAATTTATCATATTTGTTTCTGCACCTTGTCATTCTAGTCTGTGACTGAAAGTACTTTTATTTTTCCACAGATATTGATTCCAAGTGAAGTGGTAACTTTGTCAGAATGAGATGTTTGGGCATCCTGTCTTGTTAGGGCTGTCTCAGGTCAAGTTACTTGAGGTCTAGAGGAATTACAAACCCTTACATTCAAGGTCTCACTTGACTTTGTAAGATGAAGTGATTTCTACACCAAGAAAAGGACTGGGCACTTGAACTTACGGCACTAAGCAAGACTTTTTATTTTTCCCATGCTGCAACTGTCGTTTTGTTTTCCAGTGAAAAGAAACAGGAAAATATTACATTGGAAAGTGCCCTTTGCCAGCAATGTTCCCACCCACAGTGGCAGTTCAAATGCCACAGTTTGGAGAGGTAGATGCTCAAATACCCTGCCTGAATTCTCTGCGTCGTTCCTATGCTGATCCCTGTGTCCTTTGCAACCATTGGATACAAGCTACAGCTTTTGTTGGAAAACCTGTCATTAGCAATTAGGCTTAAGCATATCTGATTGATTTATCAATTTACCTGATATTCTCAGCTGATTCTTCTTTCTCTCGCTCAGCCAAAGAAGCATCAGAAGAAAATTTTAAACCCCAGATGACTACTCAGTTATATCCTCAAGTCTTTTATTTTGTTTTCATCTACAGCAGAATCTCTGTGCACATAAAAGCTCCATAACTTTCAAATTTCAAGGTCGACCTCCATGTATCCAAAGAGCTCAACATTTCAGTCAGGCTTATTGATGGATAGTTTTTCTTTTGTTCTCCCACATGTACATCTATACTTACATCTGATACTCAGATAGGTGATCTTTTCTCCCACAAATAAATATGCTGCCCTAGGCTCCCATTCACAGTACTCTGGAGGGAGAAGAAAATTTCCTGGGACACGGAACTGACAGTGCTGCATAATGTTATTTGAAATTGAGACATACTCGAACCTTGCACTAAAGTTCATGATGATATTTGCTTTTTGATTATACATTTCTTTTCTTGTGTGCCACAGGCAGCTGAGCCACACGCAAGGTCTCACTCATTCCCCTCTTCCTGGGATGGGGTAATGAAGAAAATGGGAAGGTAAAGGTGAGAAAACTTGTGGGCTGAGATAAAGACAGTTTAACAGGAAACAGAAAATCTGTGCCCACCAGCAAAGGAAAACAAGAAATTCCTTCCCCACTTGCCAAGGGCAGGCAGGTGTTCAGCCACCCCCAGGGAGGCAGAGCTCCGTCCTGTGTGACAGTGACTCAGTGAGATAAATCCAGCACTGAGAACATCCCGCCCTTCCCACCTCTTTCCTCAGCTTTGTATCCTGAGCAGGCCATGGTTTGTCCGGAATATCCCTTTGGTCAGTTGGGGGCAGCTGTCTTGGATGTGCCCATCAGATTTCCTTGTGCCCCTCCAGTGAGAGGCAGAAGAGGCTTTGATGCTGTAAAAGCACCAACACAGCTTTCATCACAAGTCCAAACTGCAGCCCCATACAAGCTGTTGTGAAAAAATTTAGCTGTATCCCAGCTAAACCCAATCCATTCCATCATCATGCTTGATTAATGTCCAGATTTGTTTAATAATTGCTTCCTAATAAACGCATCAGAGGAGCCCATTTGCCTGCATAAAACATTGATGGTAAAAGCAGATGAACTTCTCAGGATGGTGATTGATTTCCCAGGAAAACCAGATTATATTTTAGGAATTGTGTATAATTAGTGTAGCCAAATATTAATCTGATTGGAGCAGAAAGGGCATTTGGGGACTGCAATCTCTGACAAGCAAGGGTTTGAGTACTTTGAGAGAGTTTTGTGCATGTCATAAACTTGCAAGACAAAGAAGGCCCAGTGATTACAGAGACCAAGGGGGAGAAAAGAGTGAGGCATTGACACTTCCAGTGACAATAATTGATGTGGTTCTTTTCCAATTCGTGGCACTTGAACTCCTGAAGGTTGAGTCTTTTTCCTATGGAAGAAAGGCACAAGACTAGAAAGACAACGGCAGCGGTGGCAAATTAAAACCAGAAGACCCAAGGGTCAGAAAACATGTTCTCTGCAAATGACTCAAGCCAAGGAAATGCCAAATGTAATTTAGATGGATTTTACTGCTTTTTCAGCACAATTCCTATCACTGAGGTTTGTTTCCAGGCACTTTGGGCTTCTGTCTTCTGTTTCTGCTTTGAATCTTTTTCAAAGATTCAGAAAAAAACATTTGTCTCCACATGCTCACACACATTTCTTAACAGAGGCACAATGACAATGACAAACCACTTTTCTATGCTGAGCAATTAGCTGGAGATAAGTCAAAGCAGTTTGAGAGGCTGCTCAGTGGGACAATCTTGCCCAGGAATTTCTCCTGACTTGGCTTCTCTGCTGCTAGAGGACACTGAGTCTCTTTGTGAGGGCTGAGCCTGCTGTGACTGCGCTGTCAGCTCCCGGTAAATTCATATATATTTAAGTGCATTAAACATCTGCTGAATTAGTTCTGGGAGGGCTGCTCTGTCAGAGGAGCCCTGCTGCCCTTGAGAAGCAAACCACGAGGCAGCTGGCGCTGAGCGCTGACGTTGCGTGCGGCCAGAGGCAGCATCGCCCTCCCGAGAAAGGATGGAGGAGACTCCCTCCTCAGATGCAAATTGCTGACATTCCCTGTCCCAGGCAACATAATGAAGCCTTAACCTTGCAAAGCTTCTTCCCCTGTGATCAGAAATACATCCATTTCGACCCAGCTATGCACTCCTGGAAAGAAAGTACTCCTGAGCTAAGCATTTCTCTTTCCCTCGATTCTAGGTGGAAGTGAGCTACAGAGGATAATGTTGGCAAGGCGTTTTGCTGCCTGGGAGCACTTGGATGGCCCTGGAGATGCATTCATTGCTCCAGGTTTGTTTAAATCTACAAGGCTGATATGTGGATTGCCAGGACACAGCCTGCCTGGGACTGGCTGAGAGAGCTGGGGTTGTTCACCTTGGTGAAGAGAAGGCTCCAGGGAGACCTCAGAGCCCCTTCCAGTTCCTAAAGGGGCTCCAAGAGAGCTGGAGAGGGACTTTGGACAAAGGTATGGAGTGACAGCATGAAGCAGAATGACTTCAAACTGAAACCGAGTAGGTTTAGATTAAATATGAGGAAAATATAACTTACTGTGAGGGTGGTGAAGGGGGAGAAGCTGTGGCTACCGCATCCCTGGAAATGTTCAAGGCCAGGCTGCATGGGGCTTGGAGCAACCTGGGATAGGGCGAGGTGTCCCTGCCCATGGCAGGGGGGTGGAACTGGATAATCCCTATAGTCCCTTCCAACCAAACTATTCTGTGATTCCATGATGATTCCATGATTATTCCATGACGCCCTTCCTCATTTCTGGCTTGATACTCCTCAAGACTGATGCTGGGTAGATACTTTCAGAATTTTCCAAGTTTATTTCTGTGGTTCACAAGACACGAAAGTTCTGGAGTGTCCACAGACACCTGGGAGCTGCAGCTGGCAGAGAAGTGGCAGCAGCTGGAGACAGACCAGGGAAGACAGAGGAGGGCAAACGGGTTACACTGCAGGGGTTGAGGGGAACGTGACAATCATACAGAGTTATTTTACATCTGCATCCCATCACAGCAAAAGTAGAAGTTGTGCAGGATGAAAACTTAACAGCTGGTTGAGATTTCTGTGAGCATGAGGACAGTGGCTTGCAACTGTCTGCACATTCTTTAACAGCTGCACTTTCTTTAACAGCTGGCAATTCAAAGCCTTTTTTTTTAACATCTGCGCATTCTTTAACAGCTGGCAATTCAAAGCCTTTTTTTAAAAAAAACTTATTATTTCCAAAAATAAATGGTAGAATTTGGTTGTTGTTGTTTTTTTTTCCTGCAAAAAATGCCGATTTTGGGTTCTATTCAGGACAGCCCATACGTGCATGTGAATATTCAATTGGTAACTCCTTGCAAAATTCATCTTCACACCCACAAAAGACCTGCAGAGGAGCAACTGGGGGTAGGTGACCCCCAAAAAAAACCCTGCCCTGGCTGCTCCCAGGCTCATCACAGGAAAATCTCCCCACACACAGAGGAGTCAAGATGAAAAAGGACAGTAGGGGAACCCTCAGTGATGGGTCAGGGCCAGCCCCAGCCCCATGGGTGTGGGGGCACCCCCTCAATGGGTCAGGGAGAGGATCCACTCACACACTAAGAGGGGAAATGGGAAATGTCATGGGATGGAGAAAAGAAGTATTTTGTGATTCCACAAGAGTTGTTATTGGATGTGGAAAGGGGAAAGGAATGGATTAAGTGTCTTGAGAAGGAACAAGAATTGTGAAACAAGGAGGGGGATCGGGGCTAGAAAGATGTGTCTGAGCTACCACACAATCCACACCCTGGGGGCCTTTTTGTTGTGTGACACTGGGGCCTCAAGACCTCATCTCTCCAGGTGCCAGAAACTGGGAAGGGCATGATCCAGGGGAGCTGGATCCACACTCTGCNATATATAGGTGCATACACATTTATCTAAGTAACTGAATGAACAAATATCCCTCCTATTAACAGATCTTAATCCTGAGCTGCCAAACAAGGGCAGCAGGACAAGGCCGTGAGTGAGGATTTGGAGGATTTGTCTCTGTCTGGATCAGTGTGACCATCATGGATATATGGATTTATGCAGTCTGTATGTGCCTGCTGGGAATATCTGCTCAGTTTCACCACTGGTCGGGCATTTTTTGGGCTAGTGGATTTGCCAGCCTCCTAAAAAGTAGTTAGGGGCTCCCAACTTTCTCTGTAAAAGATTACATAGACCACACTAATGATCTACATCAAATTATTCAGTGCATTTTCCTTTCCTCATATCTTCAGTCTATTACTATACATCTGAAAAGAGAAAGCTAAAAAGGGAAATATTTGTCTGGTGTTTGGCCTGAGATTTACTATAATCCATAGATCCTTTGCAGAACAACTCCCACTTTTCCAAGTTTTCCCCACCTTCCATTTTGGAAAGTAGTTTTGCCGAAATTGAGGATATGTGCCAATCTAGAAAAATATGCTGCCACAATTTTCAACCTATGTCTCACGTTTGCCAAGATTTACCACTGTGTCCTGCAAAATAGGAATAGTCCTCAAAAACTTGACATGAATAAACCTAATCCCAGTTTCACCACTGAGGATATACACTGAGCTCTACCCAACACAGATGTCTCAAGAACTTTATTTGATACAACCCTTCACTCGTCAGCACAACTTTGTTATGTGCTGTGGGCAGAAGTTATTGTCAGGTTTGCCTTCCCTCAGAGTACTTTCGTTTAGTTAATGTTTATCTTACTGATGGGATTGTCACGTCCTACAGTGACAGAGCTTCACTGCAGACAAGGATTGAAGGCTTTTCCCCCCTTCATGATGCTCCACAGTGTTTATTATCTTGCCATACAAGGAAACCACATTGTGTTGCTCTTGACAAATCCATCCCCTTATCACTCTGTTTGTTGTCTGCTCAATGTTGTTCACTTTTTCTAGAGACTGAATATTTCTTTTTTTTTTCTTTTCCATTATAAAGACAGCTTTTGTGGACTTTTTCTCTTCCAGTTTCCTTTTCTTCCACAAGGTCTTGAAAATCTGAGAAGCATTAGCCAATTAAATAAATTGCCCAGGATGAAGTCAATTGGAAGAAGGTATATTTTAATCAATGACTATTTAATGTTCTGTTACTTTTATAGTCTGTGAGTTTGGTTTGTCATATTAGTATTTATTGGACCAGTTATTTCTCGTTGAAATTTTTTATGAACCCTGATAACACATGAGAAGGCTGGCTCTAACTTTTCTAGCAATTTTTCCATGCCAGTGATTTGAGCTCACTGAGTACCTCCCTTGTTCTTACTGGTGATGCACTCACATGGGGTTTCCATTTCCCCCTGGATGTTCTTTGGGAGACTGGCTCAGTTTATCAGTGGCCTCTCACATTTTACTCTCTAAATACTCGCATCACAAGGAGTCAGATTGCCAGAGTGGTGACAATGCTTTTTCTGTAATAGTTTTATTTCATTAATTTTCTCACAAAATTCCATTGTGCCTTTACTGTTCTTTCTGCTTTGCTTAGTAATGTATCCATAAGCTCATCCAGGCCTCCCTCAGTGGCATCATATCCCTTCTAATTATTAAGTTATTCATCCAGGAATGGAGCAACAGAATTATTTGTGGCAACCTTTTACTGACACTCTCTATTTCTATTCTAGAAATCGAATATGAAGACACTTTGCCTGAAAAATGACCAGAGCTCCTTGCAAGGCGGGACAAATTTAATACCAGAGTATTAAATTTGCTCCTCAATGCTGTTGTCCTCATGGACCATGCAAGAGCTCTGAGCCCATGGTCAGGGAGGAATATGCAAAGATCTCTTTTACTGGTATTTGTGCTGCAATTAATTAAATTTATGGAGTGGCTTGGGAGAAAGGAAAGTCTCTTTGGGGCTGAGCTGATAGGAAGATGGGATGTGATTAATCTGATCATGTCCTTGAAGAATGAATTTCACTGAGGAGTGAATTCATTATCAAGCATCATCACCAGAATAGAAATGTTTTATTATTTGAGAAACTTGGTGGCCAAAACTCCACTCTTGAATCATGAAACAACCCTCCAAATGGTGCCTGTCTCTGACTCCGGTTATAGGGAAGAAAAACTGGTACATGGAAAGTTTGGAAAAGATCTTCCCAGGAAAGCACAATACTTGGAATGCTTTTCCTTGTTGTATTTATAATTATTTCTACAAAACAAACAAACAAGCAAACAATCTGTAAAATCCTAGGTCATGGCCAGGAATTTGAAGTGTTATAACAAGACAATAAAAACAGGGAAGGCAACTTATTATATATGTTAGGCTTGAAAAGATACAAATAACAATGAGACTTAAAAGTGTGAAGAACATAAAACCAGATGGATTGAGAATAAATAATGATCCAATGTGGATGATTAGAGGATGACAAGTATACCATGATATTTCCTCAAGTACCTCTCCCAAACTCCAGCAATTTGCAGCCTATGAACTCCCTGAGCCAGAGGTCATTTTTCTGTCTTTATTAGTCCTTGGTAAGTTATGATTCTAAGACTAATTTGAGATATAAATATTATTCTGCATTGCTGCAGAGCAGAAATATTATTTATGAATAATAAAACTTTATTCTTCTTGACTTATCACCAGAGATTCTGTAAAACTATACAAATTACTATCTTTTATGGAAAATAGTATCCATGTAATCATTTCCATCACATGTTGTATCTTAGCAGGATTTGGACAAAGTCCCTATTCCACAGATAATGTTGTCCAGAGAGAGATAGAGGGATGTGTTTCCAACCAGTCTTTTAGGCTTTTTCCTGTAGCACCCAGAAAAGTAACATCCAATTCAGATCCTGTGATACTCTTGTGCCAGTAAATCATGGCCCACATCCCTTTCCCTCCATCAGAGACTCTTGCAGAGACCAATCACAAAAGTAGATCCAAAACTCATCTTTATTTTCCCCCTCCCTGTAATCATTTGACAAATAGGCCATTTCATATTGATTTAAAATTGTCCTTAGAAACTCTATATTGTCTGAGCAGATTCTGATTCATTTTCACATAAAATTGATTCTCTTCCTAAAAAAAAAAATGAAAACTCAACCATTGTCCATACAAAGAGGGTTGACTATTTTCAGCTCTTCCATAAATTCCTCGGCTTATCTGGGAAGGGAAAGGTGTTTTTTTTGGGTTTTTTTTTTTTTGGGGTTTTTTTTTTTTTTTTTTGGCATTGCACAGGGTCTGAAGAACTTAAACCTTCATGTCCTTCCCCAGGGCACCTTGAAAGGCTGGAAGGGATGAATTGTCCCCAAACACACAATACATAACTCAGGTTCAGTGTGAATAGTGTGCGCAAGGGGCACAACAAAAGGATTCATTTGGCTTTAACAGAACTGCCCACCATCAACCAGTTCTGAGAGCCCAAGGAAAATTCTCCAGAACCCCACTAGCAATTATGAATGTAGAAAATCCCTGGAAGTGTTCCAGACCACACTGGATGGGGCTCTGAGCATCCTGGTCTAGCGGGAGATGTTCCTGCCCATGGCAGGGGGTTGAAATGGAATAATTTCTAAGGTCTCTGTCAATCCAAACCATTCCATAATTCTATAATTCTATGCAAATTCCATGGCTGCCTTATCTCCAGTATTTCCACACAATTCCAGCTCATTCTGCCGTATTTACCTTCCTGGCTAAGACTTTTTTCATTTCATACTCACTATTTTACAGGACACAAGGACTGGGTTTTAGTCTGATGTTACACTCCAGTTCTGATCTCTGGATGTTCTCTAGTTTTAAACTGTTTCATAGACACTGCATTCCCAGCAGCTGATCCCAAAGGAACGTATTCCTGATGCATTTTTGGACAGCTGATGCACTTCACAGCGAGTCAGTGAGCGCATGGCTTTAAGAGTCTCACAGACTTTTGTTTCTTCTGCCTAATTTTTCCCCTTTCCCTCAGCTCATATTAAAATGAGTTGTTATTTTCAACAGTGAGCAGACAAGCAAGAGTAAAAGAGGGCTGGAAGCAGAAAGCTGAGGAAGATCAGAAAGGGAAGGAATCAAACAGGACTTGGTGACAGGCAGTAAATGAGCATCAGACAGGAGTCATCCAAGAGGAGAACTCATTTGGGAGTTTGCACCCTGTCTACTTAGACAAGGGGTTGTCATTCCTCCTTCACAGAAAAGGTTGCAGACACCCACAACACAAAGTGCTTTCAAAGCCCTAAAATCGGTGTGGGAAGAACTGGAAGACTGTGTGTGTGTGCTTCCACCATCCCACCAGCTTAGCACCATTCATTTTCTTGGGAATGTCCTCTCTCCCATGTGGTGCTTCTGATTCATTCTGACTTTGTTAGGCTGGGAAGGCAAAACCACTGCATGGTAGTATGGGGAGTGAGGGAAAAGTGTGAGGAGAAACTGTAAACAGCAAAGCTGGTGGGGGAGGAGGACGAGATGAGGACGAGGACAAGGACGAGGAGGATGAGGAGGATGAGGATGAGGATGAGGACAAGGGGTCAAGGAGGACAAGGAGGATGAGGAGGATGAGGATGAGGATGAGGATGAGGATGAGGAGGATGAGGAGGATGAGGATGAGGAGGATGAGGATGAGGAGGATGAGGAGGATGAGGAGGATGGGGACGCGGAGGATGAGGAGGATGAGGA
>WBMY01003567.1:49548-62804 GCA_013397315.1 Donacobius atricapilla | reverse complement strand
CGAGAAGTCGCAGGAGGAGGAGGAGGAGGAGGTTTAACCCACCTCAGCCATGGGCAGCTGCCAGACCTGCACCTCACTGTTCTCTCACTCCCACTCAACAGGTGGGAAAAGGTCCAGATAAAGGCTGAAACCTGTGTCTGACACAGGGCAAATCCAGTTTCTTCTCCATGGCTACCCCGGAACCTGCACTGCCAACACCTGGGCACAGCCAGCCAGTGTGAGTCACCAAAATATGGAATTCACAGGTCTTGCCATGCAAGAAGCCAAAGTAGCCTCTGAGAAACATTTCATAGGGAGATCACTGAGGTAGGAAAGGCCAGAACATGAATTTCCCCCACAGCTCCCTACAACTGGATTGTTCCTAGTCTGCCCAGAATTTACTGCATTAGCTCTCAAGGCAAGCCGAAGTCAAAAGGAAGGCTTAATTAAGCAAAATGCGTTAAACACTCAGCTGAGAGTCACCTATCCCCAGAATACTGAAAGCAGAAGATGTTCTAGTCTACATATGCTTTCTACGGATTTGTATTGCAAATTTCAATTTATATTTCTAAAACTTTTTTCACCTCATTGCTTCTGTGGGAAGAAGCCACGGCTGAGAGTTCAGCCACCACAGCTTTTGTATGCAAGCAGACTCTAAACTACTCACCACTAAACAGAAACAGAAACAGTGATGTATAGGACAGAGCTCAGCCTCAGTTCCTCCTCTTTTAGTGGAGACCTCCCCCATGCTTGGGGTACAGAAATCAGATGTTTCTTCACCTCTCCTATTTTTTTTTTTTTCTTTTTTTTTTTCTTTTTTTTTTGACGTTTCCTAGTTGTGACACAGCAGCATGGGGCGGTTCCTGACTAGACTAGAACATCTTCTGCTTTCAGTATTCTGGGGATAGGTGACTCTCAGCTGAGTGTTTAACGCATTTTGCTTAATTAAGCCTTCCTTTTGACTTCGGCTTGCCTTGAGAGCTAATGCAGTTAATTCTGAGCAGACACTAGGAACAATTCAGTTGTAGGGAGCTGTAGGGGAAATTCAGAACCGAAGTTCCAACACATCACCACCGTAAAACCAATCTGAAGAATTAGTCTGGATTTACACTGCGCAGATTTGTCCGGGTATTCGGAGGTACACTCCGTGACCAGCTGAGCTTTGTGGGGCAGCATATTCCGAACTAAAGAAGCCTTACCTGCGCTGGTGTCGCAGTGAGACTACCAGAGCAGGGTAGATTTACTCCCCCGGTGCAAAGCACAGTTGGTTTGCACAGCGGCATCCTGCTCTCAGAGCTCTCTGTGAGTCCATCACACTCTTAAATATTCCCTTAAGTGCTGACATTATCACAGATACGTAGTTTGGGAGAAGGGGGAATTCACTCTTGGTCGGAGCCGCAATTTGGCCTGACCTCCTCTCCTGCCTCCTGAGGCCATTCACACCCTCTCCACTCCCTGCACTTCAGAAGAGCGCCCAATTTATGATTCATTGAGAGCCGAGGCCTTTAAACTCCATTGATTTCTTTCGTCTGGCTCCTGATTGCATCTGGTAAATTAATTTCTGTTTGATGGTATTAAGTGTTTTGAATAATTGATATGGTAATTTATCCCAGGCTGAGGAGTAAATGTTACCTTCTGCTGGGAGGAGGGTTGGGAGGGGAATACTCTTTAAGGCACTTTTCCCAATCCCTTTAATGTCAACATGGTACTTAATGTAAGTGCCTGTCTGACAGCTATTGCTGCTCTGAGACTCCGGGGCAAGCTCGACAGGGAGAACAAGCACTCCATGCACGAGCATCCATGCTTGCAGCTTGCCTTTCATCGTCTGAAAAACAATCAAAATGCCTATGTGACATCGAACAGAAGTGGGGAAAAAAACATAAAAATCTCTGATCTATCGTGGTCTTCTCAAATCAAAGGAAGTTTTTGTTGTAGAGGTCTTCAGGAGTTGAACTGAACTCCAGCATCCAAACTATGCTAACAACACCCTTTTACAGAACACTCTTGGAAGCTTAATCCATTTTGGATTTAACAGACCTGGTAATGACTTCTGGACCTTCCTGTCCAATCCGCAGTAATGAAATCCCTTCCTGAATGGAAATCACCTTTAGGACATAATTGAATTTTCTTAGTATTTCCATTGTAATACGTCTAATAATTAGAACCATTAATGACAAACTGTCTTACTTTCTATTCCATTGACTTCTTTTCTAGACTGGTACTGATGTCTTTCAGGTACTCATATCATAATTCCCAGACCCTGAAGCCGTCAGTAAACCAACAGCTACTCAAACCAATCAAATACTTTAAGTCAAAATAACTCTTCCTTTCATTTGCCTCAGATGTGAAGATTATTTTTCCTTGTAAGGTCATGCAGTACTAAGCATTCAGACACTGGAATAAAAATTGTAGTGTCAAATTTCTAAGTCACTTTCCACTACAAAGGTGGAATTCCCCCTAAACAACAGACTGAAATAGCCAGTGGTGGTTATATACAAGAAAAGCTTAATTCCTCAAAGTGTTTTCCATTGTTTCATGACTTCCCTTTAGGGGTTTGACTTCTGACAGGGGTTTGACTTCTGACAGACAGTGATTGGTTTTGTGGGTTTTNTTTTTTTTTTTTTTTTTTTTTTTTTTTTTTTTTTTTTTTTTCCTAAGCTGATCTTGTCTTCTCACATGTTTTTACTGGCACTTGAGTCTATTTCTGATCTGCTTTCTACAGTGCTGTGCACAGTTTTTGAGGGCAGAAATAAGAAATGAAGAAACAATTTATTTTTTTCCAAACTGTAGAGATGGAGGTAATCTAATTCTCTTTACTTACTGGATGCGTTCATCCAGAGAGGGTTTGCGCCACATTATTTTTTAGACTGGACAGCAGTACTTTATGACCAACTGCAGAACTTTCCTGTCTGACAGTGCCTAGAGAGCAGTTTTCAGTCCCATGGCTTGGTTCCAGTAGAGCAAAATCCCGAATAAAAGTTTTAGGTAAGTGGTCGGGCTCCAAACCAGTGTAATTGTGGTTTAGAGGTTGCAGCTCTAATTTGTGGGGTTTTTGTCCTTGTTGGACTGTTAAAACCTTGATCTCCTCCCGCTTGTGCAAACTCCATTCTATCACTACCCCTACCATCTCCAGGAGCAGAAAGCTTCAACCGGCGACTAAAATATGTTGCACTTTTGGGCACATCTGAAGCAATTGATGTTTCTACACATCTTCCAGCCCTGTTTCTCCACTACAGGGTGTCCATTTCCTTCCTGCAATGCCCATTTTCAGCTTCAGAGATGGATTACACATTATATAAACAGCTGATCTGTGAGATCATAGTCATTTATTAGCTAAAATGTCCGGGGGGATCCTATTAGAAAAGAATCTGAAAGGCATCTATTTGGCTGTTTGCCCACAATTCAAAGCATTTAATATCTAGTGCTATCTTAAATAATTCATTACTGCTCAATATGCCTAATACCTCTGTTGAGAGCGACGATAAATGAGGTTAAACGGGATTCCTGCTGATTTCTTCTCCTTCTGTTGGTTTAAACTTTGATAAATATATGTTTTACCAGACTTGATAATAACATCAGGGAACAAATGCTTTTCAGTCAGGGAAATGAGTCAGAGGCATTTTCCTCTCTCTGTGACAGCAAAGATAGTATTTCCTCTTTAACCTTACAAGTTTCTTTGAATTACAGCTGGTGAATTTGTATGAGGAACTGGTCCTTAAGGACCAAGCCGTGTGGATCAGCTCAATAGCTCCAAAATTCAGATTAAAAGAGACTTTCAGTGGTATATGAATCTGTGTGTATGTATTTCTCTGTGTGCTGCTAAGCAGCTAAATCCAATAAACAAATTATAAGAAAAAAATTAGATAAAAGACATTTCAAATATCTCTGCCTAGCCTCAATTTAAGAGCATGTGCCCCACTAGGAACTTAGGGTAAGTGTAAATGAATATCCAGACATTAACCATGAATCTTGAAAATATTTCAGCCTGTCATTTGTAGCTGTTCAGGAGCGTAATAACTTTGCAGGCAACGACAGTGTGAAATGTTTCCTCTCTCTTAACCTATGCCCTTCCTCTGTGTTCTTACAGCTTTCCTAATAGGCAACATGATTCCTGCACAGGAAATTTATTAGCCCAGCATATTGTTTCTGACTTGCCACCTTTTGCTTGTAATTAAATCCAACTGCAGACGGAAAGACAACAAATCCCTGGCAAGGTTCACTAGGAAGACAGAGAAGCACGACATATGGGATAATAAAGGGTAACAGATAGTGGAAAAGACCTCTGATCTGAGGTTTTCTGATCCAAAATCATACCGAAAGCTAAATTACAGTCTGCCCACCTCTTCCTAGAGCTCCTTCACTTGGCAACTCAGTATTTAAAACGGACTCTATCTCTCACATGTGAAACCACCACCTCATCCGATGCCAAATCTCCCAGCAGTGAGACTTGGGCCACTGCATCCTCCATCCAGAGCTTGCCTGAAGCCAGGGGAGATTTCTAGGAAGAGGATGTTGCCTAAAGATTTTTACCCTTTTTATATATTTTTCATATATTTGTATCTTTGTAGACTGTCAATATATAGTTATAACTTTTAGTGTTTTTTCTGCCCTCTACCATAGTTAATCAAACCCTTACTAATACGCTCTTGAATTCTGTTTAGTCTTGCTTTTAGTCTAGCAAGGACATTTTGTTTTGCACCATGCATTGTAGACACAATAAAGTGTAAGAATAAAAGTTGGGGGGCAGGGGGGAAGGGGTTCCAGTGGGGAAGAACCCTGGAGGGAAATTATTTAACCAACTACGCTTGTAATTGGACAATACTTTTAGAGATACTAATCAACAAACCTTATAAAAATTTCAGAAATGCTACATGGCATGTGCATATCGCCATATTGTGACCTTGGAAGCTTTCAGTTAAACATTTTCTTCTATACTACCATTTTAACGCTGTTTGGAAAGGTTTTGTGTTTTATTCCAGACAACAAGGACGCTGGAGCAGTAGTTCCATCTAGCACCAGAGACCATGTCTGTGCAGACTCCCTCAATCCCACACTAGCTTAAACCAATTCAAAGCCCAACCCTGACAGCCAAAGTCCCTGTTAGCCGGTCCTGAGAGCTGTGCCTCTGCTTAGCTCTTCTAAATGTCCTCCCCAGAAACACTGGGGTAAGAGCACTGATACAGCCTGAGGAGGAATTATCTCAAGCTAAAAAGGGTGGATGTTCCTTAATCAGAAAATTTTCCAACAGGGAACAGCTTAGGAGCATCCGATTCTACAAGCTACTCTATAAATTGTTATAAATCAGTATTTGTTGGAAGGAAATGATTGCTGTGTTAGCTGCTGAAGTTCTTTTTGGCTGGTCTTGTTCATCACACTCTGTTTCATGAGATGCAGAACACGAACTATGGGGGCAGCTTCTGTGTCACAAGTTACTGAAGGAAAAACTCCAAGTTGGATTTTAAATCTTTACAAATCAGGTTTTGAAGATATCAGGACACTTCTGAAGCATGAATGAGAAACCACATAGAAGATCTATGGTTTGGTGTCTTCTTTGTGGCACTGAATATTATTCTATTCAAAACTGCAGTATTCTTTTTTATAAATTCTTATTGGAAAGTCCAGCAGAGAGACTGTAAGCTACAGGATTTTGACAATTAGGAATCTCATTATAGGTTGTCTGGAAAGTAAAGCTGCACTGTAAAAACACTTCTTTAACAGACAAGCTGTCATAGTTTCACTGCATAGTTCCATCATATTTTTGTTCATAGCTGTTGGAGCCTTGGAGGCTGAGAATTTCAGGCTTTCCGTGCTAAAAAGCACTGACCCTCAAGCAAGAGCTACATTTGACTTGAGGCCTTGGGACAGGCTCCTGAGATTGAGTGATAGCATGGGAGTTGTGGGTGTTTAGTTTGGATAGTACTGTGTGATCTCACAGGGTGAAAAACTCGGATTTAAGATTTTAGTATATAGTAATATATGTGAGACAAGATGGAGGGCTTCGGGCATTGTCTGGGTCCTTCATCTTCACCTTCTTCTTCCTTCTTCTTCATGGGTTTGAGTGGTTTTCTGTAATTGGGTAAAAAAAGGTCCGCATTGCAGGCCTTGGATGGTCATTATTGGGTCAAAAGCATCAATAATATAGGTGTCACCTCGTTATTGGGGGATTATCACTTAAATAAACTTGGAAAGAGTTAGAGGCATCCATTTTACCTTTTTTCTCTAACTTGCTAGTTAGAGCTAGCGGTTTGTGAGTCTGTAAATAGATAAGAAATAATAAAAATCCAAGTCCAAACACGAGCTGCAACTCCCGTGTATTAATCCTGACCTTGGCAGAGAGAAAAAGAGAGAAGAAGAAGCCAGAACCATTGCACATAACAATTATAAATATTTAAATACATGTATGTGTGGAAATTTAGCTCTCTTTATATATTAAAGTATTAAAACAGGTACAAGAAAGCCCTGCATCACAGAAACATGGGGAAAAAAAATTCCTGTGAGGATGGTAAGACCCTGGCACAGGCTGCCCAGAGAAGCTGTGGCTGCCCCATCCCTGGAAGTGTCCGAGGCCAGGTTGGATGGGGCTTGGAGCAACCTGGTCCAAGAAAAGTAGAAAGTTTCCCTGCCCGTGGCAGTGGGGTTGGAACGAGATGATCTTTAAGTCCCTTCGAACCCAATCCATTCTGTGACTTCTTGATATAGTATTCAGAAATATGTTAAGAAGATTCTAATGTTTCCTTTATTTATCATTTTTACAAAAATATAAACGATATCCATATTTCTTGTCCATAATCTGTGAGGGGTTTGTTAAGTTTTGGTGGTTCCACCATCAGACAACAATGGTCATGAGGCAGCTGGGACATAAGAAAAACAGTTTGGGCAAGTTTCTTCTGGTCATTTTTAAAGCGGTACAACTTTTGAGAAGATAACCAGAAAACCTGTGAGATACCATGTATCACCAAGTGAAAAATAGTATTCAGCAAACATAAATTCTACTTTTCTAAAGTGATTATCTTCTGGACAGAGAACTCAAAAAGGGAAACACCTTGTGACTGTACAACACCTCATAGCATTCCTGAATTAACTATGCAATATGTCATTCCAGTTCTGTAGTAAAACAGGGAAAATGCTTCCAGGTCTCCGAGACCAAAATGAATTCTACATCCATGAGCTGGAACATGGAAAAGAGACAAGCATTAATGGATTGGTACTTTTCAAAATTAAGAAAGAAAATAAAATTTGTCCTAATTTTGTTGAAAATACAAAGTTTATTTGGCCGTTGCAATAATCCAATGAGGTAGGGGTTTTTTTTTGGGTGGGGTTTTTTTGTTGTGGTTTTTTGGTGGTTTTTTTTTTTTTGGTCCTCAAAAAGCTTTTCCTATCCAAACAAAAGTCCCATTTCCTGTGCTATGACTACAGTGCTTCAAGTAAAACATACCAAGAACAGGGATTGGATAAAAAAATAAATAACTTCTCTTTCATTTTACAGATGATAAAACTGACATTATGAGAGACTGAGTAATTTATACATCACACTGAAAATTTAAGATGGGCTGAACTAATTCATGTCTTGAATTCCCATGCATTGCATAGTTGATTTAAAGATAAATAAACAAACAAACAAATAGATAAATAGATAAAATCTCTTTCAGGATGTCGTTTTGTTGAAGGTTGTTTGGCATTGAGAATAACAAAATTGTTTTATTTTTAAATGCTGTTAAGAACACAATTGAAATATCAGTCATATTCATTTAAGTGTTTTAAACATCACTTTATAAGAATACTTTTAAAAGGTATAATTTCTTTGACTAGCAACTAACCCTGCAGCATTTTTATGTCTTGTGAAAAATAATTTTATTGAAAATATGTGTAGCATTTGTATGAGATGCAAACCAGCTTTTATGGCCCCATCCAAGCACAGTGAAATCTTCCATCCCTTTGCTGCTGCACTGGAATAAACAGGCAAATTCATACCCCTTGAAAAAGCAATTTTTTAGCAAAATGCTGATCCTGACGCTCCATTCCCAGAAACTCGACTGTTTATCTGCCTCGCCCACAGACGCCATACGGAGCATATGTAGGACACATTGAGTGGCTGGAATTAGCAGAGTCATTTAGGAACTGCATATAAATGCACCATTTGCACAAAATTCTCAGTGATAATAGCCAAATTAGGGAAGGTGATAGCACCATAATTTCTTTTTTTTTTTTTGATTTAACGTTTATGGAAATGATGACTTTATCCAGTTCCTGTCATCCTCAGAGCTGAAGTTAAATCAGAAATAAATAACTTAGAACATACTAGTAATAAATGGACATATTAGAAATAGATAAATTTCTATTGCAGTGTATATCGGAGTTATGAGAAGTTACTTTCTTTCTTTTTTTTATTTTTATTTTTTTTTTAAATTTATTTTTTGAGGACCACAGGGGTATTTTGCTCACACTGACTGCAGCTTAAAACCCTGATTAAACACTTCCTTAAACTCATGGATGCCAGTGGATCTAAGTGTTTGCTGAACTGTTACCACAGCAACTCTTCCATACCCTCAAATGCATCCATGGGGCTTTGTTGCAAGCTAAAAATCACTTCCTTGCTTTTGAACACTGGAGTCTGAATGCAACTAGAACTCGGCCCAGGGAGGCCAGACAGACTCAGTGCAGGGAAATGAGTTGGATAAAAGCTTAACGTGCTGGCTCAAAGAACATCTGTTCCTACTTTTCAGAGAGAATGGAGCAATTTAAAGGCGGTGAAGCCCTTTGTCAGACTTCCTGCTTAGTCCATAATTGATCTGTAAAGGTTTTTCAAAGTGTCATCGGAGCAAAGAGACAAGCAGGTTCAGGATTTTTAAGGTGTTCTGATTCTTGTGTTAAAATTTGTCTGAACCTTTTTTAGAAACAGAAACAACTGCACTCCAAGACTGGTGTTTTTCAAATTAAGATGAAAATACGGCAGTGGCGCTGCCTTTCCTTCTTCATCCCACATCTCAAGCCACTACCAGGCAGTTCGAAGGGAGGCTAAGGCATCACATGCAGCAGCCAACAACTTCTCAGTTTCTCCCGGGACCAGATGTAAGAGAGGAGCAAGTGTAGGCTGTGATTATTGCCTGACCAATTTTATGCCACTTTTACATTCTGGCAGCAGCTCAGTTCCTTGTGGGAGGGAATGAGTGTCAATACTTGCTGAAGTCAGTTATAATTTCTCCTCATCCTGAGTCTTGAAGAAACCAAGCTGCTTCTGAGAATAATGCTCCACAGACACAGATGAATGAAAGAAGCTCCTACTTCTAAAATTTTGAGAAGAACTGGCATAGCGTTAATCACTGTCATTTGCCAGTAGAAACAATCATGGAGTGTAATCACTTCTTGATTGCTAAAGAAATTTTCCTTTGCCTAGAGTGCCAAGGTTTGATTTTTCTTTTTTTTTTTTTAAGCAGAAATATCTGTTGCAGCTGCCACTGTAAACCACAACTGACAGCAGAAGATATTTGTGATATTTTGGTGTTTCTGTTTACAAACAGAAGCTCAGAAAGTTAGTATCTATAAATGAATAATACATAGATGTGATGGAGATTGTCATATCCATGAGTATTTCTCCTCTCCTTGAACCCATAGCCCATGAGGACCTCAGCGACCACTCACAAAAGTCCTGTCTTCATCTCACCAAAGGAATGCAGCATTACAGCTTCCAACCTTTGACAGGATGTCTGGAGCAGAGGTACGACTGCAACTGGCATAAGCATCCTTTGAAATGAGACTTCCTTTCGCTGCTCTATTTCACTCAGTCATGGCTACTAAAACAATTCTGCCCTGCTGGGCAAGCAATGCCTTTTTGTGATGTTTTATGTAATGCTTTTATGTGATCTTTTATCCAGAGTCTTCACCAAGCAATAATTAATCTTAAATCATGCTTTTATTGAGTATTTATTATTTTATTCCCTTTGGGCTTTGTGATATCAATGTCATGCCTGTCACAAACAATGACGAACGGTGTTACTGAAAATAAAGATGCGTGAGAGGATGTAACTTGGTAGGAATTCAAAGAGATAACGCTTGATCTGGGAATAGGAGTGAAAATGTCCTGGAAATAGGTCTTAAATCACCAAATTCACATAGATGTCTCTGTGGCAAGGAAGAGCAGAGCAAATAAGTTTTGTTGCCCTGAAAGGTGGCAGGTGCCCCATCCCTGGAAACATTCAGGTGAGAGGGAGCTCTGAGCAAACTGATCCAGCTGAAGATGTCTCTGATCATTTCAGTTGGACTAGATGATATTTCAAAGTCCCTTTAAACCCTGAGCATACCAGTGGCCTATTTTAGACTTCTAAGGACTAGAGAAACCTGTCTGAAATTATTGCATCACTGAGACATTTGCATCTCACCTGCAGCAAGTCATCACAAGCACCTGCAAGTCAGTAATTTGCAACTGAGGGACTGACTGATTCCAGCCCTTGAGAGTATTTTCGTCTCCATTGTAAGGAATTAACTTCCTACAGAGACAATAATCACAAGAGCATGAAGCTGGATCTGGTTGTCAATGAGTTCCACAAATGACTTACAAATTTAAGTGTCCTTCTGCTTCCTTTCTCTGAGATGCAAAGCCAATAATTGGGAGGACAGGTGGAATGGAAGTAGCTTTAGTCCTCATGAATTTTCTGTTATATTGGTCAAACTGCAATGTTCAGGATGGTTTATTTTCCTTACCAGAAATTTAACCTGGTGTGTATCCTGAGCAATATAACCTTTATTGAGGAAGAAATTTAATTAATCTGCTGTTCTATGGCTTAAAGAAGAAACAACAACCTAATGCACAGTCCCATCTCTCAAATTAGGAAAGTGGAAGGGACTACAGCATAAACAGAAAGCAGATGTAATTGAATATCAATAATCCAGTGGCAATGGCCATTAGTCTCTATGGGAACTTGTAATCACATAACAACAATTAAAGAGGCTGAATGGGTGATAACGAGATAGAGAAATGCTGGCAGTGTCACTGGCCATGAATACAGGACTTAGGAGTTACACAGGAGAATACAGAGTTAGGCAGCGAGATACCCAATGAAGTCCAACAAGGGCAAGCGTGGGGTGCTGTATCTGGGAAGGAATAATCCCAAATACCAACAAAGACCAGGGGCTGACCTACTCAGTTCTGCTGAGGATGACCCGGTTGTCTTGGTGGCTGACAAGTTGTCCATGAGCCAGCAGTGTCCCCTGGGTGCCAGGAAGGCCATTGGGATCCTGGGGTTCATTATGAAAAGTGTGGGGGCTGAGGGAGGTCATCCTCCTGCTCTGCTCTGCCCTGTGTTATTTTGGTCTCCAGAAAGAGAAGGAGCTACCGGGAAGGGTCCAGCAGAGGCCACAAAGATGATGAGGAGCCTGGAACAACTCTGTTGCGAGGAGAGATGCGGGAGCTGGGCCTGGTTAGTCTGGGGAAGACATGACAGAGAGGGGATCTCACCAATACAAATACCTCAAGTATTTATATCTCAAAGATTGGTGCCAAGAGGAGGGTGCCAGACTCTTCAGCGGTGTCCAACAACAGGACAGGTCAATGGACATAGAACTAAACAAAACTAGTTCCACCTCATCATGGGGAACAACTTCTTCCCATGAAGGGTGGCAGAGCTCTGGAAGGGCTGGCCAGGGAGGGTGTGGAGTTCCCTCTCTGGAGATATTCCAAACCCATCCGGACTTGTTCCTTGTCACCTCCTCCAGGGGACCCTGCCTTGGCACAGGGGTAGGACTGGGTGATCTCCACAGGTCCCTTCTAATCCTAAATCTTCTGTGATTCTGTGGTTCTGTGATTCTTTAATGAACAGAATTTACGAATGTATTGTTTTTTTCTGCTTTCATTTATCTTTCAGAAATTAGACTTGGGATATCATTATGACCTGTGTGTTTCTCCTAAAAACTTTTTAACCATTATCTAATTTCAAAAACGAACTGAATAGGGAAACATCTGGAATACCTTAACTTTTGTCATTAAATTGATATTTAAAAAAAGATAGAACTGAGAACTGAGGGAACTGAAGTGCCTCACATTACAGTGTGACCTTAACACATTCCAAGAGACCAGAAAACTCATATGAATAGTTCTATAAGTGATAATATTATTATTTTGAATATAAATTGTTATAATTCATATAATTATTGGATGATTTGGGTTAGAATGGACCTGAAAAGGATCTTTAGTCCAACCCCTGTGCCATGAGCTGGGACATCTTCAACCAGACCAGCTTGCTCAGAGCCCAAACCCATAGGGAAGAAGCTTCCTGAGCTCCTGTGTTTACAGAGAAATCTGTGCCCCTAATCTGTTTGTCCAAGCAAGACTTTAGAAGAAGCATCTCTTCCTGCCACATTCTTTCAAAGGTCACGTCTCCTAGACTTCTCTCCTTTCCTGAGTTTCCTTGATTAATCAAAAACAGCATTTTCAATCTGCTCTTAATTTTCTCAGGCCTGAGTCCTAATTCCTAGTCTCAAAGACTTTTACTGCCCCTTCCCTTCCACTTGAATTCTAACAAGGGAAATTTCTTCTGAAAAATAAGTCAGAGCAAAAATTCAAAATTCCCCAGAAACCTCAGATTCAAATTCAGTGTGCAACAAATGGAAGATGGATGGCATTCCTGATCACATCCACTATATTTTCATTACGATGACAATACATGAAGTTCTGACAGTTCTGGACTGAAGTTCCTACATTAATAAAACCTGTCTTCATTGTTTTTCTGGCACTTCTTCATTAAAACTGTGGCAGCTGAGCTGTAGTCCTGTAAGTTATTTCTAAACTGACTCCTTTTCAAGTACAAATGCGATCCAGCCCTGGAATATATGAGTATTTCCAGGCATGGAGATTTCAAAGCACAGTAGGGGGGAGATAAAGGTAATTATACTTCTGTTTTAAGAGAAAGACTGACAGAGGTTGACACTAAATGTGTCTGACAGTTGCTTGTAATTTCTCTAATGTATGTGTAAGCACTCTCTTACCATTACTCACAACTTTTGTAAATTCATCCTCATAAGAGAACAGATTTTACAGAAGAACTGGTGAATGCTTTTCCTAGGGGGGAAATGAGGTGAGACAAAAAGACAAACACACCTGGGGTTGAATCTAACTCTTCTTATTATTTCTTTAAATAATGAGGAAACTTTTTCCCCAAAGTCTAACAAAGCATTCAGGAACATCCTAGACCTAATAATATTGTCATGTTCATTGACAGTAACAAAAAAAAAAAAAAAAAAAGCACATAGCTACTTGCCTGTTGTCCCAACCCACTATGGTAGAG
>WBMY01003567.1:32187-49427 GCA_013397315.1 Donacobius atricapilla | reverse complement strand
AAAAAAAAAAAAAAAGCGCCCAACTTCTTCACCAATATTTATCAATTCAAGTTTTCTATATCTGAAGAGACCTTCTGTGTTCAGGCCAGCACTCATCCCCTGGAGAAATCTGTGTTTAGGTTTGGAAATAGATGGCCAGTGTCAGGGTGAGAGGAAGTGGCCTCAAGGTGCTCCAGGAGAGGTTCAGGTTGGGCATCAGGGAGAATTTCTTCTCTGAAATGGGTGAAGAGCTGGTCAGGCATTGGAAGGGTCTGCCCAGGGAGGTGGTGGAGTCCCCATCCCTGGAGGTGTTCAAGGAATGTCTGGATCTGGTGCTCAGGGGTCTGGGCTGGGTGACAAGGTGGGGTCTGGTTACAGGTTGGACTCGATGATCTTGGAGGTCTTTCCCAAACGTTTTGATTCTGTGGGTCTAAGGCCAGAAATAACACTCAGTATTGCAGCAATACTGCACAAAGCAGGGCTGAGTTCTGTGCTAGATCAGGTTTTCCACCCAAAAATGGACGTTGTGCAGCATCTCTGGAAAACCTCTTCTAGTGCTTTACTCCTGCCTTTTTTCCTTTCTACGCAACAGGAAAACATCTTGCTGTACAATATCACTGCCACCTCACGTGGTGACATCCTAAGCATCCTCTTAGACCCCACAGACTGCTCTCAGCAACAGCACTGACCAGGATAATTTCCCTGGGGTTTGCTGAAGTCACAGGAATTATTCAGCAGACTTCTCAGATGCCTATCTTCAAACTTTTTAATGAAGTTCTAGGACCTCTCAGGGGTAGACATTGAGCATCCACTCCTGCCTCTGGTGGAGCAGAATGAGGTGTCCTTTGTCATCCTCTATCATTGCCTACACTATTTAATTATTTTACAAATAGATCTTTGCTTTTAACCTCAATCTCCTGCTTTAATTCATAAAGGGTCCAGTAACGCCACTTACCTTTTTTTTTGTTTTGTTTTTGCTATATGCGAGATTGGCTTACACCTAGCCTATAGTTCTTTCAATCAAATATTTCCCTGAGTTTTGTTTCCCTTACCACTCATCCATTTTCTCACTTCTTCAATTATATTGCTTGTTTTAATTCTTTCCTTCTTCCATTTGTTATTTATATTTCTATGTCTACCTAGAAATTGTCATCCTTTTATAACTTACTTTCATTTTCCTGGCATCCCTGGCTGGCTAATAATCAGTGTAGCCTTTCTTGAACTGCAGTTTACTGAGTGTCTAATAAAATACACTTATAGCTTTTAATTTTTCATTTTAGCTGTGTTTTGTTTTTCATATTTCTAAAGCTGATCGAAGCAAAGAAGACAGTGATCACCTCCTTCTGTCCAACAGGTCGAATCATAGGTCTAGAATAAATGCAGACACACTGACCTCCAATTTTTCTTTCTATGTATTGAAATAATTTTGTGGCAACCAGCTTCCTCTCTTTGCCTTTGGGTGGAATATTTCTGGATTACTCCACACCTACACATGCAGCTGTTCCTTGGACACAGAATTGGATGCTGCTCTGCCTTCCAAGAGAGTAAACAGTGAGCTAAATATCCTACTGACTTTGCAGGGTCTTTTTATAGATCCTAATACTAGCTGTTGCAGGTGCTCAGTGGCACAAGTTTTATTTTCAGCTCAATTTTGTCGACAGCATTCGTCGTGCCTGTGATGCAAGAACTCCTAAGTGCAGGAGACACACAATCTTCTATCTGTCAGGTTTAACTTGTTCTGAGCTAATAATATGAAAAAATAGGAGAAAAAAATTATTTGTTGTTTTAGTAGGAGGTACACCACTCCCACCCTGAGCGAGCTCACCTTGCATTTAATGCAATAAAACTATGAAAGAAGTTTTGTTGGACTTGCCATTTAACACAGCATCACAATAATTGTCCATCCCTAGGATGGCTATGTCCATCTGTTGAGACGTAAATTAAAGGAAATGCAGAAAAGGCTTCTCAGATCCATCGGAAGAACCTCAAAAGCATCACTTATTCTATGTATCTATTACTACAACTGCATGGGGAAAACCAGTGATTATAATTTGGGGTATTTGTTTAAGGTTCAGCCCTTTACTCCCAAATTTCGGTAAGGATTTTGTTTTACTCTAGGGAGCTCTTTTCGCTTTTGGTGAGCATGGGGCACAGAGCCCAGCAGACAGTGGAAAATTCCCTGTTATAAGTAATTCCTTACAGCTCAAATTGTATATATCCATATCATTTATTGTTGAATGAAGTGCTCTTAACCACTTAGAATATATATAACAAATCATTAAAATTATAAAGAAATAGTTCTGTATGAAGAAGACATGTCTCCAAATTTCCAGGAGTGAAAGCGCAGTTTTCCAGAATTTGTATCAGCAGGACCACGGTGTCTTGGATATTTCAATCTTTGCCTCCCAGCATGCAACAAAAACCAGCTGTTCAGGCCCTTGTTTCTCCTTCACTGGGATATGAATTATTTGGCCTGTGGTGTGGAGGAAATCTGGTTTGCCACAGTTGCTCTCACTCCTAAAATTGAATTATCATCCTATAGCTCCCTGAAGGGACCAAAACAAATGCATGTGCAAAGAAGGGCAGTGAAGCTTGGGATCAGTCTGGAGTACAAGTACTGGGAGGAGCAGCCGGNAGGGAAAAAAAAAAAAAAAAAAAAGAGTCTCAGTGGGGGACTTTCTAGCTTTCTACAATTCCCTGAGAGTGCAGCCAGGTGGGGGTCAGGCTCTCCTCCCAGGTAAGGAGTGTTAGGGTGAAAGGAAGTGAATATTAGGGAAAATTTCCTCACCAAAAGGATTGTAAGGCATCTGGACGGGCTGCCCAGAGAAGTGGTGGAGTGACCATTCCTGGAGGTGTTNTGTTACTATTACTATTATTACTGTTACTATTACTATTATTACTATTATTATTACTATCATTATTATTACGACTGTTATTACTGTTATTATTACTATTATTATTGGGCTAGTTTCATACATAGGAAATTTATAGTGGGACAGCACAATTCTGTGAAGATAAAAAAAGGGATTTTATTTAATTTTTATATTAATAAAATCAGTGATTGAGAGGCTGCTGCATCTTCCTTTAAACATTGATCTCCTCATCCCAGTCCTTGCAGAGACCACGGAGAAATGTATTTGCACAGGAAAACAGACTTATTGAAGAAGTAGCAGTATCCCACAAACAACCAGTAAACCAAAAAGTAATTATTGGTAAAAATATTTTTCTTCCCAACGTTAATTCGAGAGGATCTCTGAGTTTGATTTTGAAATACGCATTGTATAGGGAAAAAAAAAAACATTGCTCAGAACACACAGCAAATGAGGTACTGAAGTGGAACATCCCCTGCTTTACTGCCTAAACCTTGAATCCGGTGGGCTAAAAAATCCTCAATTACAATATTGATTGCACTTTGTTATTCTGCTTTAGTGATTAAATACGCCAGCCACACCATCACAGCACTGAGTCTTGATTAATCACTCTCAGAACCACGGGAGTAATATACAGAATATTTATTTAAAGTGTAGGCAGAGAGATCTATTTATGATTTATTCCCAGGTCAGCTGGAAGCTGTCCTTTGACTTTTCTTGAGCTTCCATTTACTTTGTTTTGATTTCTCCCAATTCCTTACAGTTNCGATGATCTCAGAGGTCTCTGCCAATGCAAACCACTCCCTGATTTGAAGAAAATATTTAGGATAAACTCAGAAAGAGTGGGGAGCTACAGGCAGAGATTTGAGAGGTAGACTTTGCTTTGGACTACTTTTATCCCCAAACCGAAGAGCTGTCTGTTCCCTGACTGGTTTTGAAGCAGCCACCAGCACTGCCCCAGAAGCATCCTAGCTCTCCTTGTTCTCCACACTGGAGATTTCCCAAGACCATTCCCTGTACCTGAGATTGTTCAGCATTCAAAGAAATACCCGATTCAGTTTTCCATAAGTAGGCAGATATTATTAAGACTTTCAGGAAAATATCCTTGGTCTTTCCTGCTCCAGGTTGGGCCTTAGCACAGCTCAGCCTCTGAGAGCTGAGAGGCTCCTTAGAAATGACTGTGAAACCTTGCTTTTTGTTTTACCTGCCAGGACATTTTCCATTTTCTCATGAAAAACTTCTTTAATCTTTCTGTCTCCCTTCCTTGCTGCTTTGAGAACTCCCTTCCTTATTTGTTCCCACTTAGCAGGAAACTGCAAATGGCCAGCAATTTTCCATGTAAAAGAGGCTGGTTTCCTTAAATCTGCCTGAAATGTAGTGACTTCACTCCCTGGGTAAGGAGACTGAGCCAAGTGTACATGCAAAGAAATATTTTTTCTGCCTTTTCTCAAAAGAAAGTGCATTTGCGAGACCTGTTGTTTGTCTGTCTGTGCTGATGGTGCTTCACTCTGCCTGTTCATCAGAAAGATGCTGCTCATTAAGGCAAAAAGTATCAAAAATTTTAAAGAAAACGGATTATTGAGCCCAGTGAGAAGCTCGAAAAAAGGTTCTCAATCCCTTTGAGGTCAATCATCTCATCAGACACTGGAGAATCCACATGGCAGAGCTAAAAGCAATCAGACCCCATAGTTCCTCCAAACATATACAGTATATTTAAAATTTCACTTAAATTTCATTAGAATGCATCCCTTCAAGAAGAAAAACTAGTTAGGCATGAGTATGTTTAGGCTGCTATTTTGTTTTTTTGTGTGGTATCAAAGTTTATGTGTTAAAGTGGTTGTTCACTGAGCAAACAGACAACAACAGTTTTTATTCTGATATTGATTAGGGCATTATTTGCACAGATAAATCTCTTTATCTTTTCAGTCATCTCCATGCTGCTGGGATCTTTTTTCTCAGGCAGAATGGAATTGAACTTTACATTCCAGTTTGGGATGCTGCGTACTTAAGGTTCTCATGAAATTACTTCCCTGCTTTCCTCAGGAAAAGCCTTTCTTTCTGCACAGGAAGTAGCATTAATCCTATAACAGCCCTATTTGTCTTCGTAAAATATTTATAAAATGACTCTTCCCCATTATTATTATTATTATTTGNAAAGTAATTATTGGTAAAAATATTTTTCTTCCCAACGTTAATTCGAGAGGATCTCTGAGTTTGATTTTGAAATACGCATTGTATAGGGAAAAAAAAAACATTGCTCAGAACACACAGCAAATGAGGTACTGAAGTGGAACATCCCCTGCTTTACTGCCTAAACCTTGAATCCGGTGGGCTAAAAAATCCTCAATTACAATATTGATTGCACTTTGTTATTCTGCTTTAGTGATTAAATATGCCAGCCACACCATCACAGCACTGAGTCTTGATTAATCACTCTCAGAACCACGGGAGTAATATACAGAATATTTATTTAAAGTGTAGGCAGAGAGATCTATTTATGATTTATTCCCAGGTCAGCTGGAAGCTGTCCTTTGACTTTTCTTGAGCTTCCATTTACTTTGTTTTGATTTCTCCCAATTCCTTACAGTTCAAAGAATCACAGGATATCCTGAACTGGAGGAGACCCACATGGATCATCGAATCCAACTCCTGGCCCTGCACAGGACGCCCCACGAATTCCACCCTGTGCCTGAGAGGTAACTTCCCGCTCCCTAAGGGAGATGACTCAGAGTTGGGAAACACTGAAAATCTACTATCAATACCAATGTTAATACTATAATCCTTTCAGCTTTTGTTTGAAAAAAAATATTTTGGACATGAAACAAAAAACAAACTGGAAGACAACATCTATTATCTAAAATGACAAAACAAAAAAAGACAATTCAAATAGAAAAGAAGAAAAATTCATACATCATTTTAAAAAAAAAGAAGTTCTGAGCTAGTTTTTTCTATCCTTCAGGCCACTAAGATATGACCAAGCTCCAAGCTGCTAAAAATCATTATAGGGCAGCATTCAAACTGGTAAATCCAGATTCCTAATAGGATTTTATAACCTCCGGTACATTGTTTCATCAATGCAAATACAGACTCAATATCTGAGTCTATGCTCCTGTGATCAGAGGAAACTTAACAGTTCTGTCTTTGCTTACAAGAAAACTTGTAAACATCCAGTAACACAGAGGGGAAAAATATTATTTATTTAAGTAGAAATTAAACAGAAAAAACCTATGTTACATTAAGAATTTTTTTGTTCATCTCATTGTCTTTTAACCTCCCTTCAGAACCTTCACTTGCAAAAGAACTGATGAACAAAAGAGAAGTCTAGAATGCTATTCCTTATCAGTGTATGATTAAATTACAACAAGAAGGAAGAAATGTTTATCTAGAAGAGTTACAGAAGAAAAACCAGCCTCAATTTTCATTGCTGCCTATGAGTGAAGTCTTTGCCTGGTGGGATAAGTCTTCATTTCAGACAAAATGTGAGCAATCCAAGCTGGAAAAAACAAAAAGCTTCAAGCAGATTTCCAGACAAGTGAGGCTGTAAGAAATCCAGAGCCACTAAAGACTTATTGATTGTCATTTTTCCACACAGCCTGGTGTTTCCACAGTGATTCCTGCAGAGCTCTGTCTGAAGAGTTCATATTTTCATATTTTCACAAGATCCTAGAATGGCCTGTGTTGGAAGAGACCTTAAAGAACATCCCACTGCAACCATGGGCGGGAACAGCTTCCATGAGATCAAGGTGCTCAAAGCTCCAACCTTCTTCTCCCTTGTTCTTTTTCTACATATTTTTAAAAAGAAATAAAAAACCTGTGAGTTGTTCTAGGCTTGCTATTCGTGATAATTGCACATGACTGAATTTTGAAGTTGGTATTCGAGGTTTCCAAGACTATTTCGGTATCACGCGAGGGTACATGTGATGCATAAAATTCACCCATATTAAAAACCACATATTCCTGTGACTCTCTGATTTATTCATAAGAGTCCTAGAACATCCTGAGTTGAGGGGACTCATCAGGATGAGTGAATCCAACTCCTGGCCCTGCACAGGGCACCTCAAGAATTCCACCTGGTGCCTGTGAGGGTTGTCCAGGTACTTCTTGAGCTCTGGCAGTCTTGGTGCTGGGGCCACTTCTCTGGAGAGCCTGTTCCTGTGCCCAACCACCCTCTGGATGAAGAATTTTTTCCTAATATCCAACCTAAACCTCCTCTGGCACAGCTCCAGCCACTCCTTCAGGTCCTGTTGCTGGTCACCAGAGAGCAGAGATCCTCCTCGTGATGGGGATGCAGAGCAGCTGCAGGCCTCCAAGAGAGGGACTGCTGTTCACACACCGATACCTCTCGATAGGAAGATGGATCTGCTGAACACCTCGCACCAATAACTGCACTCAGCTCTTCACCCTGCGTCACGCAAGAGTCTGTTCCAGTGAGAAGTGAATAAAAAATGACAGCATTAGAAGTAGGAATGAGGTCCTGGCTGTTGTGTTTTCCGCCTCACAGAACAAGCTCGTTTCTTGTGTCACCTGCTCCCTGTTTTTAATACTCAGCTTGAATATCTCTGACTTCAGTGCCGAGCTGAGACCCAGTCCATCCTGTGGTTAGAAACGCTTCCTGTGACACACTTTGTTCTGAAAATCTTTGCTATCATCACCATAGAAAGGTCTGATTAGTTGTAACGTTTACCTGGGATAAGAAAATGAAGCGTCACATTCCTGAAAATATGTACAAAGGTTACAGGAGACTGAGTTATTCAATTCCTGTAATTCTGGCATGCATTTTTAAAGGTGTAGCTCAGCTAGCTGCCAGTTTCCCATGCTGTCTTCTTCTTGTGGGATTTGAGGACCCTAAATGCACCTCTGTGGCGTGGGGGAGCCTCAGTAGCCAGTCTGAAACTATGACTTTCTCTAGGGAGGAAGGTGTGTGTCCTATTTCTGTATATTTTGCCCTTATCATATGTATTATATTATGCAGAAAAAAATGAAATAAATAACTTATTTTTATTTTAGTCCTTAAATTGATTAAATCTAAAGTCTGAAACAGGCAGAGATTATCAGATCTTGAGCAGGTTTCATTTCAAGTAAACTAAGAGGAAATATATATTTTTTAACATCTGATAGCCAATTATTTGATAATTCCACACTTAAATGGTATCTCAATAGAAATATAAATAACATCACTGTGAACAGCAGATGGTTTTCCATGATGGAAGCCATTAAAATAAAGGACGGGAACACTTCTGCAAACAAATAGGCATTAATTAAATTCATTATCTGTATTACAGTATGGGTGTGCAGAAAAACATATTACAGATGTCTCATGTGTTAAAAGTGTTTTTCCTACCAATTAATACAATACTAAATATTATTTTATTTATTTATGAAGTTTTGAGTGCAACTAACTTAGAAAAATAATCTCCTCAATGTAGATCATTTCTTTATTAGCCTCTGGAGAAAATTACTCTCTTCCTGGGGAAGAGTAATCTATATTCCTTTCATTCTTCTTTAACTAGATTGTGTTTGCAAATACAATTGCATTAATAAGACTCCCACTTGCTCAGAGTCTTAGGTAAGTTTAAATATAGCATTTTGGTAGTGCTCTCATGATGAATGTATCTATTGCTACAGGCACTCCAAGACCAATTTTTCAGAGTTATCTACACAATTATTCAGGGAAAACTTGTTCACTGTGTCCTGGGAGAGTTTAATGCATAATGGCTGCCTTTCTTGTTTCGAATTAGGTAAATACCTGAGCAGAGCAAGTTAGAACTGTGGGTAACTATTTATGTAAACAAGGTTTTCCTGTGTTTACACTGAAATAATTGTGTATATAACCCAGAGGTGTCGTTACACCTCTGTTGCATGAGCAACTGCATCAGTCCTCACAACACACGGAATGAAATCCACTTTTCCTGCAGGATTTTGATCTGCCAGGTTAAACATGGACCTCTGCACTGCTGCTGGGTCTGCTTGTCCCTGTACTCTGGAGGCTTTTGTCCCAAAGGACCACGTGCTACAGCAAATGCTTGACAGCAGCAGCAAAACATCCTGGGAAATGGAAACGAACCTCTAAGAAGAGTTTCTTCAATTATCAGCGGTGTTCCAGGGTTCGTTAAGGACTGGAAAAGGCTGCCCAAGAAAGTGGTGGAGTCACCATCCACAGAAGGGCTCAAAAAACAGGCAGATGTGGTGCAATAATGGGCACGGTGGTACTTGGTTGAAGCTTGGACTTGATGATCTTGTTGGCTTTTTCCAACCTCAGGGATTCCATGATTCTGTGATTTGGTGTCACCACAGCTTCCAGAGGAATCAGACTTTTAGAAGTGGGAAAAGGATTGTTAGAGCCCCACGTGTTTGTTGTGAGCTTGAGGCCTGTGTATTAAAAGGTTCAATTTCATTTTTCTTTTGGTGAAAGGAGCTAGAGTGACCAAAGCCGAGCAAAGGGAAACAGAATATATAAAATTGAGTGTGACCAATTTAGGAAGCAACTTCAGCTGGATGGATTTGAATTTGTTTCTGTCATATTTGCCAAAGTAAAGAAAGGGAAATTAAGACCAAATGAGATTGTTATTGGCTCATTTCTCCTGCAATATCTTTCTATACCATGTCCTTGCATGTCATGGCAAAGCACTTCATCCTAAATCTGAAGCAGCTCTTGATTTGTCCAGGTTCTTCTTTAACCTTGAGTGAAAGGGAAATATTTACAGGATTAGCAGACAAAACCACAAACTTATTCAAGAACTTGTTGCTATTGAGATCTCTAAGCATCTACAGCACAAAACTTTGAACTTCCCTTTCGAAGGGTTATTTTTAGCAAAATATGTTTAACTGACAAGGTAGGGAGCCAGGCCAACACCCTTACATCCCCAGAATCCTCTTTTGAATGGATTCAAGAGGGGAATATGCACTTCCCTTCTAACTACTATAAAATGGGTGTGCAGATGGCTATAATGATGTTGAAGAATTTAGGGAAAAAATCAAGTAGTAACTGCTTCTGGATTTTATTATTTATTATTTAGTATTATTTAATATTCAGTATTTTCTCAAGAAATGCAAAAGATGCTATAGGAAAAACACTTCAGACATTAAAAAGAAAGAGGTTTTAAAGGATTTAAAAGGATGGGATTAACATTCAAAATGATCTTGAAAATTTAACATGTAGGGCTCAGATTGATAGACTGAGACTCTTAAAGCCAAATTAAAATCATTCCTCTGTAGAAAATACAACCCAACACAGAAGTTTGGCATTCAAAACTGGTAAAACAGCTCAGGAGGAATGAAGGATGATCAAAGGCCTGTAGAACCTGTCATGTGAAGAAATAATGAAGGAGTCATGCCTCCCATGGAGAGGAGAAAGCTCAAGAAGACTTCACCACAATATTCCAGTATTTAAAGGGTGGCTCAAGAAGAACAGAGTTTCTCTCTTCATACGGAGCCAGGAAACAAAGAGGAGGAGAAGTGAGTGCCAATGGGAGAGGTCTCACCTCGATAAAAGGGAGAAAATTTTTATAGTGTGAACAATCAACCAACAAAACAACCTCACAAGGGGTTCTCAGGATGGGATGGGACATGATGCGGGGTGACCTCATCTACACCCCCTTTCCCACGGAAACTTGGACCAGATGGTCTTTTGATGTCCCCTCCAACCTAGGCTGTTCTGTGAGTATATGAATTAATATCTGTCCTACGCTATTTTTTCTTCCACCCACTTATATCCAGAGCGAGATCTGGGAGCAGGATGGCCCATATGCTTCTGTGAGGGATTTTTTTCTCCTCAGTGTGCCTGTTTCTATATATTTCTGTTAGCGAAGACAGGTTCTGTGTGCATGTGTCACACAGAAATTAAATTTGCTCTGACCCCTTATACATCAAGCTATCTGTCTCACAACTAAGTTCATCCTGCTTTGTCAGTTTTTCTCATCATATCCATAGCAACAGGATTGTCTTGTCAATCAAATATTTCACAAGTTTCTAGACCCAAAACAATTATTAAAACATCTTTTACTGCTTTCTGAAGAAAAAAAAAAAAAAGCAATTTTTTTTTTCCTGTTTCTCCTGTGATGAATCCAGAATGCTTTTTTTTGAAAAATATCTTCCAGAAAGAAACCACCTGCGTATGGCCTGTAAAGCCCAGGAAGATGGAGCATCCACCAAGACCACTGGGAATTTTAGTCTATGTTAATTTTTTTTCATGTGTTTTAAAATTCATGTCTTGTTTCTAATTTGAATTTATATGTTTCTCGCTTCTGGGCTCTGTTTCTTGTTATGTCTTTCTCTACTAAATTAAAGATCTCTTTACTACCTGGTATTTCTCCCTGTGGAGAAATTTAAACCATAATGGAGTCACCTCTTGGTTGTCCTTTTTTAAGACAAACAGCCCAAGTTCTTTATGTGTGATTAAATAAGTCTTTGAGCACATGAAAAACCTAATAACAGAAAACAACAAAAAATTTCTTCCTCTGTTGGCCTCAAACATCCAAAAAAATTATGTGGCTACTCAAAAGGGAGTACTTAGAAAAAAAATATAATAATCTATACAACACTAACGAGTTAGACTACAAATGCTGAAGTTATCCCAATACGGTGGTTCTTTAAAAGAGAGCTGAGAGAGGAGATAGGAAATAAAGATGAAAATTTTCTATATGGGCTTTTGGTAATTAAAAATAAGTTGAGCAGCCTCTGTTCAGAGAAAAGGATGCAGCCATTGCTTGAAGAGTTTGTGTAGAAGGGCTCAAGCATCTCTTTGGGTCAGGTGGAGCCCATAAACAGAACAAATCAGGGTGTGGAAGACTGGGGGGACTTCACTAACGAGGACTTGAAAGTAACATGAAAAGAAATATCATAACTTAACAATCATTCTGGGATTAGAAGTAATTGTCAATGAAAGTTGTGGAATTGTCATCAGAGGAGTTATTCCAGCCTTGTTATGAGCTTTTGAGATAAAACAGTGTGCTGGAAAACTACAGAGAATGATTGGGAAATCCACGTGGTCCCATTTGAAGCCAGAAATCCATAATTAGATATTTTAAGCCACACTGAGGAAGCTTCTTCCTTCATTTGGATATAAATAGGGGGATGATGGCGAAACATCTAATGAGTGTCATTAAACCACGCTAAAGTCAATGTTCCTGATGATCTGAATTTTTTTTTTTGCTTTAATTAAAGCCCAGCAAAACAACACCAAAGTTGGACAATTAGACTTGGAAGAAACTTCAGGCCCATCTTCCCATTGTAAACTGGGCATACTGGGTTAAATCAGAAAATATTTCTGATCGTGACCCAATAGTGGGAGAGCAGCAGCTGCCTTTGCTCTGGGCATCTCAATCAATCAATCAATCAGTCAATCAATCAATCAACTACTGGAGATCAGCAGGAGAATTCTAGATCCCTGGTGCTGTAAAACGATCTCGGTGAATGAATTAGGAAAGGGGATATTGCTGGTCGGAAACTCTGCTTCACTGTGAACACAAGAAAGGCACTTCCCACTCTGAGGAGGGGATTCTCAAAGATGACGTCTCTCTGCCCTCATCAATTAGGTCACTTACTCAAGGACTTATCAGTTTGTTTTTCTCCATGTTGAACATGTAACTCACCCACCTGGTGGGTGACTCACTGCAGGACACCCACGGCAGTGAAATTTCTGAGACAGAAATGTGCTGGTCTGTCTGTGGGTATTAGGACCAGAAGAGCACTGACAGCCGAGAGAATTAAGTTGAAGGTCCAGATTGCCAGAGGCTCAGCAGGTCTGTGTTCAGTGTTTAACAACATTTCTCTCTTGGTTTATCCTTTAGGATGATGTTACAAGATTAAGGGATAATTTGTCTTTCCTTAGAATCAGGTCTTTGTTCAGTCTCTTGCCATCTTTGATTACAATACTGGGAACTCTGGACAAATCACAACCAATTTAAAAAAAAAACCAGTAGAAACGCAAACCTAGAACCATTTATCTAATAACTTAAAATGGGACATGGCTTCCTGAATGTGGGATTAAAGTTCCTTAGAACTGAAGCCACCTATGGTCATTTTCCAGTAGGTGTAGGCAGTAAGCAATAAATACAGGTAAGATCCAGAAGGGAAGAAATTGTAGGATGTGGGATACAAATGCTGGATGTTCCTTCATCACAGGTAAGGATGTCTTCCAACATCATGTTACATTAATATATTTGGGATTTTAATCTAGTTAATAAGGGCTTAAAAAATGGGAAATTCATGTGCCCATTCAAGACACTCCTGAAAGGAATTTGGAAAAAAAAGCCCAAAATTTATATACCTTGTGGAATACATCCCTTTCAGCAGGGGATCACAGCACAAGGGTCTCCCACAGTGCAGGCTTGAGCACTGAGTTACATAATGAACATCCATAGGTCTCCTATCACGTTCTTGGATCCAGACAAGGCACAGCAAGGACGGGAGCTATTTTCCTCTAAGTGAATAAATTTCTATTTGGACAACCTGGGGTCAAATATTTACCTGGCTGTGAATGTCTTGGTTACCAAAAATGAGCAATTTGTTTTCTTGTTACAGGCAACGGATTCTGCAGCTTAGACAGGAATATATTATTTAATGTAATTAAGTCCTTCACAACACCATGTATCATTTTTGAAGACCTGAGGGCGAGATGGATAGATAAACACCTCTAAAATTTTTTCTCTCCTAGAATTTAATTAACCATTAGCTTACTGCTATATCTGGTCAATCCCCTTCAGCCACATTTCTCTCCAAAGGTTGCAAACACAGCAGTGGATATTGTTTTAAAGGCTACCTGAACATTTCTACTTTTTTATCCCAGTGGCTGAAAAAACATTCAGTAGTTCTTCACGTCGTCCTGCTTCTTTATTAAATCTTGCATCCCCATCAAATTTATAACAGAGGGGGAAATCAAATTACTATTGTTATTAATTATAATGTTTGCTTTTTCTACTGTGAAATAATAATTTCCAAGAAGCATTTTCAGAAGAACCAGCAGAAGCCTAATCTAAAGTCAACAGTACTTCTAATCTTACCAATGTTCTTTGTCAAAATAAAATAACTTTTCTGAAAATAGAAGGTATAAATCACTTTAAAATTCCAGAAAAATGTTGTTTTCAAGTGCTTCAAGAGCAGGTTCTACGTCTTTGACTTTTATACCACAGCCAAAACCAAAATGAGTGACTCCAGCCATCTCTTTGTCCTTATAGGACTCCTTCCACAATCTACATTCCAGAAATTTGTCATGTTTCATGATAAACGTGCCCTCCTACTTAGGAAGCATCAGGAAAAACTACTGTGAATCCATGCATAATGGGGTCGCAAAGTAAGGGGAATCTGACAAAATCTAATATCCGTGAAACAAATTAGAACTCTTTTTTTTTTTATTTTTTTAGGCAGTTAATGGGTCTCAGTTGTTTGCAGCTGTAGTTATGGCAATTAGTCCAGCTTAGCACAAGTCCCTAATTTCCTACATCAATAAATGTTAGATCAGGGCAGGATCACTATCAAGCGTAGTCATTGTTTACAGCATATTCATCTTCATAAATGCCTGACTATAAACAGAACATCTTTCCACTGAGGTTTGCCTAAAAATATCCATCAGCGTGCCTTAGAAATGCTGGGAAATACTGAAGGGAGGGAGAAAATGCAGTAAATCTTCTGCAAAATTATAAGCCAAAATGTCAGTGTAAAGAAGACATTTCTTTTCCTCTACTGCTTAAGTATCTACATGAAATAGAAACTCGATGGTCTTGTCCAAGCATAGTGAGAAATGCTTTCTGAGGGATCAGGAACTGGACTTAAAGGATCCTTGGGGGTCCCTTAAAACTCAGGATATTCCCTGATTTTCTATGATTTGCTGAGGCTACAAAGTGGGGTTAAATGTGGGAGGTGTGTGAAGAGGGAATGAGAGAAACAAGGATTTCATAGGAATGTCGTGGTGAAGACAGGACTGAAAATCAGGTGTTCACCTACAAGCCACAAAGGGACACAATAATTTGGTCTCCATTCTCTGAGGAGAGCTGCTAGGGAGGAAGAAATCTGAGGGAACTCTCACTTTGCACTCCTAAGGAAAGACCTTAAGGAGAAACCATTCCTCTACTGCAGGATACTGACTGCCACCATCCCCTACAAAGGAATAGCAAGGATGAACCTACTCCAGCATGAGCAAAACTCATATTGAGGGCAATGAAACACCAAATGCATTAATTTCTGCCATGAAGTCTGTGCTCCTCAATAGTGGCAGCACTAATGAAGCAAACCCAAGGAAGAACCTTGTACATCATTCCATGGGATTACAGCCTCAGGCTGCACTGGTACTTTGTATTTATTTTTAATTGCACTGCCTGGATTAAAAGTAAATTTTAAAATGTGTAGGGAGCACTCAGATATTTGTTTTTATGGGACAGGAAGACTATCCAGTGTTTAAGGAGGCGGTTGTTAGCAAGAAATAAGACTTAGAGTACATTTCTTTTGGTGGCTGGAGTAGCAGAGCAAGGACATCACGAAGTGCTTCTGACTCCTACAGTTTTGCTGTTTCTTTCAAAGACAGGAGTTCTGCTTCAGTTAACATTTTTTTTTTTAATTAACCTAAAAGAACCCTAAAAAATGTGTGAGGCACATTTGAAGACTATCATCATCTACCTCCCCATGAATTCTTTAGATTTGGGCAACCAAACCCACTGGAGGTTTCAATAGGTTCTTACTCCACATATCTGTATCAGGAAAGTTGCTCGTTACCAGAAGAGTCTCCAGAAACGAGGAAACAAAAACCACTTATGAACATACAGTTTCCTCTTTCTCCTCCCCAAATGAGCAAAAAACCTGTTAAGATGACATTTTTGATAATGTATTATGGCAGGTAAATTAGGCAAAGAGTTAATTAAAATCCGAGAGTTAATTAATGAGATCCATTGCACGTTAAAGATCATTACTCCATCTGAAAAGAGTAATTAGAGAGCAGTTGCTGATGTGTTTTATTCTCCTGGGTGTTTTGCTGACATGCCACATAAGTCATTTGATGTTGAGAAAATAATCTGCTGATCTCCATATTTACTGTGATTATTAGATAATTGTGGAAAGTTAAGCTTTAGCAGGGAGAATCATTTTTCTACCAGATTTCCTCTGAACTACTTATTCATCTGTCTATTTGTCTGGCCTCTTATGTCCCTTAAATAAGTCATTAGTGATGATAATAATAATTTCCAATCTCCATTTTAACTGGTTGCTTTCACCTAAAAAGCTCCTATTCTTTAAATCACCTCAGTTAATAGAACTGGAAGATCAAGAAAACTGCTCTATTGTGCTGCTGTCACTACTGGATCGTGTGGCCATGGGCAAACCTGGCTCACTTCAATTCCCAATCAGTTATCAAATGAGACTGAGCACGTGTGAGGAGACCTCTGATGGCTGGGACGTCCATCAGCAGCTGTGGTAATCACTCACGGGGATAACAGAGAAAACAATTAAGTACTCAGTGGATAGTTCTTCTGGCTCTTTTCTAAGTAGCGTATCCTTGAAAATTCCCAGGATTTCATCAGCATTGATTGGAATTGTTCCTGCTGAAAAATTCACAGGCGGTTGTTGTTCTCTCTGGTTGCTTTAATTCATTGAGGATTTTTTTCATCATAGAATGGTTTGGGTTGGAAGGGGCTGCAGGAATCACCCAGTTCCAGTTCCCTGCCATGTGAAGGCAACCTTCCACTATCCCAGGTTGCTCAGAGCCCCATCCAGCTCAGCCTTGGACAATTCCAGGGATGGGGAATTCACAGCTTCACTGTGCCAGTGCCTGACTACCCTCACAGTAAACAAATTCTTCCTAATACCCAGTCTGAATCCAACCTCTTTCAGCTAAAAGCCGTTTCACCTTGTCCTGTCACTGCAGAGATGTTTTTGGGGAAGCCTTTGAGAAATCACTTTGAGTTCGTCTTCACACACTGGCACAGCAGCTCACTCTCAGATCCATTTCTGCCTGATTTTCTGTTTGTGCTGCCTTTATTCATAAATGCCCTGAAGAACATTGCTAGATTCAGTTTAAGCTTGATTTTTTCGTGTCCTGCCATCCCCATCCAAGAGAAGTGTTCCTCTTTCCCTATAGGATCCCTTCATCAGCCCACATTTCAAAACCACATTTTTCTACATCTCTCCTCCACCTCTATACCCCATCCCTCTTCACAGCCTTACTCTGCCCTTCACCTCCAGCCCTTGCAAGCTGTTACCTTTCTAAATCTGTCCTGCACTTCTGAATTTCCCAGATGTTTTCCATCTAGCAGTACCCCAGGTCAGGATCTATTGGCTGCAGGACTCTGAAATTGCTCATTTCATGTTTAGCTTCATTAGATAATCTCAAGGTTTCTGCTGTGAAGGAGGTGGTTGCCTTCTGCAAGTTTTTTGGGGGTTTTTTGGGTTTTTTTTTTTTGTGGGGTT
>WBMY01003567.1:6790-31995 GCA_013397315.1 Donacobius atricapilla | reverse complement strand
CTCTCCTCTCTTCTACTTTCAATAAACATTTTTCATTTTCTCTCATGCAGGAGCTAATCATTTAAAATGATTGCTGTCTTCTCTGTAGACCACTGATGTTCTAATTTTTCAAAAATGGTGTAACCCCTACAAACTTTCAGCTGGCAATGCAGTGTTCTGAAGAGCCAGTGTAAGTGTCTGTCAGATGCTGTGTTTCTTCAGTGGCTTTATAAGGATTTTTTAAATGTAGTTTGGAAGATGTTCTCCCATGCAGCCCTTTTATCTCCCAGAAATTCGCTGTCTGTAATTTCAAAATCTTTCGTGTGTGCTGCACCTATAGTGACAAAAAACCTTTTTCCACACATGGTGAAGATGCCAATATTCTTCACCTGTCATTCAAAGATGACCATTTTGCTCATGGAAACAAACTGGAATAAATTTTTGGGTATAATACTCTGGTTTTTTTGTTTGTTTGCTTGTTTGGTTTTTTTTGTCTTGAAATTTTTGTCTGACAAACTTTTCCCACATCTCAGAATTGGGTTGCCATTTTTCCAAATGAAGTTCATACTTTATTCTTGTTCTGCTTCAGGAAGCTGGGAGCTTGATTTACTTCAGGAAAGAGAAGATCTAATGAAACACACCAGCAGGGCAGAAACAGTAATATTTGCTGATTGGCAAACGTGTGCGGGTGTCAGCGTAGCTGATGGCTCCACTGAACTGGAATCCTCCTTTCACTCCTCATGATCTGCCTAACTCCTCCCTGGATACACATGATGATAACTCTTTATTAAAATGTCAGGCCATTCTGNCTTAAGCTAACGATCTCTTCAGAAATCAAAATGAGCAACCACAGAGACCAGACCTGTGTGATATCTTACAATGATATTTGAAGTGAGGAGAAGCTGAAAAAAAAAATATCAAGAAGTGTATTTTGACTCTATGGGGTAAACGCTCTCCTCTCTTCTACTTTCAATAAACATTTTTCATTTTCTCTCATGCAGGAGCTAATCATTTAAAATGATTGCTGTCTTCTCTGTAGACCACTGATGTTCTAATTTTTCAAAAATGGTGTAACCCCTACAAACTTTCAGCTGGCAATGCAGTGTTCTGAAGAGCCAGTGTAAGTGTCTGTCAGATGCTGTGTTTCTTCAGTGGCTTTATAAGGATTTTTTAAATGTAGTTTGGAAGATGTTCTCCCATGCAGCCCTTTTATCTCCCAGAAATTCGCTGTCTGTAATTTCAAAATCTTTCGTGTGTGCTGCACCTATAGTGACAAAAAACCTTTTTCCACACATGGTGAAGATGCCAATATTCTTCACCTGTCATTCAAAGATGACCATTTTGCTCATGGAAACAAACTGGAATAAATTTTTGGGTATAATACTCTGGTTTTTTTGTTTGTTTGCTTGTTTGGTTTTTTTTGTCTTGAAATTTTTGTCTGACAAACTTTTCCCACATCTCAGAATTGGGTTGCCATTTTTCCAAATGAAGTTCATACTTTATTCTTGTTCTGCTTCAGGAAGCTGGGAGCTTGATTTACTTCAGGAAAGAGAAGATCTAATGAAACACACCAGCAGGGCAGAAACAGTAATATTTGCTGATTGGCAAACGTGTGCGGGTGTCAGCGTAGCTGATGGCTCCACTGAACTGGAATCCTCCTTTCACTCCTCATGATCTGCCTAACTTCTCCCTGGATACACGTGATGATAACTCTTTATTAAAATGTCAGGCCATTCTGGGAATTAATTAATAAAAAAAGGACTCTGCAATTGGCACAACATTAGATGTTAGAAATTCTTATTAATCCACAGACTACATCCACACAGCAGGATGAGAGACAGCTCTTCCCAAATGCATTGAGCAGGGACATGGCACAGACCAGTGGTTTAGAGAATCAGAGAATGGTTGGGGTTAGAAGGGACCTTTAAAAGATCACCCAGTCCTGCCATCCTGCCATGGCCCAAAACTTCTGCCCCTAGAGCAGGTTGCTCAGGGCCCCTTTCAACCTCATCTTGAACACTGTAATATCCCTAGATTTTTCCCAATGTCGATGTCCCTGCCTAGGCAATTTTTCCCTGTTTCATTATGATCAGGAGGTCCTTGCTCAGCCACACTGATCTCTTTCCTTCCATGCCCATTTTCTTGCACATAGGAATGAAGAGTTCTTGTTCTCTATGAAAAATTGTTTGAGTTGCTGCAGTTCCCTTCTACCCCTGTACCCCTGGGGGTACTTCCCCAGTTCAACTCACATCTTGTCCCAAGATAGCTGAGAAGCAGCCAGGATCGGTATTCCATCCCAGAAAAACAGATTTTCCCAGTTTTCCCACAGGGAACAGGCAGACTCCTTAAATTAAAAAGCTTTATTTTTCAAGTGATTTAGTATTTCAGGTTGTTCGGAGGATTTAGCACTACATGAAAGTTGATTTACAATCAACTAGAGCTAAGAAAGGAAGAAATTGCTTCCAAACACAATTATACAATTCTATATTATTATTCCATATTATACAATTTTCATGTACACAATTAGATTCCAGTGAATATGGATGATTACCTTTCAGCCTGAAATATCAGCCTAATCCCTAAGCTATAAAGCAGCAGATAAAATACTGTTTTTTTTTCTATCAGATCATTAAAAAAATAAAGATAAACATTTGAATGACTTACAACATCTCTATTAGATCAGTTATGCTTCTGATTATATAGTGAGGTACTATTAAAGAGCACTTAAAATCATGATTATATCGTGTTGCTGAAGGGTATTAGAGACAATGAAGACCCCTCTGGATTTAGAAGTTCCTTCATAACAAGTCACCACAGGCTGAAATACTGTTCTAGAAGAGTATGGATCAATTCTTGCTCTGTCCTTGTAACGCCAGGACAATGTCCTTGCCCCAGCAGTGTCTCCTTCTCAGGGTCCAGCCACCTGATTTAAGGACTCTCATCGGGTGCTTAAGTTAAGTAAAAAATATTGTGTTAAAAATAACAGAAGCTTTCTAGGACAGGGATCCAGATTTCATTCAGTCCATGTGGGCCAGGTTCTGATGTATCATAGAAATTTCCCTTAAAAAGTGGGGCAGGGTAAAGTCCTGCAACGACTTATTCTTATTCTTATTCTTATTATTTTTCCCTTTTTTAAAATTTTATTATTTTTTATTCATTTAATTTATTTGATTTTTAACCTCTCCAACTTGAGCATGGGAATTTTTTTATTGACCCAATGCACCTCATAAATCATCAATTCCTCTCAATCATCTCTTAGAAAACTCCAGATTCTGTGTTTCCAAAGTAGACATTTTACCTTCCAAATGCACCTTCTCTTTTTGAGCCTCTTTTCCCATTTTACTTCTTTCTTTCTTAACTCATCGATGGCTGCAGGCATGAATTAGTTATAATTTTCTCATCTTTGTCATCTTTATTTATCAAATGGAGGCACAGCTCTTCCCAAGCGTGGAGGTTTGTAAACAGTGCCAATTAAACTCTTGCCCTGCTCCAAGGTGGGACAGAGCAGAGAGAGGCAGAGGGAGGCGCTGCCTTACAAATGGGACTTACTGAGTTATGCATGCCAAGACTCTATAAAAGCCTTATCAAACAAACTCAGTGAGGAGAAAAAAGCACAGAGCTAATTATCAGGCAGCACTAGTAAATAAAAAAAAAAAGTGTTTAAAATCCAGATAATTAAGCCTCGGTCTAGGAACAGGGGGATTCCTGCCTGCATGTTCAAGTCTTTTAAAACCTGAATTTGAAGGCAAAAAAAAGTAGTGTTGTTTAAGGTACTTTTATTATTTTGCCCTCTGGTGAAGAAGAAGAAATCACAGCAAAATTGCTTGATTGTTTCATAAGAGGAAATCAAGCAGATGACAAAGGGCAACGTGCCATGTTGATTGTCTGACAACTTCTTAATGAGCGGTTCTGGTGAACCTGTTGGGAGAATTAAGCAAAATGTTTTCTTCTGTGTGGTATTCCAGAGTCATCTGGATGCAATCCTGTGCAATCTGTTCTAGGGTGACCCTGCTCGAGCAGAGAGCTTGGATCAGGTGAGCCACTGTGGTCCCTTCCAACCTGACCCATTCTGTGGCTCTGTGTGGGCCTTTGTTCTGACAAAACATCAGCTTTAGACTGAGAATAGATTTAAAATAATCAGGAAGAAACTCTTCCCTATGAGGGTGGTGAGGCCCTGGCATGGATTGTCCTAAGAAGCTGTGGCTGCCCCATCCCTGGAAGTGTCCAAGGCCAGGTTGGAAGGGGCTTGGAGCAGCCTGGGATGGTGGAATATTCCTTGCCTATGGCAGGGGGTTGGAACAGAATTATGCTTAAGAATAATCTTCCAACCCAAATCATTTCATGTTTCTATGATTTCTGATGCAAGGGGCTTTAGAAAACCCCTGTTTGCATACTAAGGTAAATATGTTCCTAAATCTCTCAAATATATTTGACTATTTCTAAGAATGACTAGCTGTGAGAGGCAATATGTGAATATTGATAGTTTCATTCCTCCCTTTCTCTCTGGATAGTTGTGGGAGACCATGGAGGACCCCCAGCTGCTATTGGGGCACTGGAATAGCCCAGAAAAGAGAGACTGAACAATGCTTGTGGGGGAAATGTTTTCTTTTCAATTTATCAAAGCTATCAGTTTCCTTACTCTGGATATGCAAGAATACATCAGACCTCTGCATCCACCACGCAGCCCAACTGAACACACATTGTAAGGACATTGTGTTCATGATAATAACAACTGTGCCATGAATCTGATGTATTTTGGTAGCAATGGTCAGTTTTCTCATGTGTTTCTGATTTCTTGTCCAGGAGATTGTATTACTGTATGGAATGCTGAGGTGCTGGAGTGTGTCCAGAGAAGGGAATGGAGTTGGGAGCGGGAGTCTGGTGAGGAGAAGCTGAGGGAGCTGGGGGTGCTCAACCTGGAGGAAAGGAGGCTCAAGGGGGACCTTAAACCTCTCCTCAATTCCCTGACAGGAGGTTGTAGCCAGGCCTAGACAACAAATGATAGAACAAAAGGAAACGACCACTTTCTGAGGTTTCATTTATTTTCTTTTTATTCCTTTCTCTTTCCATTCTCAGATCAGAAAAGGACGAGCTTAGCTCTGATTCTTGTCTTTATTTCATCAAGTAAAAACCCCAAAAATATCCCGAGTTCTGAGGCAATAAATAGTCTTAAATACAAAACAGCCTACTGCTGCCAAGGCAACTTTGATGGCAGATAAAAGTCCTTTGACTGACAAGACAAATATAGACTAAGGCAGGTAGAGTTCAATGGAAAGAGAATGAGATTGTAAAACATTACAAGGAGTGGATCCAGAGGATTTTTTTTTTTCTGAATTCACTTTATTTCATATTCCTGGATTTGGCTTTGCCCTGAAAGCAAGTCTGTGGTTGTGTCTGTACCTCTGTGAAATTCAAGCTCTTTGCCCAAGATCAAAACCGCAAGCCTTGTATCCAGATTTCCAACTATGAAACAATATTTGTGATTAAAAAGTTGTATATTTCTCCTCTGTTCTTTTCCTCCCTTCCCATCCCATCTCCATTTCAAGATGCTGCTGATTCTCCTGATTTCAATCTTTTAAATGTGCTGTTACTGAACTTTACAATGAGAAAGCACAAAGTTTTAAGAAGGAGAAGAGAAGTGAGGGGGTGGGGGAAGAAACAAAGAGAACTCCCAGGTTTCCTGCTAAACATGGATTAAATTCTGTGAAATTATTATTTTAATCATATTTTTTTGTCTATCTGAACTACAATGACAGCCATGTTAAGGAAAGGAGGGAAGAAAAATGACAATCTGTATTTTCACTGTCCAGGCTGTAGTTCATGAGTAAGAGGTAGAAGGCAGGAATTTAACTGCTCATTGATTGAATGGTTTCCCCAAACTTCCCCAAAAGAAAATACACAGCAGAAATTTTAATTTGCAGCCCTGCTGCAGAGCACATACTTAGCTTTCATGACACAGTGCTCTGTACACAATTAATTCTCTGGTCATTAGGAATAAAAAAGCACAAAGAAACTGAAAACCTCTTACAATACAGCAGAAGTTACTTACCTGATTGTTTTTCACCTACATACAGGCAGAAAAGGAGAAATTCCTGCTTACACAGTGTATCTGGGCTGTTTTTAGCACTGCTCCAAGTGGTTCGTGTCTGGTCTTAACTGCTGCCCCCAATTCCTGGAGGGTGAGATCTCATGTGTCAGGTTAAGGTTTAAGCAATCTGGAAACCAAGTGTTAAGCACTTTTTAAAGTTCAAGAATGGGTTGAGTACTTGTGTAGTCATAATCCCAGAGAAAATCCTTCTGCTGGAAATTATCTCTATCACTGCTCCAGCTAAAGCACAAAGGTTTTGTCACAGCAAACTCTTATCAGCTCTGAGGGGAACTCAGCTCCTGTTCTTTGTGTGCACTCAGCATCTTCCCAGAGGGATTCACTGTTAAAAAAATAATCACCACTGAGGTGGACTCTTTTAAACTCCATGATAACACATTATACATGAGATGCAACCAGCAGCTAGATGGAGGCATCCAAATCTCTGTTTCAAAGAGTAAATAACAATTCAGTGCTACATGGAACAAAAGAGTTACGTGTGGGAAAATAATATTCAAAGAGCCAGCATAAAAATAATGAAGCCAGGGAAAATGAAATTAGAAGATGAGGCAAAACCAGAGGGAAATATAGCAAGGAACTATAAAAGGGATGGGAGATCACAGTTAAAATAAAATAGACAGCAATTTAAAAATAGTTTAAAGCTCCTAGAAAGTTGTGCGAGAAAAACATAATGATGCTAGAAAAAAATGAGAAGTGATAGCACAACGTAGGAACCATGGGCATAAAATTAATGATTAAAAGTTATGATATGCTTACACTCTGCAGAGAAAAAGGCCCATTTCACAAGTGATAACACAGAGAGTCTTCCCATCTCTGTCAAGGTCATGGACCAAAAACTGCATTCTACATACAGTTTTAAGTGGGATAATGCAGGTGCAAGGCATGATATAAAACTCCTCCTTCCAACCTCTACGAAGGTGTCCTAGAGCACATTGTCTCTCCCACTGCCCAGCAGAACTGTCAGTGGTGCATGATGACTGATTTGGTGGAAATAAAAGGAAAGCGCAAATCTGGGCAAACAAGTGGATGCAGAGCTCATCTGGGGTGAGGAATTCCTGGCAGCTACCCTGAAACCACCAGCTGTGCATGAACCTGGAAATGGTCACTGGGATAATTATCGTGCACTTTGCCTCCAGTATTACTGCCATTTCTTCTTCCACTGGACAAATGGTGAAAGCCAAACCAGCCACGCGGTTGTGACACTGCTTGTGCCGTGGCAGTTCTCCAGGTAGCACTGAGGAACTCATGTGAGTAGCAGAGAGATGAAGAATTGAAAACACAAATCTGTGCTTTGCCTTGCCTCTTTTCTATCTCCCTCCTAGCAGATGTCCATTTCTGTGTCCCACGTTTGCATGTTTATCCAGGAGAGCTCGGATATCTCCCACTGGATTTGCTCTTTGCAAAGCTGAGGAACACTCCTTCCAGCTGGATGGAAAGTACTTTGGCAAGAGGCTGCTCCTCAAGAGAAAAATCTGGAAACTTTTCCTGTCCACTTAGTACTTATGAAGACTTAAGTAGTAAATACTAAGTCCTTAGTGCTCATAAGTGTAAGACTCATCGCTGAGTATCTCTGGAAGGCAGGAACTCAAGTGCTGAATTCAAATTTCAAGAGAGCCTGAGTCTCTCCTGCACATTGTAAACAGATTTTCATGGACCTTTTTGAGCTCAGGCTCAGGGAAAACTTATATGGTGACAACCATAATAGATGTCTTGATATTTCTTGCAATTTTGAAAAGCTCCATTCAGAGTGGGATGGTAAAATATCATAAATTGATTTTGTAAGATATTTGACATGCAGTAACAGGGCTGTTGCCGTAAACAGCACCGAAGAAATCTGGGAAGATGACTGCATCAATCAAGCAGCTTTCCATTAGGAATGTTGCAGTCAAACAATGATAAGGACTGGGGAATATATAAATTATGTCATGGATTAAATGATGGACTTTCTTGTCATAAACAACCACCTAAATAAAGTTTATCATCATAGTCTTCCAAGTTCATTATCTTATTACATATCACGGGCAATCAACAACCAAAAATGCAATGATGGAGAACCGGCTAGAGAATAGGAGCATGTGGGAAATCTAATCTGCTTAAAAATGACGAGTCAAACTGATAGGAATTAATCAGAATCTTGTAAAACATGTCAAAGGCAAATTCAACATATTAAAATTAATCTTTACCATGGTAGTTCCTGTGATCACGACTCACTGGCTCAGGAGCCATGTTGCTTTCAACATTGTCTGTGTCTTTTAATTTGTCATTTTGACAAGGACTTAAATCAGGTTAAACATGAACTAATGTACAAGGAGTGCACGAAATCATTAGGTACGAAGTGTTTCTGGTGTACAGAAATAATTTAAAGAGCAGCAGTGTATGTGCCAATATAATTAACAAAGTAATGCTATAATGCCAGTTAGTACTTTCCTCGAGTGAGAATTTTATGCTGCTGCATTTCAGTGTGGAAAAAAACTAATTTACGGTGTGTCTGCAACAAGCAACAATAAAGCTCTTGTTTGTTTACAAATAAATCTTCCAAGGAAATGAAATGCTTGGGAAATTACAGGTAATGCATTTCCATTTTTGACTGCAAAATGAGGGCTATGATTTCAAGATTTTCATGGCCTTACAAAAATAGCACTTGCAGTGGAGCAAGAGTTAATCAGCTACAACGAAAACTGAGGCACCAACCCTGCAGCAGGACTTGGGACAGCAGGAGATTGTTGGAAAATACTGAACAGCCACTGCTCCATAGGAGTGGGAGGTGGTGGTCCATGACAGGGTTCAGGAGGTAGTGCTGGAAATGTAATGCGTGATTGAATACATTTCTGGGAAAATGTGCATTTACCACCTAGACACACAGATATTTCACTTGGCAAAAATCCTCCCTAAATAAGGGGATAGAAAAACCTTACAAATATGGAACAGCAGACAGAACCTGCTGTCACCTTCCCTTCCCTTCCCTTCCCAAATTTGCACTATTAATCCACAGGATGTCTGGAGCAACCATAAGCTTAAAAAGCAATGCAGTTTTTTCAGACTACTTGAATATTTTTGATGCTACAGTTTTATCACAACATACAAAGGCTATCTCACCTTTAGTAAAGCAGTGCTTAAAATAAAGCTGTTTTGCTTGTTTTTTTTTAATTAAAACCTGAAGGGAAATATCTGCCTGCAGCTAGTGCAGGCCCGCTAAAACTTTACTTAAAGTAACAGTGGATTTTTACTGGAACTTAGGTTTACTTGACCAAGAGATATCTCTGGCTTCTGTCATCACAGTATCTGATCTCTAAAATGTTTTTTAATGTCTTTAATCACACAGCAGCCATAAGAAGCAGAGCATTTATATCCCTATTTGATCCTTAAAATATCACTTTCATGCATATAAGGGCAACACAGAAACTAATGTGGATACTTGCATAACAGGCATGGAATTGTTAAGGCTGGAAAAGTCCTTTAAGGTCATTGGATTCTACCACTAACCAGCACCACCGTGTTCACCACAAAATCACATCCCCAGGTGCCACATCCACAGACCTTTTGAACTTTCCCGGGGTGGTGACTCCACCTCTTCCCTGGGCAACCTATCCTGATGCCTGAACATGAAAGTTTGAACTCTCCTGAATGACTTGCCCAGGGACATGGAATTTTGGGGTGAAGGAAAATCCCATTCTCTGGAGCACCTCTGTGTCACTTTAACCACTGAACCAGCCTTCCTACAGCCTTCAGAAGGATGTTGAATTAGCGCATGAATGATTCAATAAAATAATTGCTTCTTTGATTTCTGTTGTTGTTCTGGGAAGATTCTTTATATAATATACTTTACCTGTATATTGCATTTAATGCAGAAATCACCAGTGTAGGAGCCTCATGGTTAGTGTCAACACCTGTGGAGCTTTCTTAAGGGAGCATTAAAAAATTCCTCTCAGGTTCTTTGAAAAACAGATAATCGTATTTAATATGCCCAGAGACAGCAGAGCTCTGCCCACAGTTAAATCTAAGGCTGTGACCACACTTGCTGGTTTTTCCTTTCCATTTTTTCTTCCAAACCCCACTGCTAAATCCGGAGAGCAAATGCCTCACAATGCTTATGACCATAGGAAAGAAGAATCCCATTTATTATGGAAATATATCTCATTTGATGCATTTGGAATTTCTTGCCAATGTTTTCAAATCAGGAAATTTAGGAAGCATTAAAAAAAAGGCAACAAGAGGAAGGAAAAAAGAAAGCTAAAGAAGAAAGGCTCTGGAAAGGAACTGACACTGAAAATTGCCTTTTAAACTTTGCTGGTTTTGTTGTACAAAACTAAAAGACATCTAACATACACTATTTTAGAAGCTCCTTCATCCCATCAACACATTTATCACTAGATCCCTCTGGCAGTGTCTGTGTTCCCTCTCCCTCCTTTCAGTAGTCATTCTCCCAAATCCCAACCAAAGGGAAGGAAAAAATGTTATTTTCTGTCTCTTGCAAAATCTACCTAAGATTGTGTTGTCTGGACTTGTTTACGAGGCAGATAAGGAAGCAGGTCCAGGTCTAGGGTGAACACACTCCCTGCACCCGCTGTCACCTGAGGGGTCGTTGCAGATGACCTTGCTATAGCAAATCAACCCCAAATTTCCTTTATTTGTATTAAAGGACAGCTTGATTTACCCTGGACAGACTTCCTGCTTTCATGAATGGCCTCCAAGTCACCTAAGGAGACAGAGTGCCCCAAAGAACACAGTTTATCCACGAACACCTAAGGGCAGGAGTGGTCTCCAATTTTCTTTTAGTCTTCCTTTAAGGTTGTTACACTTGATAATGTCCTGTACCAGCCCAGGCTGCTGGAGACCAGTGTCTCAGGTTGCAATGCAGGACGTAACCAGCAGTATGTATTCTGTTACCAGCTGTTAAAACCAGGCGGGGCTGCGCTCTTTATCTCTTCCAGGATCCATCCTCCCTCCGGGGGATATCTGCTGTCAATGGGCCATCGAGGCTCACTGCATGGCTGATAACATTACATCATCCCACTGGGAGATGCCCCACCCAGGGGGAGGAGCCAAGCATTCCTACCTGGATAAAACCTGGGATCCAGAACACCAGGACAGCCTGTGTCCACTGGATTCCCAGAGGAAGACCGGACCCATCTCACCACCACTGGACTTTCAGAGGAAAGCTACACCCTTCTACAGAATCTTTGTGTCAACAGAACCACATCTGTCACCCCAGGAGGACTTGATTGGACTGCTGCCAACACCCTGACCAACAGGGTGTCAGGTTGTATTCTGTCAATATTTTCTTTTTTGGTTTGTTTGCTTTTTTGTACTACTACATTTTTATTTTCATTTCCCAAGTAACAAACTGTTATTCCTATTCCCATATCTTTGCCTGAAAGGTCCTTAATTTCAAACTTATAATAATTTGGAGGGAAGGGGTTTACATTCTCCATTCCAAGGGAGGCTCCTGCCTTCCTTAGAAGACACATGTCTTTCCAAACAAAGAAAACCATCTCCATGGGAGGGACCTGGTGGTCCCGGTGGGCAATAAGCTGTCCATGACCAGCAGTGTGACCTGGGGGCCAAGAAAGCCAATGGCATCCTGGGCTGCATTGGGAAAAGCATGACCAGCAGGCTGCAGAGGAAGATCTTGTCCCTCTGCTCAGTCCTGGTGAGGCCCATCTGGAGTGCTCTGTCCAGTTCTGGTTTCATCAGGAAAAGGGAGGCATGGAGCTCCTGGAGAGGGTCCAGGGGAGGACTGCGACAATGGGGAAGGGACTGGAGAATCCCTCTTGCAAGGAAAGGCTGAGGGAGCTGGGCCTGTTCAGCCTTGAGAAGATATGACCAAGAGGGGACCTCACTCCTGTCTGTCCATGTCTGCAGGGAGGGCTCAGAGCAGGGACCAGGCTCTGCTCGCTGTGCCCGGCAATGGGACAAGAGGAGCGGGCAGGAACTCCTGCCCAGGAAGCTCCACCTGGACATGAAGAAGAATTTCTTTAGTGTGCGCTGAACTAATTGCCCAGAGAGGGTGTGGAGTCTCCCTCCCTGGAGATATCCCAGAGCCATCTGGACACAATCCTGTGCCCTGTGCTCTGGATTGGCCCTGCAGGAGCAGGGAGGTGACACCAGATGACCCCACTGTGGTGCCTTCCAGCCTGACTCGTTCTGTGTGTCTGTGATTCTCCGAAGGCTGTCTTGAGAAAATATTTTTTGCTCATCAATGTGGAAGCAAACCCTGCTGAGGTTTCAGGCTCCCTTTAAAAGTAATGGATTCAAAGGAAACTACACAAAGCTGACTAAATTGCAGAAAAATTTAGACACAACCACTTTTGTTGCTGCCAAGTTAAGTGTCCTTGTGCTGTGTATCAACAAATGAAGCGGAACACTTTCCTAACATGAGGAAAATACAGTTGCAGAGCTCTCAGTAGAGTTGGACAGAAGTTTTTAAATTTTTACAATATCTAAACCAACCTTTTTAGAATAGTAGGTCTATATTTTTATACCCATCAATGCAAGATGTATTTTTTTGCCTAGCATGTATATATCTCTTCCATGTCACCCTGTACAGTGGTAATTTTTTTTTTACTGATGGCACAGACATAGGATATTTGAGGATAAGAACAGTATTTTAATCAGAATAACATTCCTGCCCATCCGATTCTAGTCTTACGTAAACATAATAGTCTTGCATAAGTTTCTGAAGTGAGTGGGAACTGTTATTACCAGAAAATTGAATGCGAGTCCTTCCTTGCAGTTATATCAATTACTTACAATACTTAATTACTGTTATTGCAACTTTTATTTCTTGTTATAGCACCACGGGAATACACAGCACACACAAAAATTTGGGTTTAAGCCTTTTCTAAGTAGTTGGTGATGTAAAGCACTCTGGTGTCTTCTCAGGTGTTAATCAGGTTAATTCTTGTTTTTCCTCACTACACTGCTGCAAAACCCAGCAATGCCTTTCTCCTTAGGAACGTTGCCACTAAGTAAGGGAATTAAGGAGTCCTTAGGAATTAAGAATAGACTTCAGCATACACATGGAATCAATAGCACTCTATAAGTTGACCCTAGGAAATAATTTCATGCTCTGCACTTACTACTGTTGCGGAAACTGCACTGAGTATTGCTTTAAGCTCATCTGTAATGCTCAAAGGGCAAAGCTCACCAGTTTCTGATGGTGCTGAATCTGTATGAGCAGAGGTGGTCAGTGAAATGAGGATTCAGATGGGGCGTGCCTCAAAGGGACAGCACACAAAGCTGTTCCTGCTTGCAGTGGATAAATTCTGCCTTTTTCAGAAGATACCTGGGGAAATTTAGCAGTTCCTGCAAAAGGAGCTCATGGAACATCCCTGCTCCAACCTGTTCCTTGCAGGTAGTTCATCTCATGGCCTGAAACCCTTGGAGGCACCTTATTGCTTGCAGACTCCACTTCTTAATTTATCTTCAATACTTCCTAAATCGATACTAATGAGCTAAAGAAGTTGTCAGGGAAAGAAACAAGCGAACTCTGGTCTCTGCATCAGTGCCAAGATAAAATGGTGATATGGATGTTAAGACAAACAGATCTAGGTAGATATCTAGAGGGAATTAAATACATAATTTAAGAGGAAACATTATTGGAGGAAAAGAAAAAATCATTGAGACCTACCGCTCATTATTTCTAGTTCATTAAAAAGTAATTGCTACATTTTACTCTTCTTATGGCTGAAGATTTCAAAGCACTTTACAAGCATTAGCAAACCAACTTTTCCAGCATCCCAAGCAGAAAGTTGAGGCTTACTATATGCACTGTGTGCATGGAGAAACTAGTCATTACTAATATATGAAGATAGTTCTCTAAGTCCTGGGAACCAAAAACATCTTTCAGCTCTTATTTTACTTCCCTAGATGTAGAATTTTTATGTAGGAGAGTTCTTTGCAACTTTCCTGCAATTTTTCCTTTTTCTGGAAAATTTTGGCTTAGACAAATAATCCAGAGCCATCAGCCACTCCTGCTAGAAGTTACTGAATAATTAAACAATTCTTCCCTTGCACATTTTCAGGGTCTGACAAGACATTGAAAACTTACAAAAATTCAGACTGACATGTGTCAGTATTTTATTGAGAAATTATTGTCAAAGTTCAGACATGAAATACTTTATTAGTCCTGTGGAGGCCCTAGGTCAGCCTTGGCACAGGCTGTGCACAAGCAGCAGCAGCAAGACCATGAGTAGCGGTTGCATTGCAGAGATCAAAAACTTTTTCACTCTTGTAATGCTGTACATTAAAGCACAAAATCAAACTGCCACATGTTGAAGCAAAGATAATCTGAAAAAAAAAAAAAAATTTACTTCTATCTTCCGACTAAGAATGGCAGAGGAGGATTTTAGCTCATCTTCAGCATCCCTTTAGGTATTGAAATAGAAGAGAGTAAGATGCTCTGTGAAGTTATCCTGAGCTTTTTTTTTTTTTTTTAGGATAGTTTTTATTAACCAAACAAATTTGTGATTGGGGAAGATACTATCTATGAATAATGAAGGGTTTTCTTTTGTATTCAATTTCTGGATGCCTTGTGATTAAATGGATATTGTTCATGAAATAATAATAAAAAAATGTTGACACCGTAAATCAACCAGAACCAATCTCCTACTTCCCCAGTCATTACTGTAAGAAAATTAATTCTCTGCACCTAGAAACAAGCTCTGTATCTCAAAGTGAATTGATTAACTGTGTTTCAGCTTCTGTGTAATTAGGAATAATGGTTCCCATTGTTTTGGGTGAGTGGCAGAAGCAGGACTGAGGAGTTTGCAATGTCTGTTGGTGAGATATTGTTGAGGCCTTGTTGCCTCATTGCCTTTGTTGCGTGAAATCTCGTAAAGTAAAGCAGCATCTCTTTGTCCGGGATTTTTTGAAAGTGCTTGACCTTCACCAGCCTCTGTAATTTCCTTGGCTGTGATGTGCACTGGGAAGACAGGGACCTGTTGGATGGAACAGCTCTCCTACGAGGAAAAGCTGAGAGAACTGGGATTGCTCAGCTTGGAAAGGAGAAGGTTTTGTGGTATCCTAATTCTGACCTTGAAGTACCTCAAGGGAGCCCACAGGAAAGTTGGAGAGGGACTATTTAATGAACCTGAAGTTACAGAAACAGGGGAAATGGCTCCAAACTGAAAAAGAATAGATTAAGAATACATATTAGGAAGAAATTCATTACTGTGAGAGTGGTGAATCCCTGACACAAATTTTCCACAGAAGTTGTGGATAGTCAGTCCCTGGAAGTGTTCAAGCCCAGGCTGGACAGGGCTTGGAGCAACCTGAGATAGTGGAAAGTGTCCCCGCCCACGGCAGGGGGTTTGAAACTGGATGATGTTTAAAGTCCCTGGCAACCCAAACCATTCTGTGATTCTTTGATCCGACATCATGGAAAAGACTTTCTGTCTTGATCACCAAGACATGGTTAGAAGGCATGACCCCAGAGAAACAGCGCAGAAGTTTCTTCCTCCTTCCCACCCTGTACCATGCAGCTCCCATGCAGAGATCCCATGGATGGGGAAATTCACCTGCACCCTTATCCCCGGGTTCAGGAGGGGCAGGAGGGGGCATGTGGCCCCATACTGTCAATGCACACATTCTGGCTGATCTAAGATGGAAAATAAGTGCTATGTTATCTCTCTGGCAGTCTCAGAAACTTATGCTGCTTTCTGGCCCTTGGGTTCCTGAACATGAGGGATGCTGGGGGATCACATTTACCCAAATCTTCTTTCCAGCTTTATCTCCACCCCAAAGTTTACACTTGATACCATGAGGGACACTGACCAAACAAACTGGGCTGATTCTTCAGGTGAAGCTTCACAAACCCCTGTGACAAGTGCTCGCTTCATCCTTTCCATCTACATATTTAGGAAAAGTAACCAAATTTTGTCCACCATAATTATTGTTTTACAAACCCAGGGAGCTTTCCCTCTCTACATCTGTTTCTGAGCAAACAAAAATAAAGGGCTTTCATCATTCGAGAAATGAAAGTGCAGCATCTGAGGAACACAGAGTAACAAAATCTATGGGAAACCCATGAATTCCAGACAATATTGAGATTATAAATCTTCACTAAACCACTCACTTAGCAAATTCCAGCATGAGCATGGGGAGTTTGGACTGGGTCTTTACACTTTACTTTCTTTGTAATGTATTAAAGTGCATTTTTGGGATTTCTTAAATCCACGGAGGCCTTCTATGTAGTAGTGGAATTGCTGTATCACTTCAAGGCATACTTCCTATGCTGCTTGTACTGTTTTTCAACCCATTTTGTTTTGAGGATCGCCGAACATTTTCCACTAGTGGTTGTATGCCTGTAAAGATACCTTAAATATGGATCATATATAGAAATCATATATGTCAAAATAGAAACTGAAACTCAAAATACCCTGCATTTTTTAATGTTATCCCCAGTATTCATCTTTAGACATGGACTCTTGGAATCCATGAGGCAAAATCTGCAAAAAGTGCTAGAAAACCATGGCTAATTGATTGATTTTTCATTGAAAACAACTTGATATTCATGGTTTTACTCCTGTTTTTATAAAAGATTTAAAAAAATATTTTTTTTTTTGCAAATTTACTACTGGTTAGTTACTGTAGTATCAACAAAAAATACATTCGAAAATAACCTGAGGGGTGAACTTATTGCTGTGTAGAATTTTCTTATAAGAGGCAGGAGAGGGAAAGGTGCTGATCTCTTCAGTGATAGTGTGTGAGGGAATGGCTCAAAGATGTGTCAGGGGAAATCCAGATTGAATATTAGGATAAAGGTCTTCATGGGAGCTTGGTCAAGCGCTAGAACAAGCTCCACAGGGATGTGGTCATGGCTTCCAGCTTGTCAGTGTTCAAGAGTCTTAGACACAGCATTTAACTTTCCAGTTGTGTGGTGCCAGGAGCTGGACTCATTGGTCCCCCTGAGTCCTTTCTAATTCAGGACATTCTATGAAAAACTGTATGAGATTTTTACCCCAAGCGATGACATCTGTTTCTGTTCTGAAACTACAATTCTATTATGTCCTTTGAAACTTTTGGCATTTTGTCCCTTATCAGTTGGACTGAGCTCTCCTGCAAATCAGCAATCAGCAGGTCTGCCCAGCAATTCCTTTCCAGAGCCTTGTCGTCACTCTTCACTCTTCAAACTGCTGTAGAATGGCAGCTGTAATTATGCCCGATGCTGACATCCAAACAAGCAAAGCCAGCAGCAGGTCAGAGATGAGAAATAACTGAGAGCAGCTTTTGAGATACATCTGTGCTGTAATTTGTCTCACTTTCCATCTGAAGTCAAATCAGCCCTGCCTCTGACCTGAGCATCTCCATCTGGGGATTAAGATCACAGAGAGATGAAAAGCTGAGAGCTTGGGTTCTAACGGCTTGAACAGAAAATGAGACTGGAATTAGACCTTGGAAAATGAAACTGGAATCAGACCTGGGTTTTATACACAACACGCCTCAAAAAACATCAAATGAGGCCAAAAATCCAGCAATGTTGCCAGGTATCTGGGAACCAAACACTTCTGAAAAATGCCATTAACATTGGGGGTGTGACTCACACTTATAGTTCAGGCAGTGAAGACATTCAGTAGTGGAATGAAACAAAATTCCTGAGATTTACTGGTTTGGGTTGAAAAAGTTTTCCATGGAGATTTCTTCGGCTGTGATGAATAAAAGCCCATTAGGTTTCTCCTGGTGTCTGGGAGAGATCGACTGGTGTTGTGCAGTGTAATGGAAAGCTGGCTAATCAATACTGGGCTATTTTTCAGTTTAACTTTATTAATTGTGCATACAGTGTTCATTTGTGTCTGAAAGAGAAATAAACAGGTGTGAACATCGATTCCTGCTAAATAACAGCATTATGAAAGAACATTATTTAGGCATGTCTCAGCTCCTCACCATTGTTCTAGAGAGGTAGAATTATGTAGAGGCCTCTTCTGCTCATTATCCATGAAAATGGAGACTCACTAACCATGGCATCCATCATGTTCTAACACCGTGGCAGTATTTCCATGTATCCATGGTGTCTGAGTGATTGAGACAGGTAGCAGGGTGGAAAATTAGGCCATACCTCAGTGGGCAGTCATTGGTTCTTGGCTGTAGGCACAGAGAAACAGTTCCCCCCTTCCAATCCATGGAAAATGAGCCCAGCAGCTTAAAAGTGATGATCTCCTTGTCTCCAGAGCGCAGAGTGACAGAGTGGAGAGAGCAGCACCTGCTCAGAGACTCCTTCCAGCTCTTTCTTAGTGCTTGTTGAGAAATGTGCAGAAAGTCTTTGTTTGCAAACATCTCCTTCCTGTACCCTGCCCAAATCCATTATATCCAAACCAGAGACAAAAGCAGGTGCCACAACTCATCCTCCTGCCTCGAGGTACAGCCAGAGAAAACTCTTGAAAATAAGCTTTTGACCAGTGAGGTTTGGCAAATCAAATTCCATGCTTTCCATGAGGGATTTGTGCACCTGAACCCCACATCAACCACTGATATAAGATGAGCTTTTGCTTCACTATAACCTCTGGCAGTTGCTCCATCATGAGGCATCTCCAGCCTGCTGCCACCTCCCTGTGCACCAGATGGGTCCTGGTCATTATCCCCAGTCTGGCACTGCCTCTCTATCAGTCAAAGATACACAACAGATCCATTATATCACAGCTTCTAGGATGTGAACTAATTAGGTGTCTTGAAAATATCATCTAAGCTTCTTCATATTTCCATCTTCCTTCCTTGGGGGTGTAATAAGTGTCCAAATCCATTTATGTAAGGAGGATTGATAATGTCTGGGGAAACAAGCCTGATAATAAATAATAGTAATAATGGTAACTTGCAAACTGATAACAAAAAAATTGATATTAAATAATGTCTAATAAGGTAGATGTTTATCTAATATGCATTGCCTTTATTATCTTGACTTTAGTTGAGGTGCGCTGTTTTTCACTGCTGGGAATTCGGCCACAGGTTGTATAAAAAGGTGGTAGAAATGCAAGGTAACATTATAACCTGACAATAACAAAGCAGAGATAGATACAGGGGGGATTTTACAAAGCAGAGATACAGAGAGACAGGGAGCACCTTCTGCAGAGCAAAACCCTGCTGCCTTCAAAAGCTGAGGGGAGGATCCTTGCCCTTGTGGTACATCCAACCTGCTTCAAACACTTAGTCCCTCATATATCCTCTTGCATGAATAAAAATAAAGCAAAATCAGTTTGTGGATCTGTTGGCTTCATGCAAACATCCTGTGGGAAGAGGAAATGTAGTAGATACCAAACGGGAATAAGAAATGGTCATGGTCTCAACGTGACAGTGACCAAGAGTAGAAGGCAAAGAGATAAAGAGACAGACCAGGACATGAGGGGGCTGAGGCACAGGGTGGCTGCACTGTCCCGTTTCCAACAGGCAGCCTGTGATGTTGAACTGCGGTTGGGTGTTTTATGCGCTCTGGGATTGTGCAGCCTCGTGCCCAAGCCTTGGCCGCGGCCGTGGCATTGCAGTAGAGGCCAGAGAAAGCCGCAGATTTCAGTGGAGCCACCAGAGACCCAAAACAGTGCTCTGGGAGAGTGGGTTTTCTGGCAGGCTTCTCACAAACAGTTTTTAGGCTCCCTTCAGGCACTGAGCAACTTTTTAGACTAAGGAAAATCCTGAAATTTTCCCATACATTAGCATAATTCCCATGCATTCTGCCAGCTTTCCCTGCTGTGACACTAACACAAAGAGTCACATCCTGTGCTGCTCTCACCTTTGATAAACTTATAATTTATGCAACACCTTGCTGTAGTTGTAGTCAACATTACTGTAGGACCCCAGGATGTTTCAGGTGGGTTGGAAAAATTCACTATTTTGCTATCCCTGCCAGCAATTCTAAGTCCTGTTATTCAAAGCCTCTTGTGACTGACAATATTCAGACCAACAGAAGAACTAATTAGTCTGAGGTAGCTTGGGAGACTTTCTGCTGGATTCAGAAGGCTTTGGGATCAATCAGCCGGGCTTTGTGCTGCCAGAAAAAGAGACACTTGCCCTGGGCTGCTGTGACAGACTATTTCAGCTCCTAGTAGGAGTCATAGTATTAAATTTCCTCTCTTTTTAATGACATACAGGTTCATTTGACAGCCATTTCTCATTGTTTTTCTGCTAAAAAGTCTTTGTCAAACTCTTTTGAAAAGACAGTTATCCAAAATACATATTTTAAAACCAAGCCTAATGAAATCCTCATATTAATAGCTGGCTACCACTTGAAAAATTAAGCTCTCATTTCCTGGGGCTTCTCTAACTGTATAGTCATGACCAGCACTCTTCTTCCCCCTCAGAGGGCAGTTCCAAGTATATTCATTATTTAATTTTCTGATTTTCCCAGGAGAGAAAGAGGTCATAGATTATTATTATTATTATCATCCCTAAATTTAAAATGTGTAAACCAAGGCATAGCCACATCAAGTGAACTGCTTAGCAAGGCCAAGATTAAACCACAGCTAGGACACTATCTCTTCAGAAAAAGAGGTAAATTCAATGATTGCAGGTAAAAATCTGTAATGCAACACTTCAGACCCTGTGCAGGATGAGATGGGAGCGCACTCAACAAATTATTTATGAAAGCCTTCTGGTAGTTTATTCCTAGAAGGAAATTATGAGAAGTCAGTTGTCCCAGGCAATGTATGAAATCAGTCTGTAGAGAAACTGTGATCAAAACTGAAAAGGGGAGATCATGGTAATTTGAGAAGAAAATAGGAGAAGAAAGGAGCAATCCCAGAGATTTTTTACCTTACCCTGAGCATAAAGGCTTTCCTGAAGCATGCAATCTTTCCTTTTAAAATTAAGATAATAATAATCTATAGTAATGATTAAATTGCTATTTCTTCACTGGTGTCACCTTCAAAAGCAGAACTGCCTTGGGAGTGCTGGAGTCTAGGATAGCAGTAATTGTCTAAAAGTGATGTTTACTTTAATCACAATGACTGAGTCTAAATTCTGTGATCTGTGGGTTTGTGTTATGGCATGTCCCGAGAGCCTTTTCTCTTGGTCTCCAGGTCAGCTCATCTCTTACCCAGGTACGGGGGTTTCTAGACCACCTAAAGAAAGCTTTAGGTGAGCTGGGACTGGTTGGCCCCATTTTTAAACCCCACAGGACTGGGCTACATCCAGAACACAGACACGGGAGCTTGGGAGCGCTACTAACCCAGTTCTGATGTTGATCATTGCCTTTGACGAGTTATATTTAAAGCCTGAGGTGCTCGGAGAAACTCAGATAGCTTCTTGCTAGTCAGCCTTTTCTTCCTCATTTCCTTTTGATTTTTTGCTGAAAGATCCAGGCAAGTGAGAAGAATTATTTTTAAAGGAGAGCCATCAATGAGCAAGAAACTAACAGAGCATGAACATGCAGAAAGAGAGGCATCAAAATACAGTGAGATCAAAGAAGAGAGAAGTGTGGGGCACATCATGTTTGTTATGAGTGTTAATCCAACAAACCCTCCTTTTTCAACACTGTTATTGTCTGTTTGAGAGGTGCAGGCTTAGGGCAAGTTGCATTTATATATGTACCAGGCCTTGCCACAAGGTGCATTTTCATGGCTGACTGGGAAAGGGAAAAGAGATTTTCCCAGTTTTGTTCTCCAGACATGTTTGAACGATCCAGGGTGAACTGTTTCATGGAGTTTATTTGCATAGCTGTTATTGCAGCTCCTTTTAGTTTAATGCCACAGCCTCCATTGCTGAAGTGTCTGATCCCACATAATCAAGAAATATCTTTCTAAGTCATGTGACATGATATAATTTCTATTTTATAGAAAAAGGAGCAATTGGACCGAGCTGAAGCATAGGTAAATCACTGATATACAAATGGAAAACTTGAACTCTTGCACACCTTGAAAGACAACCTCTATTTCCACTGAAAGAGAAGTTCAAACCCAAAAGTTGCTGCAAATTACTCGGGGATGTACTATAGAGTCATTGAATGGCTTGAGTTGGAGCAAACCTTAAAGAACCTCCAGTTCCAACCCCCTATCCTGGGAAGAGACATTTTCCACGAGATCAGTTTCTCCAAGCCCCATCTACCTTAAGTCCACAACCTCTTTCTATAACCCATTCCAGTGCCTTACCACCCTCACAGTAAAGAACTTCTCCCTATAACTAATCTTAATCTTCTCTCCTTCAACCTGAAAACCTTCCTTATCCCAGAAATCTATTTAGGATTGTTAATCACTATTTCCCCTTTGATATACAGGTTATGGTGCTTAGTTTCAAACTTGACTCTTGACTTTTGGATAAGTAACATTATTTAAATCAGTTATACCCCTATGTGGGTTGGGGCTCAGTTCCAACCTTTGCACATTTTCTCTCATGTCCCAAAAACCCCTACTTCTCTCATGCCCTCCTCTTTAGGACCAGGATATTTTGTGTTTTCTGTTTACTGGGGCAATATTTATTTCCTTTTTGGCCTTTCAAAAAGAACTTTTTTTCTTGGAAATCCTGTATCTCAACCTGGGCTACAATCAGGTATGGTAACATTAACCAATCAAAATATTAACAAATGTCCTTAAAACACTGTGATGAGAGGGATGCCATTTTCCTCTCCAGCCTCCCATTTCCAAACACTGCCTTACAAAGCTTCTTGGTATCTTTTCCTTTTGTTATCTCAATTTTTGCAGAAAATTCTGAATGGGAGAGAAAATGCAGCATTTGTAGGCTAAAATAAATTAGCTTAGAAAGTCTTCGCTTCAGGTTTCTTAACGTTCATTCCCACAATTCAAAGATTTATGATTTGAATAAAATGAAATAAAATTTAGGAAAAAAAGGAAAGAAAAGAAAAACCCTGAAGTTGCACTTTTATGGATTTGCATATTGTTTTTTCGAAGGAAGATTCACACTAGGCAACAAAGACTGAATAAATCATTAGGTAGAGACAGAGGAACGCTTTAAAAGAAATGATTTGCAACAGATCTACTGTAAAACATTACCCACGGCAAATGTTGGATCAGCATTATATATAGAGCTGCCACTTAGGAATTTTATGGGCTTCTTGGGAGGTTGCTTGTGAAGAGAGCTGTGGTCTCTCCAGCACAGAGCTGTGAACCAGGAGATCTGGACTCTATTTTCAGCAATGTCAATGCCCTCACAATGTCAGCTAAATAAATTACTCCATTTCTCTGTTTGTCCTTGCAAAACTAAAGGTGAAGTATTCATACACATGAACTTGGAATCTTATTTAGGAATATGTTACAAGATTTCAGTGGCTGCAAAAATCGAAAGTGCAGTTTCTATTATGGATTTTATATTATTTCTGAGACAGAGAAAGTTGGAAATAATTTAGAATTTTACATGCTACATGGCAAGACTAGTCCAGTTTTACTGGGCACAAAATTACAATTTTTTGTAGTGGAACAGTCTATCAGAGTGTATAAAAGTCTGTGGTTTGGTTTACAAGTAGGTTATATGGATAACATTATTTGGGTTGTATTGCTTGGGTTGATTTTTTCTCTTAAGCTCTTTGGAAACTACAACGACTTACAACAACAAGAAACTTACTACAGACTGATATTTTTATTCCTCTTTCCATTTGTTCTCAATGAGAACTTTAAGAAAAATAAAATTAAAATCTGAGGTAATTTTAATCCTTGACTTGGTAATTTCTCATCCACCTAGACTGGAGTGATGAAGGAACCTGCAACATAAACATACTGAAGCTCTGAGGGAGTTCTGTCAGCAAGTCTAAGTAAATTGGACATAGGTTTTATAAGATTGGTTTTATTTTTGTAGCAGTCATCTCTGAGAGGTCTGTGGCAGCACCAAGAGAGATTGGAGTCCCTTTTCACCTTGGGAGCACATTATTATTTGAAACCTTTCATCACTTAGGTATGTGAGTTAGGTGAGATATTTCCCTAGCTCAAAAAACTGAGCTTAGCTTAAAAGTCTGCCTCTGCTTCTGGCCAGGAACCATTATTGGATTATTTTCTTAATTACAGGATTTTTAAACAGGTAATTTTATATTTTACAAATGTGAGGCTGTTTTGCTTCTTAATTAACCTTTAATTTTATCGTCCATAGCTCTTAATCAAAGATTATAGGATCAAAGAATGTCCAAGGCAATACTTGACTGTTTTGTGCATTTAATAGTTTATACATTTTATGTGTTATGTTTTCCTAACTCTGGTGAGTCATGGGTGTAGGATAGACCCCTAAACACCTTCTGCTGTTACACAGAGCAGCAAGACATTCTCCCAGAAGGGTTTATTGGCTTTATCTCATCACCCTGTAAGCGGTGACACTGGATGGGACTAGAAAATTCCCTCCTTGCTGTCAAACAATTGGCGGTCAAACACAAGCCCAGCATTTCTGGCATTTTCATAATAAAAAATGCCTCCGTGGTTTTTTTTTAGCTAAAATGTTTAAATACAAATGAGATAGGCAAGACTTCAGATGGTTCCACTGCAACACCATTAAGTCAGGAGAGGCTTCTGTAGGAGAGGGCATTTGAAAATTTCCTTCATGTCAACTGCATAGCTGAGTGCTGTCACCATGATCCGCAGTCTCTTGTAGCTCCATATGTCCAAGTGCTAAAGCATGCCCGTGCCCTTATGTTTTTATGTAGGTCAAATCTTTGCCTTGCCATCATTGGCAACAGCTCTTTAAACCAAAGAGAAATGGCCTCTTTGTGATCAGTGTTATTACAATGAATTTCAGGAGAAATTATAATAATGGAGCACTTAAAAGTAAAGAGCCAGCACTTGAGCTAGCTAGCTATTAATTATAAATGCCAATCTCTATCAGGAATTCCTTTTTATGTAAAAGCGGTCTGTTCTGAGTACTTATTTTAGTGTTAATTAGAGGGAAGTGGAGATGAAATGTTATCCAAAGATGAGCATTCATCACAAGGTCTGCTGGCCCTTGTGCTCCTCCCTGGGGCACACTGGGGGTGCCCCTGGCATGAGCAGATGCATTTAAGGCATCGATGTTTTGTCCTAAGCAACAGTGAAGATCTGTAAGGGTGAGATCTACAGAAGACTCTTGTTCCAGTAAAAGCATTTGAAAGGGTTCAGTTGCAGTACAGAAAGATTTAATTCTAAAATAACCATGCAGTGGAGGCCACAAAAGTGATGGACGGCATAGAACATCTCTGTTGTGAGGAGAGACTGGGAACTGGGACGGAGAG
>WBMY01003563.1:11380-96105 GCA_013397315.1 Donacobius atricapilla | reverse complement strand
CGGGGGCGCGGGGACATCTGGGAGGGGGTCCCGGCCCCGCGGGCCACGTTGGGGTCAGAAAGTGTGCGTGGAATAAATAAAAACACCCCCCCCACACACACACACCAAGGCTGGCTTTGGGGGGGCCAAGGGTTTTGTTCGCGTTGTCCCCCGGTGCCTCGGGGGTGCAGGGTTTGGGGGGCTGGGAAGAGATGTTCCCTCATCCCTCCCTCCTGCCATGGGTTCTCCGGGGTCTCGTGCCCCCAGCCCCACTTGAAGCACCAGGGCAGAAGGTTGGGAAAGTGGCTTTAAAAACACTGACCAGATGCACTGATGACACTTTGAAAAAGGCTTTTCAAAGAAAATGAAAAAAAAAAAAAAAAAATTCCCGTTTTTTTTTTTTTTTTTTTTAATTGTGGTGAAGGCTTTTTACACGCTGGGCTGATTTCAGCCTTTTTTTATGAAACTTCATTGAAATGTAGTGCGGAGCCTACAAACACTTTGGATCGTGTGGAGTTTTCTTTTTGTTTGTTTGGGGTTTTTTTACTTCTTTTTTTTTTAAGCTTACGATTAATGAGTTAAATTTATTGGCCAGCTGCCCTTTGTAACCATGAATGAGTTCCTAAAAAAAAAGGCCAAAAAAAAAAAAGGGAATCTTTTATCTCATCACCGGCCTCTCTTCCTCCCTCCCAAAGAAATATTTTTCTATCATAGCAAGCTGGCAAAAAAGATCAATCTCTCTTTTGAAAAAAAAATAATCTGTAAAATTAGGAAGAATAATATTTACCTATCTTGCAAGGTTGCCTGGAGGGCTTTATTTTTGCAAAATACTCTGAAAACAAAATTTTTTTTGTTTCCAGTCCCTTTTGGGAGTGGAGAGGTTCAGTTCTCACTGAGCACGGCCTGGCTGGGCATCCCCAAACACAGCCCCTGAAAAAGCAGCTGCAGGTGCTCAGCGACCCGAAGGAAAGAGCTGTAACATCAGACTTTTTTTTTTTTTTCACTTTTTTTTTTTAAAAACAAAACTCAGCAAGGACAAGAGAGCCTCCTGCGGGGAGCAAGTGTGGGGGAAGGCGAGGGGGCGAGCCGAGCCAGACAAGCGCCTGAGTGATAACTTGCCTGAACCCTTTGATAAATGAGTTGACTCTTTTTTTTCCCTATTTTTTTCTCTTTTCCCCCCCTTCATTCGCCACACGCCAGGAACAGAATTGGCCTGAACTAGTGGAACTGGCAGCAAAAAACTAACATACAAGTGTGCCTAGTCAATAGAACGCTTGTTCCTGCCGCTGGGTGCTGTGTGAGGACTCCGACTGTGCTCTGGCCCCGGAGTTGGACGCTGCAGACGCGCTCAGGGTTTTTCTTTTCTCGCCCCTCCGCTCTGTCTTTTAAAATATTCATCAATGGGGTGGGTAGTTTGCTGTAGTCATTAAAATATCTCTCTCCCCTCCCCCTCGCTTTCTCCAGGACTGCCGCTGTTGAGTCTGTGGGAATATGAATCAGCAGCAGCAGAGAATGGCTGCAGTTGGGACAGACAAAGAGCTCAGTGACCTGCTGGACTTCAGTATGGTGAGCGAGCGCGGCCGGGGGGCTGCGCAGCCCTGGGGCTGGGAGCTGCACAGGGGAGGAAATGTGAGCCTGTAAATTGGACATGATGGGTTTCAGATGTGCCGTGTTTGTGTGCGTGCACATGTGCTGCAACTTGTTTATTTTCAAGTTAAAGCGAAGCCTCTGCCCCTCCTCTCCCCCTCTTCCCCTCAAATGTGTGTTGTTCCCTTGCAGGGAAGGCAGAGAGGTCTCTTTTCTGGATGGGAAATTTTGGGGGAATTAGCAGAGTTGTGTGTTCTCTGCTTAAATGCTCACTGGGTGACTGTTTCTGCAGCCATGCAGAGATGTAACTTCAGTAGCTGATTAATCAAGCTTTTTTCCTCTCCTAGATCCAGACTATTAAACTTTTGCTCCCACAGGTTATTTTGTCACAATTTGAAACGTGTCCAAGCTCTCCAGTGTTTTACTTTTGCAGGAGTTGGACACTTGTGCTGCCCATGCTCTGCTCTTCTGTATCCTGGAAACCTTGAGCTGCATTTAGGAGCTGTTTATTTTCAAAGAAACAGGACCTAAGAGTTCCTCCTGAAGGGTGTGCACAGCTCGGAGGGAGGAGAAGTCCCTTTAGTCACAGCAGAGCATGGTTAGTCCCTGGCACATCCCGCTGTGGCACTGCCAGGGGCGCTGCCTCTCCTTGGCAGGTGACTCGTGGAGGGCAGAGCTGCTCTTCAAAGGCAAATAACTGTCTGTTGGGTTCCTCTGTTGTGTGCTGCACCCTCATGGCACTCAAAGCGTGTGTCTTGCTGTCGAGATAAGCAAACGTGCTGCAGAGATAGAAACAGCAGCTCCAGGAGGGGGAATGGCCACGAGAGTCACCCCAGCCTGGGTCACCCAGCCCACAGCCCTGCTGGGCTGATGTTCCTGCCCCTTGGAGGAGAAGGGACAAAAAGTGGTGGCAGAGCTAAGGTCACCTTCTGTCCCTGGCTGGGACACGCATGGATGTGCTGAGGCTCATCTGCTGTTCTGCATCTGCATGCTGAGGTTCGGGCCTAGGAAATAAACCTTTTTCTACAGCTGGGGGTTGTACCTGTCCTGACAGGGCTCTGTGCTGGAGGGGGGCAGTGGGTGGGTCTCTCAGCCCCCCCCGAGCACAACTCTCCTGTAGGAGAGGCCCAGTTCTCCCGGTTTCATACTTCTGTGGGAGGCTGGGTCTCTTAAATTGCTGGTAAAGGGCTTTTCTGGTAGGATGTTTTAAAGTGGGTACAGGAACTACAGTGATGGTATCCCTGTAAAACCAGGAATCTGTTCAGGGCTTCCTGTGGTTATTTGTCCCTCTCAGTGGTCCTGCAGGTTGGCAGGAGCCCTGGGGCTTTCCATCAACTGCACTTTCGTCAGTAACCCAGAATCTGCTCCCTGATGAGGGCTGCAGCACTAAGCTTCGCTTTTTCTCCTCCTTGGAAAAAAAAAAATCAAATCTCATTCAACATTTAGAGCTTTAAAAAAACCCCAAGACCATCTTTTCCAATTTAACCAACCATCCTCATTTGCATGCCTAGAGCTGTATTCCCAGGAGGAGTCTTGACCCGGGCCCTGTGTACATAAATGTTTCTGTCCTTGGAGGTGAATCCACACCAAAAAGGTTAAATTTGGGGTTGGATTCAACGCTCTTTCACTGGTGTAATTCTGGGAAGGCACAGAACTCATCCTGTGCTCCTCCAAGGCTGGTGTAGAGGTGCTGGGGGTAGCTGCTCACAGCATCAGAGCCTGCAAATGTCATTTTTCAGTAAATGACTCGAAGACATTCCCTGCAGGATCCGTTGGCCGATGGGCTCCGGCGCAGCCTGGACCGCAGCCAGCTCTGTTTCACAAACCCTCATCTCCGCACACCCTACTCCTCACTTTGCATAAAGGGAATATTAACATCTCTCCTCAAGGATGAGGAGCTGAAATGGAAAAGCTTCCTAGTCAGTAGATGGATCTGAGGCGCTCCATGGTTTGCTCTCCCTGTGTCCTTGGGATACAGGATTTTTGACCACAAAGCTCCCTCTTTCAAGTGTATTTATGTTTTTCTTTGAATAAACAGGAGTGGAGCATTGGTTCAGTAATTCTCTCCAGGACAGTAGAGGGGAGGGAAAAGTAGAGATATTCAGAGCAGCTGGAAGCATTTGCTTCAGATCAGTATTTTGATTCCTTTTTTCTAGGGAAAATGTGTTCAGCCCCAGCAGCCTGTGGTCCAGCCCTGCCCTGTGTTTTGCTGAGCAAAGAGGGAATTTTAAGGCCCTAATGGGGTGGCATGGCCTGCCATGAGTTCCTGGGGTCAGTAAATGACAGGGTTGTGTGAGATACTGCAAACTGGGCTTGCAGTCCTGAAAGAAGAGACTCATCCCCTCTTTAATAAATAAATCCATTGGGTAGATATTGAACTCCAAAGCACTCACCAAAAGCTTTGTGCCACTGTAATTTGCCAAAAGGGCAAAAATTGAAGGAATCTGTAAGTGAGCAAGAATCAAAGGAAGGACCCAGTGATGCTTTGGGGTATGCATGGCAGCACACTTACCTCTACCCCCGGATAAATTGCCTTTTCTAATTGCCCCAAAGTGCAGGTAATTTGTAAGCCTGCCTTCACCACTGCTCCCTGGCAACAGGCCCAGATGGGCTGGCAAATCTGGAGAGGAGCTTTTGAGAAAGCATCCTGCCTATAGACCCGAGTGGGCAGCTCAGCCTATTGATTAAGGCTGGGCTTTGGTGGCTGCCAGGCTTTGCAGCTCAGCCTGGCGGGCACAGGCGTGTATGGGGGAGCTGCTCTTGGCCTGTGCTGTCAGGAGATGCTCAACCACAAGGACTTGGATTTGAGGAAAAGGTTCTTCCCCCCGAGGCTGCTGGGGCACTGCCCAGGCTCCCCAGGGAATGGTCCCAGCCCCGAGGCTGCCAGAGCTCCAGGAGTGTTTGGACACCGCTCTCAGGGATGCTGCGGGTGGGATTGTTGGGGTGTCCTGGGCGGGCCCGGGGCTGGACTGGATGATCCCTGTGGGTCCCTTCCAGCTCGGGATATTTTAGGATTCTAGGACTTTTCATGGTCCTGGTTATCCCCGGCAGTGTCTCACCTGTGCTAGCACTGCTGTGTGGTGGGAAGGTGCCCCCCAGGGATCCTGGCTGGGCTGGGCTGCTCCGAAGGACAGGGACACCCCAGGTAGGGAACAGGGGAGCGGAGCAGCCCCGGGTGTGTCGGTGCCACCGAGCGCCAGCCGAGCCGGCAGCGGCCACATGCCAGTGCCAGCCGGGGGCTCTGGCAGGAGCAAGGTGCTGTTAACAGCCATGATTATTAGCAGAGTATTAACCATATGCTGTGGGGAGCTGCCTGGCAGAGGGGGTTTCTGGCTCAGCACAGGGTGGGCAGGGGCTTGAGCAGTCACACAGGACCTGCCGCTCATCGCTGCTCCCGCTGCGCCGCGGCTCTCGCAGCTCCAACCCCGGATCCGGGGGTGGGAGCCAAACTGTTGGCAGCAAGCAGGGCTGGAGCAACTCCTGCTGCTCCGCTGGAGGATGCTGAAGCCAGGTCCTGCTCCGGCCAAGGCCCTGCGCCTGCATTTCCATGATAAAACTCCGAGTTTTGTTCAGAGCAAAGCAGTTGTGGAGTTTAAAGTTTGACTTCACGCACAGTGGGCATTTGGGGCTGTAGTCAGGAAGGTCTGTCTTAAGTGAACATGTATAAAATGTCCTGCTGGCAATGTATTTTGAGTCAAATTCCCTCTTCTCCCGAAATTAACAGCTGCCAAATAGGTTTCAGGTTTGGAGTTCAGGCCTGAGGTTGATTCAGGCTGGAGTTCATCAGGTGGGAGAGGAGAGAGTGAGCACTGATTTAATTTTAAAGGAGATGCACTTCTAGATGTTCACAATAAATGAAATGCTGCTTGATGTTCCTCGTTTCTGGCAAATTCCCTTCCTTCCTCAGGAGTTTGCTGTATGAAGTGTAGGGCCTCTGGCTATAACCTGCTCAGGGGTGGGTGCAGGCATTGGAATCTTCCCCTGCTCTGGATTTGCGACTTTTACCCAGGGAGAAAAGGAGGGAGAATAAATTCTTCGGGAGGAGTGGAAATTGAGCTAGGAGGGAACACAGAAGTTGTTGTCAGCTCTCAGGGAGGCTGGAGATAGGACTCTAAAAAACAGATACAGCGATTTAACATAGGGGATTTTACATAACCGTTTAAATCTACATTATTCAAATCTAACAAAGGCCAAGCAATGACCCAATTGCAACTCCTGAGAGCTCGTGCCTGGGTCCCTCCTCAATGCCTGGGTCCCCTGGTAGGTGCCAGCTCCGGTTCATCTCCTCCCTCCCCCCAGTTTATTTTTAAAGCAGCATTTAAAAGCAGAAAGGAAATTTGCAGTGGGTGGATGAACTTTGCCTCTGAGCGACACACGCCAGCGAAAGCACTTCACATATGACTTGTGCTGGGCTCCTTGGGGCAGCTTCAGCCCACACCACGGTGGAAAAAGGGGCTAGGAGCAAGAAAAAAGCCCCAAACGCCTCTGGGGTTGGTGGGTGATAGGTGTGAAGGGGTAACCCAGGGTTCTCTGCTCCCCATCACCCTTCTTTGACAGCAGGAGGTTGTGTCAGGGCTTGGGCTGGAGCTGAGGGAAAGGTTCTTCCCCCCGAGGCTGCTGGGGCACTGCCCAGGCTCCCCAGGGAATGGTCCCAGCCCCGAGGCTGCCAGAGCTCCAGGAGCCTTTGGCCACCGCTCTCAGGGATGCTCAGGGTGGGATTGTTGGGGTGTCTGTGCAGGGACAGGGGCTGGACTGATGATCCCTGAGGGTCCCTTCCCACACAAGATATTCCAGGATTCTGTGCTTTGGTGTCTCCACTTAGCCTTCTTCAGGAAGGGGTCCATGACTGCTAAATCCCCTGGGGAGGCAGAGCAGGAAGGTGTTGCATCAGCCTCAAAAATCTCTCTCCAAGCAGTTGGAGGAGGGGAGGAGTTCCCTGGGCTGAGGGGGGTGTGGGGGTGTTTCGGGGGTGCTGGACATTCTGTCCTGGGACCCTCCTCCTGTTCTGCAGAAGCAGAAGGTGCTGGGTGCACAATGGAACACGGCTGTTCCTTTTCTCCACTCGTGTTTGCTGCTCAAACCTTGGGGTTTTCAGCCCCAGCAAGTGCTGAGCAGAAATGCTCATGAAAAGAGCCAGCAGTGCTGGGCGTTTTTTGTTTTTGTGGGGGTTTTTTTTTGTTTGTTTGGGGGTTTTTTGTTTGTTTGTTTTGTTTTGTTTTGTTGTGTTGTTGTATTTTTGTTTGGTTGGGTTTTTTGGGAGGGGGGGGATTGGGTTTTTTTTGTGTGAGTGTGCTTTTTGCTGGTCAGTTCATGGTGCATCACTTCCCCACTGCTCGCACATGCAGACCTGCCGCTTGCCACTTGGCAAAAAGAATTTGATTTCAATCTTCTTCCCTACTTCTGAAAGTTTGAGAAGAGGGAGTGAACACATGAGGGGTGAGATCAGCCACATAAGTTCCATTTCAGCACTTTTGGGGATGTTTGCAGAACCCCCATCCTGCTGTGCACGGGGGAGGGGGGTGCAGGGAAGCCCTGCAGCGGTGCAGAGGAACGTGAGCTGCAATCTTTGGGGTTTGTTTTTATTTTCTAGCCCAACTTCCTGAGGAAACAAAGCTCATCCAATGCTGGGGCTGCTGGGCCACCCCAAACACCTCGGGAGCCCCTGGGGTGAGCAGCAGCCTCGGGGCACATCTGAGGGGGCCAGGGGGCTGTGGGCAGGCAGGTGAGGGCAGGTGTGTACAAGCAGCCAGGGTGAACACTAAACACTGTTTACACCTTCATTTAAATCCCTGTATAAAACATCTACACCCTGCACATGCATATATACGATCCCAAATTTGTGCTCTTTATGAATGGCAGTTGGTTTCTTAACTGCTCTCTTTGCATCTCTACCACATTTAACTGTTTTTTGTTGGGTTTTTTTCTCCTCCGCAGCATTTGTGAAAACAAAGCTGGGCAGACAGTTCTGTACAAAGGAATGTTTCTGACCACAGCCAGACATCAGCTATGTCAGGGCATGAAACACTGCCTTTCTGTAGGCTCTTGTGCCATTACATTGTTTAATCTTCAAAGCATTAAACTTTTGAGTTACTCAGACATTACAAAGCTAAAAATAATAAAAATTCAAATGACTTGGTGGTGAAAGTATCTTGAGTAGAAAAAGGATATTAAAATGTTAATTCACTAAGCGTTTTCCCACCAGTTGTTTTATTGGCTGAAGCTCCATTTGTGTGGAGGAGAATTACTGCTGCACGCAGGTGCATGTAAATTATTAAATAGCAGCCTCTGAAACTCTCCCAACTTTTATTAAAAATATTTATACAGGTTAGGTGACGAGGTGTGCAGTATTTTTGAGGTAGCTCCTGGCAGGAGAGGCTCAGTTGTGATAATGAAACTGCAGTGATAGAGCAAACAAGTCCCCAGAGCGACCAATTCTGTGAAATATGTTAATGTTTTAAATCATGAGGAACTATATTTGCCCTTGGAGCAGCTTCCTCCCCCCAGGCCCCAGGGCTGTGTCAGGTCCTGGTGCTGCTGGAGCCCCCAAAGCAGCGGGGTGGGAGCTGCTCCACGAGGCTGGGAGCTCATCCGTGAGCCTTCCCTGCCCGTGCCAGCCAGACCCACGGGCAGCCCTTGTCCTGCCCAGGCCCTGCGCGTGGCTGGAGGTATGGGATGGGACCAGGACTCCTGTGGGACCTGGGACAGTGAGGGATGAAATAGCTTTGCTCTCATTATCCGGCGGCCTTTTTATGAATGGAGTCGGCCTTTCCCTAGGGCTCACCTGTAGCCAGGGTGGAGATTTGGGGGTGAAACTGTTGGTTTGGACCACAGCAGGGATGCTCCTTGGCTGTTTTCCAGCTGCCTGTGCGGAGCCAGGGGTTGTGCAGGTGGGGACGTGTGTGAGAGCAGGGCTGTGCCTCCCTCCTGCCCCTCCTGAGCGATGGAGCAGGGACACGAGGAAAGGTTTTTGCATCAATGATGGGCTGCCTTCCCCCTCCCGTCCCCAGTGTGACTCCTTTGCAGCGGCACAGTAACACCAACATACTGAAATCTCTTTTCTCTTCCCTTCTCTCTCATCTCCTTGTTTTTCTAGATGTTTCCCTTGCCAGTGGCTAATGGAAAAAACAGACCCACGACCCTTGCGAGCACTCAGTTTGGAGGATCAGGTACTGTCTTCTTATTTTTTTTCCCCCCTTATACCATAATGTTTCTTGCAATAAATTTGTGTTTGGTTCCAGAAACGCTGTAGGGGAGGGGGTTCTATATTTTGGTGATGTATTTTTCTGGTGGTGCTCTGCTGCTGTTTCTCTGGATGGTTTCCTTATTGCTCCATGTGTCTCTGGGTGGACAAAGCTGCTCTTGCTGAGCTGTCTCCCATTAAGACGCTGCTGCCTTAGCTGGAGGTTGTTGTCCCACTGCTCCAGGAGCCTGGGATCAGGCAGGGCTGTTCTCTAAGCTGCTTAGATGTGTCTGCACTGCCCTGGAAGACTTTTGCTGCTCCCCTCTGAAGACAGGGTAGTAGTGATGGCTCATTCCTGGTGCCCTCTGGGGGTCTGCTCCACGCAGCCCCTCCAGCAGCTCCCTGCTGTTGGGTGGGATCTCAGCGTTCCCAAAGGGATCTTGCAAAGCTCTCCAGGGTGCCAAGAGGGCACCAGGGATGTTGACACTCAAGGGCTTTGGGGCCAGGGCAGTGGGGAGGAGTGGGCTGGAGAAGCGGCTGCAATTGGAGGCTGAAAATGTTCTGGTTGGTTTGAGACTCAGGTGGAGGATTCCTGGACAGTGCTGGGCCAGGGTTTTAATGCCTAGGGAAGCTGCTTTGTGCAGCGCTCACACAGCCCCTGGCATGAGGGAAGTCCAGTTAATTTGCCCTTCTTGCTGAACACTTTGTGGATGGTTAAAACTCGACTATCCCTGCCCTGGGCTGGCTCCAGCTGTGCAGGGAAACTCCTGGCTGTGCTGTGACACTGGGAGGCATCCTGGAGCCTGGGCTGGGATATCTGGAGAGCAGCTTTGATCCCCCAGTGGGGCACTGGGGAATCTGCAGCAGTGGGATGGGGCCCTGCCCTGCCCTCCTGGACCAGGCAAATGTGATGCTCTCAGACTGAGCTGTTTAGCTGCATGTCAAGATGGTTTTGAGCAAACACTTTTTCAGGGAGGGAAGCTGTTGAGTGGGCGCTGGAGGAAATTGGAGGGGAGAAAACTCTTGGGTTAACCCAGATGGAAGCGGATCTCTCCAGCGGGTGCACCTTGTGCTGTTAAAATAATCCGCAAAAGACGTGCTACACGCTGGGGGGAAAAGAGCAGTGCAGGAGCTCCTATTAATCCATTTCCTGCTCAGAGCCTGCCTTGGCTGCCAGGTCTGTGGTGCTGGCCAGGAGCAGAGGCTGGAGCAGGCCCCTGCAGCAGACCCAGACCCCCCTCCAGCCCGAACTACACCAAATCTTTGATTCTCCCCCCACCCCTTCTTTTCTTTCGGGTGAATGAAAGGTAATGTTGACACCACCCTTCCTCTGGGCTGCTGCTCTGAGCCTGACTGGGAGCAGTTCATAAAAACAGAGCACTGATGTTATACAACTGCGCTGAGGGACGTTGCACAATCCCTGCTGTCCCAGCCTTGGACGCGGCAGAGGCTCCCTCATCTGCCTCGGGCATCCTGGCTTGGGAATGCAGCTCAGGGCTGGGTGTAGGGCAAGGGCTTTGCTCCAGTTATCCTTGGCCTCACCTGGAGATCAGGGGACAAATTTCATCTAAGTGTCAGCTTTGGGACTTCTCCCTGCTCCTGCATTTTTGGCTTTTTGCTGGTGGGGTGAATAACTGCAGTAAGACATCAGTGAGTTGTGCCATGCAGAAGGCTTTGCTCTGCCTATTAGAAGGATCCCAGGTGTCCAGACAAGGCCCTAGAAAATGGCAAAAGGTTGTTCTCACAGATTGTTGGTTTCTTGGTTTATTCACTCATGCAATCAGGTACTAGTTAGAATAGCAGAATCGTGGAGGTGTTTGGTTTGGAAGGGACCTTAAAGCTCATCTTTCTCCACCCCCTGCATGAGCAGGGACACCTTCCACTAGACCAGGTTGCTCCAAGCCCCATCCAACCTGGCCTTAGTCATCCCCCAAGACACAGGCAGTCATCAAGCTCAAAATTTGATATGAAATGGAGTCATCATTAACCTTGATGTGGTCAGAGGGTGGAGAGCAGATGGTCCTTGGATTTGGGGATCTGGACTTGCAGGGGGAGCAGAGCACCTCACAGCCATGCATAACCTGGACCTGGAGGTGATCAACCTAAACCTTGCCATGCAGGAAAGCCTGGGCTTCTTCTTTAATGTGCCTTGTGTGTTCCAAGCACTTCTCAGTCAGGAGCCTGGACCAGCAGTGAAGACAGTGCAGCATTTCCTCTCTGCCTGCAAAGGACAAGCAAACACTGATTTGTCTGAGTCTTAGCTCAGTGCTGTGCACCACAGTGCCAGGATCTCTTTATTTGGGCTTATTGTGGTAACCTCAACAAACTGATGTTGTCTCATGTGCCAGAAATCTTGATGTTTTATCCTTCTGCCCACCCAGGATGGGAGCATGTCACTGGGTTGGTGTAACTGGGTTGGACATGGGAATTCATGATCTCCCTCTTCCCATCTCCTTGTGCAAGTGCTGGGGCAGTGTGCAGCTTTTATTCTTTTTCCCCTCCAGAGGAGCTGTTATCTCCAGGCTCCTTCCTCCTCAGGGAAGTGAGGAGGGAAGGAGGGAAGAGAGCAAAGCACCGACTGATCAGTCCTGGCCAAAATGAGATTCTGGCTTCCAAAGTCCATCTGGTAAATAAAGAAGCAGAAGCATTTGAAACAGGGAATCCCAGTGATAAGATTGTCCCAAATTCAAATCCTTTTCAAATTCCAAAGTTCTTTACCAGAAGTGTTGTTAACATTGGCACAGGCTGCCCAGGGCAGTGATGGAATCATCATCCCTGGAAGGGTTCAGAACAGGTGTTGATGTGGCACTTGAGGACATGCTTTAATGGTGAACATGGTGCTGGGCTGACAGTTGGACCTGAACATCCTGAAGATCTTTTCCAACCTTAACAATTCCATGTTTCTAGTAACTGCCCTGGCCAAGCTGCTGGTGGCCCCACTACCAAGGCAAGCCCTTTTTCTCCCCCAGGCCAGAAAAATTCAAAGTGTTCATGCAAACCCTCCAGCTTCAAGATCCCTTTGCTTTCCTATTTGCCTCCTGATTTTATTTTAAGCCTTGCCACTGTTTCTCTCATTTCTGTCCTCAAATGCTCCGGGGAGGAACTGGTTTCGCTCCCCCGCTGCATGGACAATTCAGCACCTCCGCTTTGCCTTTTCTTGGCAAGGAGAGACCCAACAATTGCCACAAGGATGGAGCTGACGTCACCCAGCCCGTGGCTGCAGCATTTATAGCACATATAGGTCACCACGGGAAGTTGGTCTTCCTGGGGCTGGGAGCTGCAACCAGTGTTTTCCAGCATGGGCTGTTTGCTGCTGGGGTTTTATTTTAGCCAGGGTGCTCAGCCTGTCCCTGCTGTCCTGCTCCTCAAAGGGGTTCACCATCCCCTCCCCAAGAAGTGTTGGTAATTTGCAGGAGCAAAACATCTCAAAGCGTGTCCCCCGTCGTATCATAGTTTATAAATGAGTAATCTGAGCTGCAGCAAGCTCCCTCCCAGTGCTTCGTCGAGCCCTGCCTCGAGCAGGAAACCGCTGGGGCTGAATTTCACATGGAAATGACCATTTTAATTGACATCGAGGCAGTGGGAGTGGCCGGAGGCAGCCGAGTTGTGCTGTGGCCTCGTGGCTGCTGAGTTTTCAGCGGGGTTGGTGCGTGCTGGCTACACCTTTGCTCCAGCAAAGGGGCTTGGGCTCTGCAGAGCAGGGAAATAAACCCAAGGCACGTGGTTGTGTGAGGTAAAACATCTCCTGGAGCAGCACACGAGCAGCACTTCCACCTGTGGGTAATGTGGAGGGTGTGCAACCATCTCCCTTCCCATCCCAAATGGTGTGGAGTGCCAGGACTGGGTCCTGATGGGACGGGAGCCATGGGGTCTCCTGCTGACAAATTATTTGCTCTCAACAAGAAAAACCTCTGCTAATTTTTTTTCCCCTCCCCTTTTAAATAAGCGAATTCAGCATTAAGTGCCTTTTCTTTCATGCTTTGTGCCAAAGTGGGTTGGGCTCTTTGCTTGGGCTCTGGGGTGGGTTTGGGAGGGAGAGTCCCCTCCTTGCCCATGCTGTGATTCCCACCCCCAAAATTCGTTGGGTGCTTCCTTGCTGGTGAGCTGAGGTTCCCTGTGAGGGAATTGCTTTGATCGGGGGAGGTTCATCAAGTCCATTTGAAGCTGATGAAGCAGGGAGTTTTTCAAAGGGTTACAAGCTGGTGCATGTAACAAATTTTAAGTTATAGTCTGGTGAACAAAGCAAATGGATTCTCCCTGGAGGGAGGCGAGCCCAGATCCCCTTTGAAACTCACTTTAAACAACGCACAAACTGGATACCTGTGGCAACAGCACCGAGAGTCATAAATTCTCTGAAAGCTGGGGTTGTCTCTTTAATTGGTGCTATGGGGGAGCTGTTTGAAGGTTTAATTATTTCGAGTGTGCAGGCAGCCCTGTGTTGGGAAGCTCCGAGCAGGATGGGCAGGGTCTGGTGCATCAGGATGATGCTGGGCTCCCCTCTGCTCCTGGAGCTGGGTGGTTTGCAGGACACCACGTCAGGCAGGGCTGGGAAGAGCCAAGCGCAGCATTTCTTGTCACTGTGCTGTCAGCAGTCGAGCCCCAGGCTGCAGAAACCCATTTGCAACTGTTTTCCATAGTGAGGAAAGCAGGAGCTTTTATTAGCAAGGCTGTATCACGTTTTCCTACTAACTGCCTCGAGTTCCCACATGTTTTGCTTATGCTGTAGTGGGAGTGCTGGGCTCCACTTGCTATTTTGATGGATGATGAAAGGCAGACATGAGGTGTGCAATATGGGACTTGATATTTAGAACTGGCACTTCCCGTTCAAGTTTGGGATCCGGGCTGCGTGTTTTTGTGGCGTGCCCATGCAAACTGTCACCAAACACACCAAACACAAAGCCACCACAACAGAAAAAGGCAAAGCAGAAAAATTCACTTGCCAGGCCGTTGGTGTGACCATTTGTTTCAAAGTAAACATTACTGTTAAACCATTATCAAAGGAAATCAAAGGAGAGCTGGGGGTGTTCACCTGGAGAAGAGAAGGCTCCAGAAGATCTCAGAGCCCCTTGCAGGGCCTAAAGGGGCTCCAGGAGAGCTGGAGTGGGACTGGAGACAAGGGATGAACAGGACACAGGGAATGGCTTGCACTGCCAGAGGGCAGGGTTAGATGGGATATTGGGCAGGAATTGTTGGCTGTGAGGGTGGGCAGGCCCTGGCACAGGGTGCCCAGAGCAGCTGTGGCTGCCCCTGGATCCCTGGCAGTGCCCAAGGCCAGGTTGGATGGGGCTTGAAGCAATCAGGGGTAGTGCAAGGTAAACCTGCCCACAGCAGGTGTCTGGAAGGAGATGAGCTTTAAGGTCTCTTTCAACCCAAAAACAATTCTGGGATTCCACAGAAAAGCCCTGCTGTGTCCAGGTCCAGCTTGCAAAGCCGTGCAGTCTCATTGCCTCCAAGTACAACCCCTGCACCCCCCTGCTCTCCACAGCACTGGAGCCCTTCCATTCCTGCTCCTGGCAGAGCCCACGGGATGCAGGAGGATGCTCCAGGTATGGCAGGGACACACCTGTGTGCTGCAGTCCCCACCCTGCTAGTAGCAAAGCCTGGACACTCTCAGTGAGGTTCATCTCCTCTCTGCGAGTCGGGCTTTCTGCTTTGGTTTTGTCTTTGCCCTTGGGATGCTCCTGTTCTCCTCCCTCTCTCTATTCTGCTCCCTGTTTTTCTCGTGGGATGCATCCCATTTAGCAGGACATGGAAAGCAAGAGAAGAAAAGAGTTGGAGGGCCCAAAGCTGGGGACAGGGGGTGCAGGTCAGCAGGAAATAACGTTTGGGGCAACAAATGGCAGGGGAAGGTCTTCACACCTGTGTGCCTTAATCCTCACGCCCCATCTCTGATCCTGCTGTCCTGGGGTCCATGTTACTGCTCCCAGGGCTTCCCCACCTGCGCAGATGTTTCTCCTTTGCCTTTGCAGTGAGGTTGAAACAGAATCCCAGAATGATCTGGGCCCATCTCATTCCATCTCCTGCCATGGGCAGGGGCACCTTCCACTATCCCAGGTTGTTCCAAGCCTTGTCCAGCCTGGCTTGAAATATGAAGGGCTCTCTCTTTCTTGCAATTACTTTTTTCCCCTTGAGTTTTATTTCTCTACTGGGAGTGAGGGTGTCCTGCCCTGCCAGAGGCACAGCTGGTTTCTAATGGACACACGAGGAGCGAGTCTGGGAAGAGCGGGGACATGGTGACAGTGCTGTGGGGATGCTCTGGCAGCAGATCAGGGCTCCTCTAGCAGCTGGGGAGAGGCAAATATAACCCAATCCCTGTCCAGTGTGTGTTTAACTTGAGGGGTGAAGGGTACATGTTTTCAAGGGAAGGTTTTGGGGGGGTTCTTTCAGTTTTTTTTGTTCATCTCCCACCTGGAAAAGAATCCTCCTGACTGGATTTAAGATCTTTAACTGGAAAAGAGTACAGAGAATGCTGGGGGTGCCAGAGCCAAAGCTGTACGGAGATAAGTGACAGCTTTTGTTTAGAAACTGCCAGTTTGCCACAGACCTTGTTTAAGCACAGTTTTAACTTTGCCAGAATTGCTGAAGCACTGCAGGGCTCTCTTCCTGGCAGAGCTCTTTTCTCCCCTGGATGTGGCAGTTCTGTAGCTGAGAGGCTGTGCCTGCTCGAGGAGCTCTGATGGCATCAGTGTGCCTTGTGTAAAAATCTAAGGCGCTGAGGGGAAGCTGGGCTTGGTGTGCCCCTTCTAAAAGAACAGGTAGAAGCTCCAGCACTGCCTTGTCTTTAATGAGAGGAGCTGGTGGGCAGCAATTAGTAAGTAAAGAGAGTAAATATCTAAGCTGTCCATCAGCTTAGATATTATGATGAAATTCTGCCCTGTGAAGGTGGGCAGGCCCTGGCACAGGGTGCCCAGAGCAGCTGTGGCTGCCCCTGGATCCCTGGCAGTGCCCAAGGCCAGGTTGGACAGGGCTGGGACAGTGCGAGGTGTCCCTGGCCATGGCAGGGGTTGCACTGGATGGGCTGTCAGGACCTCTTGTAATCCAAACCATTCTGGGATTCTGTGAATTCCCTCTATCACTGCCCTGTTCCTCAGAGCTCTCATCTCCATTCCGAGCACTTAGAGGTCTCTGGGGGGCAGGCAGGACTCAGGTTTGGTGCAGCTCTGCCTGAGTTCACCTCTAATCCTGCCCCAACCCAGGGCTGCCTGAGCAGCACGTGTTGGCTCAGCTTTCCAGCTTGAGGCCTCCATGTTTGTTGTGCCCTTTCCAAAGGGGAGAGATGGCTTTGGAAGGGGCCCAGCAGGTCTGGCAAGTGTTGCTGCTGGACCTGGCTGCTGCTAATTTGCAATTCCTCATGCCCTGTGGGGTGCCCTGCTGCAGCACGTGTCCCACGTGTGACCCACTCCTCGGCCTGGTGCACCTCCATTGTTAATGCTTGTGTGCAGGGACACTCAAACTGCAATTATTAGTAGTATTATTTTTAATTAGAGACAACAAATGGGCGTCTTAAGGGGGTGGATTTAATGTAAAGTGCTATTTTGTTACTCTTGAGGGCCTCATCTCTCACCTGGCACTACATTCCCCAAGGCACACAGCTGAAGGACAATATAAATGGTTCCTGACTGTGTCTCTGTTGTCTTGGTGGCCTTGAGAGGATCCTCTTCATTTCTGCCCACCCTGTGCTGCCTGCTCCATGTACAGGCTTTAGGGATTCACCCAGGGCCATTTCCATCATGGAAAGTGAGGGAGCCGAGGGGGAGCCAGTGGTGGATGTAGGGATAATAGAGCTGTCTCAGGGATGTCAAAAAGCTTACCCACATCAAGAACAAGTCCAGAGGAGGCCATGGAGATCCCCCAAGGGCTGGAGCCCTTCTGCTCTGGAGCCAGGCTGGGAGAGCTGGGGGTGTTCAGCTGGAGAAGAGAAGGCTCCAGGGAGAGCTCAGAGCCCCTTGCAGGGCCTAAAGGGGCTCCAGGAGAGCTGCAGAGGGACTGGGACAAGGGATGGAGGGACAGGACACAGGGAATGGCTTCCACTGCCAGAGGGCAGGGTTAGATGGGATATTGGGCAGGGATTGTTGGCTGTGAGGATGGGCAGGCCCTGGCACAGGGTGCCCAGAGCAGCTGTGGCTGCGCCTGGATCCCTGGCAGTGCCCAAGGCCAGGCTGGACAGGGCTTGGAGCAGTCTGGGACAGTGGAAGGTGTCCCTGCCCATGGCAGGGGGTGGGAATGAGCTTTAAGGTCCCTTCCAACTCTAATCATTCTATAGTTCTGTTTGTCTGTTGGATTCCCATCTGTGGGGGCTGGGATATCCTGCGCTCTCCCAGCACCTCCAAATAGCTGGGAGAGGGGGCACAGAATTGCTCACCAGTCCCTGTGTGGCCAGGATAAGGGACCTGGGCAGTGTCAGGACTGCGTGCTGGGGTTTCCCTGGCGCATCTCCAAGCCCAGCTGGATCCATGCAGCAGGCTCAACCTGATCAGTTTGGGAAGCCAGGATAGCGATAGCAGTGATCCTCTTGGTGCTCCTTCTCCCCAGGGGAGGCAGAGGGGCAGGGGCTGAGCTCTGCTCTGGGACAGGGACAGGAGCCCAGGGATGGCTGGAGCTGTGTCAGGGCTTGGGCTGGAGCTCAGGGAAAGGTTCTTCCCCCCGAGGCTGCTGGGGCACTGCCCAGGCTCCCCAGGGAATGGTCCCAGCCCCGAGGCTGCCAGAGCTCCAGGAGCCTTTGGCCACCGCTCTGAGGGGTGCTCAGGGTGGGATTGTTGGGGTGTCTGTGCAAGGTTGGACTCAGTGGTCCTTGTGGGTCGCTTCCAGCTCTGGATATTCCAGGATTCTGTGATTTCCAGGTAGTGGGCAGCTCCCAGACCCACAAAGCCCTGGGATGATCTGTTGGCGTGACTGCAGGTGCCTGGTGCTGGTGGAGGAGGGATTACATTTTAGGAAATCCAAGCTTTTTCAGAGGCTGGTGGCAGGCTGTGTGCTTGGACATTCAGTGTCTGGTCCCCTCCAAGCAGGGCCCATCCTGTGCACACTTCAGAACCCCCTCTGCTAGGAGGTCCCCAAATACCTGGCAAGCTTTGATTAGCACATTAGCTTAAACAAATTGAGTTATACAGCCACAGAGGGAAGAGGTGCTGCACTCCTTCAGTGGTGACTTAGAGTTTAATTAATTTTGTTGCCAAATGAGGCATTAAATACAGTTTGAAATACATTGTGGTGCTGAATGTGTAATTGTACAGGGGCCTGGGAGCACGGCTGAGGATCAGGGATCGCCTGAGGCAAGCCAGGCACAGAGCTCTCGTGGCCCCAAAATGGGGCTGTGACAGCAGAGAGCCCATTTGGGGGGACAGACAGGGGACAGAATCCCCACAGTGCTCCCCAGGGAGTGGGGACCAGGCCAACGACCCCATCACAGCAAAGCAGTACCCGGAGATGTCATTGTGCCCACAGGTTTGTCACTATATGGGGTTTTTCTGCCAGAGGATCCAACTCCTGGGCAAGATTCAAACTGGTAGCAGGGCCCCAGGTGTGTCCTCCCCAGGAGCAGCCACTGTGGCCGTTCTGTCTTTGCCATCCGAACGGGGATTTGCCTGGGGTTTGGGGGAGGATGGAGGGTGGGAGTTTTGCCAATTGGTTGCAGAGATCCTGGTCTGTCTGTCCCTGTCTTGCAGGGTGGAAGTACATCTGAACAAACATCAAAAAGGGAAAATCTGAGACATGAGAGATTTCTTGGTTCAGCTTTTGAGAGTTTCTGCTGTGGCTGTTTGGATGCTCTTCTGCCTGCCCTTATTAATGTTTCTGGAGGGAAGTTGCCTCCAGTGCCTCACTCCTCCAGTAAAGAAGGGAGAGAGGCAGTCCAGGACATCTGCCCTCATTTTTTAATCCTGAATTTTTCAATTAACTCGCCAGGTAGCCCAGCTCCAAAGCCAGCAGGGAGAAAAATCTAAAAAACACTGTCCATCTGCCTGTGAACCCTGGGAAGCACATCCCCACCTCCAAAGTGACCTCAGGCAATGTCTTCCTCTAAATTTAGCTGGGTATTGCGTCAGGAGTAAGAAGGAGGTGAAGTTAATGTGGCATAAGCTTTTTCTAGCAGGGGAGTTTGCCTGGTTAGACAGGGACTGAAAATAAATAAATGAGCTTCGTATCAGAGCCTCTGGGGCCAAGGCTGGGAGGGAGGGCAGCCTCCCGCACCCAGGGACATGAGGAGGTGGCTTTTTTCAGACCATGCAGGGCAAGGGACAGTCATCTATAAACCTTGACTTGTCCTAGCTGGGAATAACCTTCCAGGAAAGTGGGTGATGCTCCCTCTGTCCTGTCTGAGGGCACTGGATGGGGCCAGCAAGCTCTGGGGTCACCTCTGGTGGTGGCATCTGCCTCACCTGGGGCAGCTTTGGTCGTGGCTGCTGGGCACTGCTCAAAGCAGAGCTGTTCCTCCCCTTCTTAGGGAGTTCTGAAGCATCTTCTGCCCATCCTTCCTTCATCCCAAGCCCCTGGGTGAGGCATTGGTAACATTTTCCCCCTCCAAAAACCCTCCCAGGTGTGTGTGTGGGTGCTCCAGAGGACAACCGGACCTGGAAGAAGTCAAAGTCCTTCAAGAAAAGCCTTGGGGTCACTGGTGCTGCCAATCCCCTCACTTACCTTTCTGCCTCGTTCTTCCCAAGCTGGAGGGCCAAGTCTCACTTTTGACAAGTGACAAAACCCATCCTAGTGGCAGTGAGTGCGTGACCTTCCCTGAGAGCGGGGGTGGCCTGGGCCCCTTCTGCTTCCTGGGACATTTTATTCTGAAGTGCTGTGGTCTCCCTTGCAAAGGCTCCTCCTGCCCTGTTAACATTGTTATACAAAGCAGCAGTTTGCCATCTAATTAGGAAAAATATGCACTAACCTCTACCATATGTTGCTCTTCTCCTCGGATTTGCATTTGAAAGTCCAGCTGAATTTCAATGTGAAACTGGATTTTATCCAAATGATGAATGGCCCAAAAAGCTGTGGGAAGGTGGATGTGCCTTGCAAGGTTATATGGTTGGTTGGTAGGTTGGTTGGTTCTTTTTTTCCTTTTTGAAGAAAAAATTCTAAAGCAGGGTTGCTTCATTTCTTGTCCTGTGGTTTAAAGTGTTCACACCTTTCCTCCCAAACTGGATTTGTCTGGCTGGGTGGCCATTGCAAGGCCTGTGAGGTGCTGGAGCTCCAGACCCACAAGGGTCAGGGATTAGATTTACTCTTAACAACTTGTTTTTGGTGGCAGCTCCACTCTTGGCTGTGTCCTGGGCTGAGCCCCCAGCGTGGGCAGCAGGGGAGGGGGGGATTCTGCCCCACTCAGGTGAGAGCCCACCTGCAGAGCTGCCCCAGCCCTGGGGAACAGCAGCAGCAGGACGTGGAGCTGCTGGAGCCAGTGCAAAGGAGGCCACAGAGCTGCTCCAAGGGCTGGAGCCCCTCTGCTCTGGGGACAGGCTGGGAGAGCTGGGGGTGTTCAGCTGGAGAAGAGAAGGCTCCAGGGAGAGCTCAGAGCCCCTTGCAGGGCCTAAAGGGGCTCCAGGAGAGCTGCAGAGGGACTGGGACAAGGGATGGAGGGACAGGACACAGGGAATGGCTTCCACTGCCAGAGGGCAGGGTTAGATGGGATATTGGGCAGGAATTGTTGGCTGTGAGGGTGGGGATGCCCCTGGATCTCTGGCAGTGCCCAAGGCCAGGCTGGACAGGGCTTGGAGCAGCCTGGGACAGTGGAAGGGGTCCCTGCCCATGGTAGGAGTTGGGACTGGATGAGATTTAAGGTCCCTTTCAGCCCAAACCAGGTGGGATTCACAGCATTTTCCTGGCCCATCAGGCGAGTTTGTGCAGGATCCCCTCATGCTGCTCCCAGTGTGCCCTGAAAGGGCCCTGGCTGAAGCTCCCAGGCTGGGGATTGAGGCTTTGTGGTTTTTCACTTCAGTTGAAGCAGTGGCTGCTCCAAGCCCTTTCCCACACAGGAACATGGTTTGGGCAGTGCTCCCCAGGTACCAGAGAACAGGAGCAGGGGCTTTGCTGCTGCTTGGGCTGCTGAAGGTTTTGGGAGCCATGGGATTGCTGAGCCAACACTGCACATCCCCACAGTCCCTCAGAGGTGCCTGGACTTCCCACTTGGTTTGAGGCTAGATTTTTCCCCTTGACTGAGGTCTGTTTAAGCTGAGTTAAGCTCTGTGACAAACTCAGCGTTATGTTGCTGAGCTGGGTGTTCTCACATGGCTCTCATGACCTTTTACCTCACCTACCTGGCAAAAAAAGCTCTTAAAAATCACTTCACATCCTGATTATTTCACATCCTCCGTGAATCTGTCGTCGGAGAGTGGCTTGAGTGCCGAGCTGGCCATGGTGCTCACAGGGGGAACTGCTTGCTCCGAGTTTCTGACTTTTGTTCTCCTTTCTCTTCACTCCTTGGAGATCAATTCAGTCTTTAAGACAGTTTTTGTTGGGGTTTTTTGTTGTGTTAATGCAGCTGAACTAATATGATTACATTTCCAGATTTGGGTAATGGAATAACAAGTCAGGAAGCTTTTTTTTTTTAAGACAGAAGAAGTAATGTCACTTCCAAGTCTCTAGTTGGGAAGTTCTTTCCCTCTATCAGTTACTCAGAGAGGCTGGGGGCTCTCCATCCCTGTAAGTGTCCAAGGCCAGGCTGGACAGGGCTTGGAGCACCCTGGGATAGTGGAAGGGGTCCCTGCCCATGGCAGGGGGTGGAATGAGATGGGCTTGAGGTTCCTTCCCAAACCATTCCATGATTCCATGTTCTGCTCTCAACACAAGGGCTCCCGGGGGCTGTGGCCATGCAGGAACACCCCGCTCTTGGGTGCTGCCCTTTGTGCTCCATGTCTTGGTCAGCCATAAACACAAAGAAGTGACAAAGATTTTCTGGGCACCCAAAAAGATGCATACTCCCTTTGCCCTGAGAGCTGCCAGGCCAGAGGGGCTGTGTCCCTCCCGCAGGGCTGTGCTTGGGACAGAGGCCCTGGCACACCCACCCTTCCTGGGGCAGTTTCACCAGCACCTTGAGGCATCTCTGTGCTTGCTCTCAGGTTCAGAGGAGAGATCTGGAAAACAGCTCAGCCAAAGCATCTCACAACGGCAACTTCCTTTATAAAAAGAGAAGGATGTTGTGGAGTTGGTGGCTTCCCATTATTTTCCCCAATTTGAGCTTTCTTGCCACTGATCCCACTGTGTCTGCAGTCTCAGAAGGATCCAACGCTGTTGGAAAGTGTCCAAAGGAGGGACACGGAGCTGGGGAAGGGTCTGAGCAGAGGCTGAGGGCACTTGGCTCCTTCAGCTGGAGCAGAGGAGGCTGAGGGGAGGCTCCTCGGGGGCTGCAGCTCCTCCCCAGGGGAGGCAGAGGGGCAGGGGCTGAGCTCTGCTCTGGGACAGGGACAGGAGCCCAGGAAGGGCTGGAGCTGTGTCAGGGCTTGGGCTGGAGCTCAGGGAAAGGTTCTTCCCCCCGAGGCTGCTGGGGCACTGCCCAGGCTCCCCAGGGAATGGTCCCAGCCCCGAGGCTGCCAGAGCTCCAGGAGTGTTTGGCCACCGCTCTCAGGGATGCTGCGGGTGGGACTGTTGGGGTGTCTGTGCAAGGTTGGACTCAGTGGTCCTTGTGGGTCCCTTCCAGCTCAGGGTATTTCAGAATTCTGTGGTTCTGTGAATGTCAGGCTGTGTGTCCTGCTCTGCTTTGGGATCAGCCGCACCGCTGCTGGAGCTCGCTGTGGCTCAGGGTGTCCATGTCCCACAGCCACGCGGTGTCACCGAGCTGCTCCTGCCCCCTGGGGTGGGGTCCTGGCCAGTGGAGCAGAGCAGGAGTGGGGCCGTGGTGTTTTCCCTTTTTGGGAATGCTGCAAGAAGGTAGTGACTCACTTTCCATGGAGCTGATAGTTACCCTGCTCCTGTCTTGGATTTGTGTTGTGTAGCCAGCGGGATTATTTATAACTTAGCCAGCATCCCGAGTCTATTGTTTCTGCAAAGAGCAGAAATGACTAGATGACTTCCTGAGATTTTTTTTTGCCACCCCCTCATTTTTTATTTTTTTAAAAATTTGCTTTTCCTTCCAAGTATTATATTTGCCAGTTGGATGTTTTCCCCCCACATCTTCCCCTCCTGATTGTGCATTTGTGCTGCTGACAATCCCACTACCGGTATTGCTTTAACTCTAAAATCTCTCCCAGGAAAGGCTGGGGGCTGTGCCCCAGGAGGGCTGGGGCACCTTCCCGTGGCATGAGAGGCTCTCTGGCCTCAGAGGTGCTGGGGACTGAGGCAGGAGGCTCTGGATGTGCCATTAATGAGAGGATTCTCACCTCTGCACCTTGTGGATGCTTTGGGATGGGAGGTGCATCCCAGGAGCAGGGTTAGTCTGGTCTGGGATTGCACCATCGAGCTTTGGGTCAACCTTGTGGTCTCTGCCTCTCTGAAGGGTCACTTGGGACAATCCAGAGGTATCACCTGAGCCCAGGGATGTGCAGAGCAAACTCCATCTCCATTGTGGCCCAGCCAGCCTTGGGGATGTGGCACTGGTGGGTGTGGAAGGAGTGGGTCCTGTCTCCCTGTCCTCAGGTGTGTGGCTGCTCTCCTGGTGGCAGTGGTCCCATCTGGGCAGTGTTTGCCCCAAACCCTGGAGCTCCCCTGGTTCTTGTCCCCCTTCTCTTTGCCCACCCACCTGCTATTGATTCACTGTTGGTAGCATGAAGCCCAGCAGCCATCACCACTTTAATTAATTAATTAAGCAGTTCCATGGAAATCAGTGGGGAGTGAAGGTGCAGGATGGAAAGAAAGGGCAGGGTGGGTTTGGCCAGCTGAGCCCATCTGAACTATTTGGGGGGACCTGAATGTTTGAGCTTCCTTGGGGAGCATCCGCCAGGGCCCCAAGGCTGCCATCCACAGCTTCTCCTCACCCAAACAGCTCCACTTTGCACCTTCTTGCTTGACCTTCACGCCTGAGACTCCTGATTTGAGTTTGGTTGAGTCCAATTCCCTTTTGGCCAAGTGTGGAGCCTCACTGGTGCCTGTCCCAGCTGTGTTGCCTTCATTATCTGCTGCCTGGCTATGATGTCATGAGCAGCCTCTGAGGTTGGAGCAGCTGCAGAAGTGACCAGGGGTGAACCAGCTGAAGGGGAAGGAGCCTGGGCTGCCTTGTGGGCAGCAGAGACCCTGCTCAGCTCCTCTCAGTTTCCATTCATTCAGAACTCAAAACTAGGGGCTTGTTGAATGTTAAGCTGCTGTTTCTGGCTGAGGTGCCTGGAGGCCTGTGCCTGGCCTCTGCCCATCGGTCACCAAGAGCTGCCTCATGTCCCCTCTGGCTCCTGCTCCTTCCAAAGCTGCAGAGAAGCCATGGAAGAAGCTGGCAGCTCTGGTGCTCTCCCTTCCCAGGGTTCGTGGCACTGAGGTGTTGCTGTCCCTGCACTGACTTTCCAGGAACTGCCTGGCTCCACAGGGAAGTGTGAGGTTGATCCAAGTGGAGTTCTGTCATGCTGGAAACACCACTTGGATATGAGCAGCTTGGAGTGGAAAATGAGTCCTGAATTCTGTCCTGTGGGGTTTTTACATGCTCTTCACAGAATTCCAGACTGGTTTGGGCTGAAAGGGACCTCAAAGCTCATCCTGTTCCACCCCTTGCCTTGGGCAGGGACTCCTACCACTATCCCAGGTTCCTCGAAGCCCCATCCAGCCTAGCCTTGGACAGTTCCAGGGATCCAGGGGCAGCCACAGCTGCTCTGGGCACCCTGTGCCAGGGCCTCATCACCCTCCCAGGGAACAATTCCTTCCCAATATCCCATCTAGCCCTGCCCTCTGGCAGTGGGAAGCCATTCCCCCTTGTCCTGTCACACTTGTTCATGGCCAGGTTTTCTCTTCCAGGTTCTCTGTGGTTCAGAACACCAGGTGTGGGTTAGAAGCTGGAGGAGTGGCTGTTGCCTGAGATCCTGGGCTTGGGGGAGAGATGATGCTCTGAGAAGGGTCTGGGAATTGAGGCATCTAAGGGAAATGATGTCTAGAATCATGAGTTCACAGCAAACTTCTGGGGTTCTCTTTGGTTGCTTGTTTTAGTCAACACTAGAGGTTCCTCAGGCCCAACACTTCACTTGCTTCCTGTGGGAGCAGCTCCCAACACCTTTACAGCCCGAGCAGAGCTGGTTTGTGCATCCCAGAGGATGCCTGCTCTGGGCTGCTTGTGCTGCTGCTTGTCTTCATTCCTGTGAGGTTTTCCAGCTGCCAGGGCACCCTTGTGCTGGCTCCTTCCCATCCCAGACACTCAGTTATTTGTGGTTTCTCCCTTAGCTGGAGCCTACGGGCACTGAGTGATGTCCTGAGTGAAGTGCTGGTACAATTCCATCCCATCTGGCTCACTGCAGCATTTCCCTGGGGCGCTGGGCAAAGCCATGCTGGGTGGCACTGAATGCCCAATTCCTGCTGGCCCTCAGGTTCCTTTAAATTGAAGTGCATGGGAGATGAAGCTGAGTGAAAAGTTGGGGAGCTCCAAGAGAGGTAGTATTGAATTGCTTACTCAGCCCCCACGGCCAGCAGGACCTGAGAGCCAGGCAGGAGCATCTCCCCCAGCTCCCTGCCCTGCCCAGCCTTCCTGGGTCAGCTCAGAAATAGAGAAGAGCCCTTCTCCCCCAGCTTGCTTTGTATTTTTAAAATCATTGTGGGTTTTTGTTCTGTTTTCTTTAAATAATTTTCTAAAAAGTTGAAACTGTAGAACAGGGGTGGGTGTTTTTTTTGTTTTTGGTGGTTTTTTTATCCAAAGAAGAAAACTGAAAGATGGGTGAGACATTGTGGTTTGGAGCACCAGTTGTAAATAAATTTTGGGGTGCTCCAGCATGCCAGGCTTTCCCACCTGGAGAGTGAGTGCTTCTCCCAGGAGATGTGTTTGTCCATGCAGGTCTTCCAGGGATAGTCTGTGTCACTGTACTTTGTGCCAATAAAAAGCTGAGCTGGCTCAGCTCTGGGCTCTGCTGCCTCCCTAGCTCTGCCCTCATTTTTGGGCAAGTCTCTCCATCTGTACAATAGCAGAAAGACTTTTGTTCCCCAGAGAGGCTTTGAGGTTTAACATTTACAAAATGCTTTGAGATCTGCAGATAAAGGAAAGCCAAACAATAACCAGTGCCCAGGGCTGTGCCAAAGGAATCCCCTGGATCACCATGGCAGAGCTGTGCAGGATTGGGTGGAGGTGGCTTTTGTGAGAGGGCAAAAACTGTTCCAGCTGCAGCGCTGGTGCTGACCTGCCTTTTAAAGGGCTTGTGGCAAGGAGATAACAAGAAAATAACATCATGGAATCACAGAGTGCTTTGGGCTGGAAGAGACCTTGGGGATCATCCAGTGCCACCCCTGCCATGACCAGGGACACCTTCCACTATCCCAGGGTGCTCCAAGCCCCATCCAGCCTGGCCTTGGGCACTGCCAGGGATCCAGGGGCAGCCACAGCTGCTCTGGGCACCCTGTGCCAGGGCCTGCCCAGCCTCATCTGTAGATCAGAGCGTGACTGAAGCACTTGGGTGATTTTTTCCAGGGTTCCCTAGGAACAATCCTGATCTGGAAAAGATGCTGTCCATTTGCTCTTTGCTCTCCAGGCAGCGCTTCATGAACACCCTGGTAAACCTGATCCACCCCATAAACTTCATTAACTTTCCTTTGACTGCCTCTGCCTGTCCGTACGGTGAGCTCCGCAGTCCCTGAGCAAAGGCAGGCAGCGGTGGGCAGGACAGGGCCGAGGCCGCGGGCGCCGCGCTGGCCGCGCTCGCCGGGGGACATGGCAGCCCGGAACGAGCTGGCCGGGGGTACGTGCTCCTGCCGCACGTCTGGCAGGGGTTTTTGGTAAAGGGCGGGAGGATAGAGTGTGAAGGGGTGGTTTGTAGTGGGTCGGTTGGGAGCTGGACTCTCGAGGGGTTGGGTGGCAGGTGGGCTGTGGAGAGTCAGGCTGGAATTGTGCAGGGGTCTTCTTCCTCACGTTCTGAGTACTTTCCGGTGCTATTGGGCTGGAACCGAAAGCCTTAAAGCTGCTTGAGGACACCCAACCCTTTTTGGGAGCAGGAACAGCTCAGCTTTGTCTGCTGCCTCCCCACTGTGTGTGCCCAAGTCCCCTAAACCTCTGACCCCTGCGACCAGGGCAGGGCTGCAGGAGGAGAGGGGTCTGTAGGTTGGGGACACAGCACAAAGTGCCAGCTGAGGTGCCAGCTGAGGGTGTTCTGTGTAGGGTCACCTGTGGTCCCCACACCGTGCCCATCGCTGGCACAGTTAATTGCTGTATTGTTAATTGTTGCGGTGACATGGCCCGGGTGTGGGATTTCCTTGCCCTACAAGGGGCTCGTGGGATGGTTTTTATTTCAGGTGGGTTTAGATATGAATCAAACAAGGCACAGCTCCCTGGGGGTGGTCTAGCTTTGATTGGAGTGATTTGTGCGTGTACAGTTGTAACTTAAGAGGAACCATTTCATCTAAATCGCTGCACGTGGTGCCTGCTTTGAATGGAGATGGGGTAGAGGGACACCTTGGGAAACCTGCACCTCTGAGTTTTAAATAAACATGGGCTTGTGTGTGGGTGAGGCAGCATCCTGGGTGCAGCCTGGGCTCTCTCTGGGATGCCAGGGAGCAGCTGAGGCTTTGGGAAGCTGCAAGGTCAGGGGGAATTGCAGGGTGCACAGGGCTGTGCAAGCCCGGGAGCAGGTTCCCATGAGCACCCTGGGATAGTGGAAGGTGTCCCTGCCCATGGCAGGGCGTGGAACAAGATGAGCTTTAAGGTCCCTTCCAACCCAAACAGCTGTGGGACTCACTGAGAGTGAGTTCAAGCTCTGTGCCTGAGGTGAGCAGAGGTTGGTGTGTGCTCCTTGCCCTGACCACAGCAGTGTGGGCAGGGGCTGGATGAACAATCCCAGAGTGTGGCGGATCCTGGGCACCAGAGAGATTGATAACAGCTTGTTTCCCCTTGCTTCTGTTGGGAAATGAGGGGTTTGATGGGAGCAGCCGGGGCAGTTTATCCCCTCCAGCCTGTCCCTGCTCCCTGTGCCGTGGTGGCACCAGCACTGAGGCTCTGAGAGGCGAAGGTGTGGGGCTGTGGTTTTGCAAACCAGCTGTCAGCTGAGATCTTCCTCTTCCCATCCATCCTGGCCTGCCCCATCCTGAGGGCTTCTGGGGCACGTTGTGCTCCAAATGGGGAACCGATTTTCTTTGGGTTTCCTGCTGCCTTACATGTTCAGCAACGCTTGGAAAGTCCAGCAAGCCCAGAACTCACTCAAGAGAAATGCAGGGTGAGAAAGGCCCTTTCCTCCCGCAGCAGCCCGTGCTGCCCTGCCCTGAGCCACTCATGAACCTGGTGCAGTGAGGATGGGGAGGGAGCTTTGTCAGGGCCCTGGGTGTCCCCAGAGCAGAGGTGGGAGTTGCCAGCAGAGATCACATGTTCGAGGCAGTCCAGGGATTCGAGGATGACTTTGGTCCTTGTTTTCCTTGAAGCACTAGGCTGGGAATGGTGCGCTTTTTTTTTTTCCTTGCCTTTTTTTTTTCTATCCTCATTTTTATACATAGATTTTTTTTTTTTTTAATTTCAAACTTATATTTGAAAATGCAGCCACTTTTCTTTGAGACAGCAGCTTCTCATCCACAGTGGTGAGCTCAGCTCTTACCATCCCAGCAAACTGCAGCTCCAGGTTTTTAACTGCTGCAGCTCTTTTTGTTCACATAGGAAAACATTTATTTGAGCTTCTCACAGTTAAAAGAAAGCAATCTTTGAGCAAAATATCAGAGGAGCTTGTTAATGGTCAATTTTCCTAGACAGTTGTATTAGGATTCCTGATAAGGAGTATTAGTGCTTGGCTTGACAAAAGCAGCAGAAATCGAAGCCTTATGTAGAGAAGACACAGACGAAATAATCTAATGGGTCTCTTTTTTTCTCCAGCTTGTTCTGAGCAGCAGAGAGCCCTGGTGAGTGAGCCCTGGAAGGGCTGGGTTGGGCTGTGAGGCCAGGCTGATGCTGGTGTGGGTTTGCCACACTGGCTGTGGAGCAGGGATGTGAAACTGCCTCCCACCTTCCCGGGGTCACCCATCCACAACCCAAACAATGGTCAGTGTGTGCCCAGTGTAATGTGTGAGATGTCAATTAAAATAATAAAATCTGCTTTCCTGAGGTCTCTGGGGCTTCCGAGGGGCTGGGCAGTGGGGTTTTTCAGGGCTTTTTTTTTGTTGCCCAGCACAAGGGATGAGACCGAGGAGCCCCAGCTCCTGCCAGCCGCTGTTCAGTGATGCCAAAGTTGCACCCAGGAAATGGTCTGAAATGTGCAGGCAGAAGAAAGGTGCTGGTTAGTCCTGGGAGAGAGGAGGATCTGTGCTACTCATTGAGTGCCATCTACTGGCACCTCACCCATGCCACCGTTTGCCCAGGGACAGTGCAGGTGAAGTGGGGGGACACAGTGGGTGCCCAGCCTGAAGGGATGGTGAGGGTGGGCTCCCTTTGCTCCTTCAGCCACGCACTCCCTGCCCCTATAGAGCAGGAGGAGCCCAGCAGCCCTTGCTGAGGGGGGCACATCCCAGCCTGAGCTGGTGCCCCCACAACCCATCACACACATATAGGATCCAGGCTGCCCTTGGCTCTGCCCTGTTCTTTCCTAGGAGCTGCCCCAGGCACTTCTCGATGTCCCAAAGCAGGTGACACATTCCAGGTGACACATTGAGATTCATAAAACCTTCCTCCCCGCCAGCTCCGTGCCTTAATCCCTCCATCAGTGTTTAGGCACTGCTTGGAGATGTGTGTTGGGAGCTGGATTTAGGGACATAGGGATGAGGGCAAGAGGGGCTGGAGCAACTTTTTGGTGTTCACTGAGCAGTGTGTGGTGAACAAGGTCTTGAGGGCTGACTGATAGCCTAAATCCACAGTGCCGTGCATCAGTGACTCCTGCCAAGGCCATGAGGGCTGATGGCTACCCCTTGGCAGCCTTAAAGCTGATGGGTTGGGGTTTATCTTCAGGTAAACTCTTCCTGTGACTTGTCCTTTTGGCTTTAGGGCCACAAGGGGAATTTAGGGCATGGGGTATGGTTGTACAAAGATGTGGATCCTTTCAGGGCAAGGGACAAGTGAACATCTTGAACTGTTTATGTTTAAAGAGGGGGAAGAAGAGTCGTGGTTCATGGAAATGGTGCTTTGTAGGAGCAAGTGGATTGAATTCAGCCCTTTGTAATGCAATTTAAATAATCGATGGTCTATTGAATTACAGAAATATTTGGCAGAGCTCTAAATAGGTCACATCTGTCTTCAAATTGTTCTTCAGGTAAATACCTCACTTTGTGGTGTCACGTGGACCAAATTCTGTAAGAGCTGCTGTCTGGGAGGGTGAACTCCTTGGCTGTACATGCAGTTATCCCTAAAACTCTGCATCTGGTGTGCTCTGACCCATGGATTTGCTGTAAGGATTCCTTAGGAAGCCTAGCTTGTATATTTTGGATATATCCAGCTCCTGAAGTTTGCAGCCCTGAGGTTGCTGGCTGTAGCTGGACATGGCTGGGGGCTTTGTTGGCAGCTTCTGTGTTGCCCTCGGGGGCCAGGGTGGAATCCTGAGCCCGCTGTGCCCCAGGAACACCCACCTTGGGAAAGGGGAAAACAAAACGACCAACTTTTGTTATGATGACCAGAGCCTGGAGGTTACTCGCGAGCAGGAGCTGGGGCTGAGGGAGGGAGGCAGGTGGTGCTGAGAACGCTTTGTTTGGGAAAGTTTTCCTCATTGTGTCCAACAATTCTTCTGAGATGATCCTTCCTGTGGGCTGAATCATCGTCTGGGCCAGTGCTGGCTCTCGGGCCCGCGGCTGCATCCTGAGCCCTTGGGGCACCACAGGGGCCCAGCAGCCCGCAGGATCACAGCCCCTGGGCTTGGCATAGCCACCCCTGGCTGTCTTCCTCACCCCTTTGGGGTCTGGTTTTCCCAAGGAGGCTCGCAGGGACTCGTGCATTAGTGCACAAGTCATTCCCTGCCATCCCTCTCCCGGCTGAGAGGAGGCTCACAAACAAACTGCCAAGGCCACCCTGATGGGGTGTACGTGTGTTTGGCCACTTCCCCGCGTAATTTCCACATTATTTGGAAGCCATCCTTAATTTGTCTAATTTTTAACAGCCCCTGGCCTCCCTACCTGTCAGGCTTCAGGAGTGCAGGGCTGGGAGGGCTCACGTACACACAACTGGCACCGCCTGCCTGTTTGATCTCAAATGCCTCTCTGGCAAACTTCTGGGTTTTTTTTGGTCACTTGTAAGTAAACATGCTTCTGTCCCCATTTGTCTTATTTGTGAGTAATGGAAACCAAGTGGGAGAAGATTTCTGTTCCTCGGTGCTCCGGTTGCATCTCTGCGGCTGTGATTTGATTTTACATTGCAAATTAAACAATACTTGGAAAGATGCAAATCAGAGCGGAAATAGAGGTGGGTGTTGCTAAGTGGAGTAAGTGGGGGTGTTGCAGCTCCTCTGTGCATCTGTGGGGGTGTGCAAAACACCCCATGGCCCCAGGAACACGAGAGGTCACTGAGTGTCCCAGGGGACCCCGTGTGTTTCAGTCCTTGCTGGCTTCAGGCTGCTGAGTTCCCTTGTTCACTCAGCAAAATGAGCTGTGTCCCTTTGGACAGCAATCCATGTGTGTGTGGAGTGCCTGCGCCTGACAGGAGTGTGTGACTCTGATACAGTAAATGACCTGGAAAAAACAGGATGTGGATTTACACTGTCTTCTCCCTGAAGCTTTCTTTTTAATGGAATATAACCCCTGGCTTTGGGAATATCCTCGTATCTACTGAATTTCAATTGTTTTGTGGTAGGAAATATGTTGATATTCTTGAATGCATGTGAGGCAGAAACAGAGAAGGTTCTCCACGGGGCTGTCTGTGCTTTTATGNCCTGGCAGTGTCCAAGGCCAGGTTGGACGGGGCTTGGAGGAACCTGGAATAGTGGAAGGTGTCCCTGCCCATGGGAGGGCGTGGAACTGGGTGGGCTTTGAGGTCCCTTCTGACCCAAACCTCTCCATGGTTCTGTGACAGACATGGTGCTGTGTGACACCTTCCTGCAAAGTGGGTAGCACAGGGTCAGGTCTGGGCCACCTCCTTGTTTTTCTGCAGGGTTGGATTTATCCCAAACTGCTTCCAGAGCTTTTGGACATCCTCCTGTGCTCTCCCAGCTGCTGTGGTCCCTGTTACCCACCCTATCAGAGTGCAGTGGTGCTGCAGTGCTGGCCAGCCTGCTGTGGGGTCCCCACTGTCTCCTCACACCTCACTTTGTTTCCATTTGAATGGAGGGAGCAGAGCTGCCCCTCCAAAACAGGACTGATCTGAGGGACAGCAAAGAAAAGGGACTCCTCTGACACCTGTTGTGGGTCTGACTCAGCCCAGTGTTATTCTTGGTCCGTTTCCCTGCACTTTTGTCCCTTGGACCCTCCTTGACATCCTGCTTCTTGCAGTGCTGTCAGGCTTGGATGGAGGCTGGGGATGAGGGTAGGTTTGTCCTGGAGAGGCTGGGGACAAGGGACACGGTGGGTTCATTCTGCAGGCTGATGACCTTTAGAAAGCCCTGACTGTGTTATCCTCCATCCCCTTCTCCTGCCGCTCCTTTGTGCTCGTGTTTGGTCACTGCTGGCTTTTGTTTTTACAGCTGGGGGAAGTGTTTTGAGCTTTAAAGTTTATTTTCTTCCCTCTGGTTGTCGTCACAGGTTTGTTTTCTTTCTCCGTGTGGCATCTTGCTGGCTCTCCCAGGGGCAGGGAGAGGGACTGGCTGCTGCTCTCGGGGCATTCCTGCTGGAGGGAGCAGGATCTTCCCTGCATTTGGGAGGCCCAAAAGTCTCTCTGCCTTCAATTCTCCCTCTGGATTTTTATCAGAGTCCCAGAATGGCTTGGGCTGGAAGCAACCTCAGAGCCCATCTCATTCCCCCCCTGCCATGGCCAGGGACACCTTCCACTGTCCCAGGGTGCTCCAAGCCCTGTCCAGCCTGGCCTTGGACACTTGCATGGATCCAGGAGCAGCCACAGCTGCTCTGGGCACCCTGTGCCAGGGCCTCCCCACCCTCACAGGGAAGGAAGGGGGCTCTGAGCTCTCCCTGGAGCCTTCTCTTCTCCAGGAGAACACCCCCAGCCCTCCCAGCCTGTCCCCAGAGCAGAGGGGCTCCAGCCCTTGGAGCAGCTCTGTGGCCTCCTCTGCACTGGCTCCAGCAGCTCCACGTCCTGCTGCTGCTGTTCCCCAGGGCTGGGGCAGCTCTGCAGGTGGGCTCTCACCTGAGTGGGGCAGAGGGGCAGAATCCCCCCCTCCCCTGCTGCCCACGCTGGGGGCTCAGCCCAGCACAGGGGGGGTTTCTGGGGTCAGTGCCCATGGCCGGGGCAGGCTGAGCCTCTCACCCACCAACACCCCCAGTCCTTCTCCCCAGGGCTGCTCCCATCCATCCATCCCCATTTTTTTTAGTTTAATAAATCCTGTCCAGTCTGACCTGTCTTCCAGGAGGAGCACAGCCCAACAGTTCACTCCTGGTGTGAACCCTGGCACCCTGGGCCATGTTTTTGGCCGTGTTCTGGACACAGGGCATGGTGGCTGTGCCCCAGTGCCACCATGGGCACCCTTTGCAGTCGTCTTTCAAGGCCTTGATGAGACTTGGGCTGGTTCAAGTTATTAATTTCCTTAATGATGACTTAACATAAAGGCAAGCTTTTATTTGGATTACCATAAAATCACTCCCTAAAATGCAGTGGGGCCTTCCTTTACATCTGCAAATATGGCTTGTGTCTAAAGTGAGGGATGGCTGGATTTTCTGGTCGGGTTCTGTTGGTTTTTCCATAACTTCCTCATGCCAGTGCTGGGCATTGGTTTTTACATTTATTATTGCATATAATTGTTACTGTTTATGCACATGGTTGGATTGTTAGGGTGTCCTGAGCAGGGACAGGAGTTGGACTCAGTGATTCTTGTGGATCCCTTCCAGCTCAGGACATGCCAGGATTCTGCTTCTGGAATACCACACCAGCACCCCCAAAACCAGCCCAGGGGCTGCCTTGGAGCCTGCCCTGTCATTTGAGAGCAATTTCAGTGATACCAGAGCATCTTCCAAAAGACCAGGAGTTGCTAAAGCACTTCTTTGACTCTTCCCCTCTTTCTGGCTTTGTTTGGTTTTGGTGTAGGTTCAATTTCTCCCCATAGTTTTATCCCTCATGAAAAGCCAAGGGATCATTTTTCCCCACTCCTTCCCTGGTTGTCTCATGTTTTTCCCCAGCCCCAAAGATTTCCTAAACCCCATCTGCGTGTGTGTAGAAACTGCTGAACTGGAATAAAGTGCAGGAGATGCCAAGCAGATGCTGAGCAGAGGAATTAACAATCACCAAAGTGGTGGCATCAGCTTTTTGAAGTCAAAAATTATCCCTGAGTGCTCATTTGGGGAGGGGGTGGTGGAAGCAGGTGCTTCCCTGAATTGGGGTGTGTGTGGGGTCAATGGGCCTGTCATGGCTTTGGGTTCTGGGTTCATTCATTGTCACAAAGATAAAGGGGCAGAATCTGCCCCAGAAATCCTGCAGGGCTCTGTGAGTTTCATGTGGGTGCTGTTGTGTGTCCCCCCTTGGGGTGCATGGTGTCACTGGGCTCTCCTGGTCCAGAGCATCTGGTTATGGAGTCCTGGAATATCCTGAGCTGGATCCCACTGTGATCATTGATCCAGCCCCTGGCCCTGCACAGACACCCCAACAATCCCACCCGCAGCATCCCTGAGAGCGGTGGCCAAAGGCTCCTGGAGCTCTGGCAGCCTCGGGGCTGGGACCATTCCCTGGGGAGCCTGGGCAGTGCCCCAGCAGCCTCGGGGGGAAGAACCTTTCCCTGAGCTCCAGCCCAAGCCCTGACACAGCTCCAGCCATCCCTGGGGCCCTGTCCCAGAGGGAAATGCCATCTGGCCCGTTTGATGCCCCGGGACAGGTCAGGAAGTGGCAGCACATTCCAGCCCCCTGTCCCTGGGCAGAGACATCTTCCACTATCGCAGGTTGCTCCAAGCCCTGTCCAGCCTGGCCTTGGACACTTCCAGGGCAGCAGAACAGCTGAGCCACACTGTCTCAACCAGTCCGTTTCAGTCCAACCTCAGATTTCAAGGCAGTGAAGGGGATACAACATCCCTTGACCTGTCCCATGAGCAGAGCCCTCCAGGGTGGCATTGCCAGGGACCTTGTGCTGCCCTCCAGGTGTTCAGGGTTGGTTTTTTATCCACCCCCCCCCTTATTTTTATTTTAATTGTTTTGTCGTGCACCAGGAAAAGGAAGTGAACAAATTGTATGGTCCTCTCCACAATCGACGTCCTGTAAACAGCTCCCAACTGCCTTCCACTCACAGCTGTTTTTTCCTATTTGGGGGTGGATGGGGCTGGTAAATAAACAGGAATTCTGGGAGCTGCTTCCAGCACCCCCTTTTCCCTCACAGGGGCTGTGCCAGCTCCTCAGAGTCTTTCCTGGGGTGTGCTTGGGTGAGTTGTTCCTCACCGAAGGGAGCCAGCTCTCTTCAGGAAAAACAACTTTGCTGGTTTTCCTGGGACTAAAGCTAATTACTAGTCAACTAATTTTATTGATTTCCAATCCCTTTTAGCAGAGATTTTGCTGTGGGGCTGATTGCCAGAGCGATTAGCACACAAAGCCGCTTAGTTTGGAAGTGTTTATCAAGCAGCCTTCTGTCACCTCTGCTTCAAATCAAATTATGGTGGCACCGGTGGCCCCTGCCTGTGGTGGCTTGTGCTGTCCCACCCCCGAGGGTGGCAGGTGGGGAGCTGGGCTTCTCTGGGTTAAATAACCATGCCAGGGGGTTTGGAGTAAGATGCTCTTTAAGGCTCTTTCCAACCCAAACCATTCATGGATCTAAGTATTCCATGAGCTTGAAAAGCTGCTGGCTATGGGGTTTTTACTCCCAGCTGCCACCACGTCCTTGTCCAGTTCCAGCCCTCGGGCACTGCTGTGGCTGAAGAGCTGGAATTTCCCTCCTGGCCCTCGTATCCCCACCATGGGCACTGTGTGGTCTCTCTTGAGGGTGGAAGATGCACCTTCGTGGCAGTTACAGCTGCTTCCAAACCTCCTCCAGTCACAGGAGGGATTTGGCCTAAATATTTTTAATAGAATATGAAAAAAAAAAAAAAAAAGCCTGGCCCAGTCATTTTGCTGGAATCAGATTAGGGAGGGCAGATTGTGGAGGTTGGGGGGAGGGAGAGGCTCAGCCTGGCTCAGTCACAGCTGCAGCAGCACAGACACCCCAGCAGTGTCCCCCAGTGTCACCCCTGGGGCTGCTGAGAGGGTCCCTCGCTGCCTCCTCCTCCTGACAAGTGAAAACGAGGTGCCTTTTGGACATTTTGAGTCATAGGAAGCATAGAAATCCCAGAAATGCCTCCCTGTGAGGGTGGGCAGGCCCTGGCACAGGGTGCCCAGAGCAGCTGTGGCTGCCCCTGGATCCCTGGAAGCGTCCAAGGCCAGGCTGGACAGGGCTTGGAGCAGCCTGGGACAGTGGAAGGTGTCCCTGCCATGGCAGGGGTGGCACTGGATGGGCTTTGAGGTCCCTTCAACCCCAACCATTCCATGATTTGAGCCTGTGATGCTGCAGCTTTCCAGCAGCGCATGCTCTCCCCAGGGTATCCCTTATTACAGGATTTAAGAGCAAAAACTCTGTGTGTGCTTTTACAGATGGCATCTGAGAGGGTTCAGGAGCAAAACATCCCATTCTCCATCCCTGCATGTCCTCTGAATCTGGAGAGATGGCTGCACACCCCTTAAGCTTTGCTTTGAGCAAAGCAATTGTTGGAGATTGAGCTTTTTTTAAAAGACCTTTCACGGAATCCTGGAATATCCCGAGTTTGGAGGGACGCACAAGGACCATTGGGTCCAACTCCTGACCCTGTGCCATTCACACAAAGGCCATAGCCTGTGGGCTCTTTGGCTGTGTCCAGGTGGTCAGAGCTGACTGCAGAGCCGCATTCCCTCCCACACCATACCAAGTGCTGTGCTCGGGCTCAAGGACCAGCACCTGTGCCTAGGTAGGTTTGGGGGCTCTGGTACTGAGCCCAGGGCAGCCTCTCTTGGTGCAGCATTTCTGGCTCCCATGGATGGCAGCTGGAAGGCACAGGCTGGGAACTGAGCAGGAGGGATGTGGGATGGATCACAAAACCCTGCCCCCTTTTAATGCCTTTACGTAGAATCCTGAAATAGTGTGGGGTGGAGGGACATTAAATCCCATCCAGTCCCACCCCTGCCGTGGCAGGGACATTTTCCACTGTCCCAGGTTCCTCCAAGCCCCGGCCAGCCCAGCCTTGGACACTTGCAGGGATCCAGGGGCAGCCACAGCTGCTCTGGGCACCCTGTGCCAGGGCCTCCCCACCCTCACAGGGGAGGATTTCCTCCCAATACCTGATGTAAATCTGTCCTCCTTTAGGTAAAACAGTTCCCCCTTCCTATCACTCTCCTGTGTTTTCTTGTTGGAGTTGTGTGTCCAAAGAGGTTCTGTTCCTCCTGGATGGGAACAGCTCTCATTGCTCTGTGTCACTGGACACTTGTCCATAGCCTTTACTGGGGTTCATTGCTGCACTAAGGATGGTTTTTCTGAGCCTAAATGTGGTTAAATCATTTTTATCCCTGCTGAAGCTTAGGATGGCTCTTGTCTATCAGCTCTTGGCTGCGGCAGGAAAACCGTGAGGAAAAAAAAAAAGACTGTCTGACAGCTACATCTTATTCTATTAGTATGTTTTAATTAGAACATGAGCAAGAAATGTGTTATGAATATTCATGCTCAGGGTTATTAAAATGCACAATTAATCTGTACGCAGTTTAATAACTGTATTAATGGTGAGAGGAGGTAGCTCCTATTTTTGTCATTTCTCAATTGGAAAGTGTGCCTTAACTTGGGTAGCTGGGAAATGGGGTTATTTTAAAATCAAGTTGCCTCCTGCCAGCAGCACGGGCACGTGGGCATCTCCAAAACTCGCACACCTCACAGTAGGAGAGCGCTGGAAGGGTGGCAAAGCCAAGCCAGGATGGAGCTCCCTCGTGCAGACAGAATTCAGCTCAGTGCCATGGGAGTTTTCAGTCACAGAATAACCAAATCCCAGAAGGGTTTGAGTTGGGAGAGACCTTAACACCCATCCAGTCCCAACTCCTGCCATGGCCAGGGACACCTTCCACTGTCCCAGGGTGCTCCAAGCCCCGTCCATCCCAGCCTTGGGCACTGCCAGGGATCCAGGGGCAGCCACAGCTGCTCTGGGCACCCTGTGCCCACCCTCACAGCCCACCACAGCCAACAATTATTGCCCAATATCCCATCTAGCCCTGCCCTCTGGCAGTGGAAGCCATTCCCTGTGTCCTGTCCCTCCAGTCCTTGTCCCAGTCCCTCTGCAGCTCTCCTGGAGCCCTTTTAAGCCCTGCAAGGGGCTCTGAGCTCTCCCTGGAGCCTTCTCTTCTCCAGCTGAACACCCCCAGCTCTCCCAGCCTGCCCCCAGAGCAGAGGGGCTCCAGCCCTTGGAGCAGCTCTGTGGCCTTTTGGACATGATCTCTTTTTGGTGACTTGGATTTATGCTTTTTTTTTTTGCCAGCACTGTGGGTGTTTTAAGGCAGCAGATCTGTCCACAAGTATGGGGCAGTTGGGGTCCAGAAGATTCTCATGGGATCTCCATCTCACCTGGGGCAGCTCTTGGGCAATGCCCAGAGGCAGGAAACACATTCCCAGGTGCCCCAGTGGGCCTCTGACCCTTCCCTGGGCACCTGGGTCACCTCTGCAGCTGCTGGGGTACCCTTGGATGAGCCCCAGGGCTGCTGAGCTTCTCTCTCTACTTCCCCTTCCTCTCCCTCCACTCGTGTCCAGGCTGGCTCCTCCCTGCTCACAGAGCCAAGATGTGTGACCATGTTCGGGGTGACACCATATTCAGGGCCTTTGTGCTGGGAGTGGAGCAAATCCTGCTGATGGGAGCTTTTCCAGACACTCCTGCCCATGGCCAAACATTGGGATTTTGCAGGGCTGGCCGAGGGCATTTGCTGCAAAATTGTAAATCTTTAGGAGTACGAAGGGAGGGAAGAGTGGGCTGGCAGGGAATGTAGGACAGATGCCAGACATTGAAAGAGGGTAGTCTGCTTTTTCCTGGCTTCATCCCAGAAATCCCTGAATTCCTAAAACACCTGCAGGTGCTGAAAATAGGGAGATTTTTTTGCTGGCACCTTTCAAGCCAGTGGCTGCAGCTTGGGAAAGGTGCAAGACTTTATCTTCCAGGAGACAACAGACAGAGCTGGCATGGTCACCTTCAGAGGTGCTTCCAGAATCTTGGGATGCTCTTTGCTGCTTTGGTGGGAGAGTGGAACCTCACTTCACCTTGGCAGCAACAGGAACTACCTGGAGGATACAAGAGACCTTTTGGGTTTCCCCAGGGGTTATAGAATCCCAGAATCCCAGACTGGTTTGGGTTAGGAGGGACCTCAAAGCCCATCCAGTGCCACCCCTGCCATGGCAGGGACACCTTCCACTGTCCCAGGCTGCTCCAAGTCACAAGTCCAGTCTGGCCTTGGGCACTGCCAGGGATCCAGGGGGAGCCACAGCTGCTCTGGGCACCCTGTGCCAGGGACTGCCCACCCTCACAGGGAAGAATTTCTTCCTGGAAAAAAAAAGGTTTGGTTTGCTGTGACCCCATTTGGGGTCACAAAGGGGCCAAGTAGGGGTTGGGGACCCAGCCATGCTCTGGGTAAGTGGCTCATCCTCTGCAGTCACTGTTAGGGTTTGGCTCCTCTCCAGGGTCTCTGCCAGGGTGGTGGCACCACAGGATGCAGCAGCTCAGGCCAGGGGTTTGTCCTTGTGTAGGGGAATGTGTGACCCTCAGCCTTTGCCCCCTGTGCCACTTGCTTTCTCCTTTCCCTCTTTCACTGGGGGCACCAGGCACGGATTTATTTTTATTTTTCAGGAATTTTGGCACAGAATCCCAGAATGGATGAGTTTGGAAGGACCACAGTGGCTCATCTGGTCCCATCTCCCTGCTCGGGCAGGGGTATCCCAGAGCACAGGGCACAGAATCGTGTCCAGACTGTTTTGGCATAACTCAAGAGAATATCTGGAGGTTCTTGAGTATCTGAAGGGATATTCAAGGGAGGAAGACTCAACAACTTGAGGAAAATTTCCCTAGACTTGCTCCCTTCCAGCCTATCTCCCTCCAGAGCCCACTGAGCATCCTCTCCAGGCATGTTCTGGCCTGGGAATGCTGCGCTGCTGTTGGCGGGGTGGTGGCAGGACCAAGGGCTCTGTGAGAGGTCAGGGTGATCCAGGGTGACCCAGGACCCCAAAGCCCATCCTGTGTGGGGCAGGGCTGGGTGTGAGGGTCTGGAGCCCCACACCTTGGCTTCCCCTCTGCCTCTGAGGCTTCTGAGGTTCCTTGTGGGGACTGTGGTGCTGCAGTCCTTGTCCTTCCAGCCTGAAGGGACCACTTTTCCAAGGATGTCCAAGGCTCATGATCCTGCTCATGTCTTCTCCCCCACCCTTGGGGAGCTTTAAAACCACCTGTGACAGCAAAATGACTCAAAGGAGCATTTCTGCCTCCTGCCTCGCCGGGGTTTGCAGGGATTGCAGATGAATTGCTTTGGAAAAACACATTAGCAAAGCAAAAGTTTATTCTAGGAAGTAGGAGGTGGGAGAATTGGCAGTAATTCTCCCTAGTATCCAAGGTATTATTAGAGGCTTATCCCTGCTCTGCACAGTAATCACATTGGAAATTTTTGATTAGAAAACAAAATCTAAATGAGAATTATGAATATTCATTAGGTGTGGAGATTAATATGCATAATTATGCAAATTAGACAGCAATTAAACACCAATTCTCTGGGGAAATGATTAACACAAAGGCACAGAAATAGAAGGATGTAATTTGAAAGAAGTTTCTGGTTAAATGAACAGTGAGGGGAGCGGACGAGACAAATCCGAGGCATGTTTTCCATAATAATCAGCTCTGCTAAACGGAATGGGAGTGGGCCCTGACCCCCTGCCCCCATGTCCTTGCTGCCACTCAGCTCCCTGCTCCCAAAAGGACATCGTGGGGCACCTGGACGTGCCATCCCTGTTGGAAGAACCAGCACAGGACGGGTCCCCAGAGAGCCCTGGGGCCCTGGTGCTGCCACAGGGCAAAGCTGCTGGGAGAGTCTGGTGTCCCTCCATGGCCGGTGTGGCCGTGACCCCTGGCGGGGGGCAGGGGGTGTCCATGGGTTGGGAAGTGTCCATGGCTGGTGCCACCCTCACTCTCAGGCTTCTGCAGATCTGGGATTTCTCCCTGTCCAACCCAGCAGAGTTCACAGTGTTTGTGCGGCACCTCCAAAGATGATGGATGCCCCCACCCTGCCCAGCCCCTCTCAAATCCCTGGATTTTCCCCCCTTTGAACACCAACTGTTACTCATCAGCCCCTGGTCACCCACTGGAGCAGAAGACAGAGCAGCACAGTCAGAGATCCTGCAACTGAGTCAGGTCGAGGTTGTTTTCCAGGGAAGGTTCCTTCTGCGTGGTTGTGATATCAGCTGGAGCTGTGGGAGCTGTGCTGATGCAACATCCCAAGGTTTTTTGTGTCATGGTGGACATTCCCAGCTCACTGAAGGAGCTCCAGGAGAGCTGGAGAGGGACTTGGGACAAAGGATGGCGGGACAGGACAAGGGGGAATGGCTTCCCACTGCCAGAGAGCAGGGTTAGATGGGATATTGGGGAGGAATTGTTGGCTGTGAGGGTGGGCAGGCCCTGGCACAGGGTGCCCAGAGCAGCTGTGGCTGCCCCTGGATCCCTGGCAGTGCCCAAGGCCAGGCTGGACAGGGCTTGGAGCAGCCTGGGACAGTGGAAGGTGTCCCTGGTCATAGCAGGCGGTGGGATGAGCTGAGTAAGGTCCCTTCCAGCCCAAACCATTCCATGATTATCTGACTCCCCTGGGTGCCTCGTGCAGCCCAGGAGGTACCGCCTGCATGGGCTTGGCAGGGGATGAAAGGAGCCGATTTCCCACCGCAGCCTGTGCAGAAACATTGCAAAACCTCCTGCCTGCTCCTCTGCTGGTTTGGGTTGGATCCCTTTTTGCTGAGGATATTCTTTGGAGGGCTACACCTGGGAGGGCTGGGGATGTGCTCTGATGGCCTCACTTCCCCAGGGGAACCTTGTGGGGCTGAAAGAACACCCCTGGACTCTCTGTAACGTTGGACCCCCAGCAATTCCCACCTGAGGAGTTCGCCTCTGGGCACTCTTTCACCCTGCTCAGGTTGAACAGAATTGGCCCATCAATTTGGCCCATGATCTTGCAGCACTATGGGCAGAATTCAAGTTTGCTGAAGCATCCAAATGAATGGGATGTGTTTTTGATTTATAGTTCAGTCCCTTCCACTGTCACTTTCTAGGGAAAGGAGGTACATGGGTGCTCTCTGGAATAAAGGAGTTAAAATACTTGTTTATCCTCTTCCCACTGTCCCATGTTTTGAACCATTTCCAGGCTGTGGTGGGATTTGCTTTGAAGTTTGTGGAATAACTCCCAGCGGGAGTGGGAAGGTGAGGAGGCAGAGGGGAGGCTCGGTCACGCCAAGTGGAAGTGGTTTATTAATGAAAATACTGTTTTGTTTGTAGAAGGAAGAGTTAATTTTACAAGAACACCTTTGAGGCTTTGCTGATAAAGCAAAGAGTAACCTTTGTTCTTCCTGTTTTTCGGTAGGCTTGGATGAAAGATCGGGATCAGGTTCCTGGGGAACGGCAGATCAAAACAGCTCCACGTTTGACCAGGGAAGGGTAAGGACAAAGCACCAGCGCCAAGCTCCAACCAAAACAAATGGGGTCTTTCCCAGGCCTGTCAGAGTGTTGGGTCTAACCCTGGAACAGCTTTCCTTGCCCCATTTTGGACGTGGGTTCTGTGAACCACGTTTCCTCGTGGTTTCCCCATCTCCCCAGGCTTTGCTGCCTTGAGATCCCCTTGAGGTTTCTCCTCCAAAATCCTCTCCCAGACCTGCACTAGGATGGGCTCCTGTGGCTGCTCAGGCATCTCCCTCCCTGCACCCGGTGTTGGTGTGGGGCGAGGGGGCCCAGGAGCTGGGACAGGTCCCCAGAGGAGACACAGATGAGGGGATCGAGGCATCTGAGTGGGCTGAGGGATCTCATCTGATGGCAAAACTTCCTGAGCACCCACTCCACAACACTTTGGGAACCTGAGGAGAGAATCCCTGCAATCCACATCCCTGCAATCCACATTGTCTGGTCATGGCACCCTAGGTGGGGATGGACAACTGGGAAAGGTTTTGCAGGGAAGGAATTGAGGCTCCAACAGCTCATGACTGGGGCCTGAGTATGGGAAGAGAGAAATGTCACAAACTTCATGGAAATGGTGTCATTTTTGTTTTAATGGGTTTGTGGGATTTGTTTTTGCAATGGCACCTTTCCCTCCCCTCCAGTCAGTGGCAGAGCTGGGGCTGTGGTGTCAACTATTTAGAATTTATATATTTATATAAATACATCTAAAAATATACGTTTATATTTATCCAGCCTTTTCCTTGCCCCTTCATCCCCCTGGTTCAGGGAGGGGCTGCCTGGCTCTTAGCTGGTGGGTGCCAAAATGCCCAAGAGCTGCCAGCACGGGGCAAAGCATGGTTCCATGTCCCCTCTTGCCATGTCCCCTCCCAGCACCACGGCTTCTGCACTGCCCAGCTCTCCCTTGGCATGAGGATAAAATTTGTTCCATGCCCTTTTCACAAAGAGCCTTTGACTTTGCCCCTTCCTGGGGGAGGCTGGTTCCTGGCAGCCTCGTGTTTTGGGATTGGGCTCAGCATCCCCACGCTCAGATGTGACTGTCCCCTGTTGTCCCAGCAGAGCTATGGAGAAGGCCCCCACTACGGTGAGCACCGGGACCTGCCATCCCACAACAGCATCTCCTCGTCACCATTCCTGGGAGCTGGACTCGTGGGTGAGTGCCTGCAGCTGCTGGCAGGTCCCCAGGGCAGGGGACACGTGGCACTGCCTGGCCCGTGGTGGGGGGAGTGCTGGGACAGCGCTGCAGTTCCCTGCGCTGGACCTGCTCCGGGTGTTCTCCAAGCTGTGGTCCAGGGAGGTGGTACCCGGAGGGTCCCATCAGTGCCAGCTGTGCCAGCTGTTTTATGTGTGTGGTTATTTTTCCGTGCTTTATGGTAGCACCCCGAGGCAGTAGCAGGGGTCGATGCCTGCCAGGATGGGCTGAGTGTGCTCCTGGGAGCTGGGAATTAGGGGTGGGAGAGATGCTTATTGCTAAGGATTTATTAAGGATTTGGGATGACCCTGCTTAAGTGGGGAGGTGGCAGCAGATGATCCCACCATGGTCACTTCCAAGCAGACCCACTGGGTGACTGTGGCTTTCCAGGGGCTGGTGGCTCTGTCACTTCCCAGAGAGCTCCCTTTGCTGCACTGGGGTTTGGAGGGGCCCCTTCCCATATCCTGCCGGGCTGCAGCAGCCTTGTGTGATCCCTCCATCCCCCGCTCCCCAGGCAGGCAGCGGGAGGAGCTCCCAGGGGCTGGGAGTGCTGGGGGCGGTGATGCTGCGTGATCAGATGCGTGTGACCATTCACCCAGTCACTTCTCCCAGCTCGGGGGTAGCAGGAGAGATTAAGAGCAGAAAATATCCGTCCTGGAGGGCTTAGAGAGCTCTAATGGCATTAGGTCAGGAATTGGGGTTAGTCCTCCCCGTCTTTGCCCACGCAGGGGTGGTTAAAATGCTCCAGTACATGTGGAAGGAGCAAGGCCAGGGCAGGGCTTCTCTGTGGTTGGGAGGGAGGGGTAAGAAAAGGGAATCGTGTGTGAAACAGAAAATCCCCCCAACATAAAATCCCCCCTGTGGATGTGGTGGCAAAGGGGAAGAGCAGAGCAGGGTCGTGCTGGGACAGGAGCAGCCACACGTTGGCCCCTCCTGGCCTGGGTCAGGGCTTGGGGCTCACTGTGAGCTCTGCTCCTCCCTTTCACCCCTTGTGCTGTTGGGGACAATGTTTGGGTATCCCCTGGGGATCCTGTGCAGGGGGAGGAGCCTTTCCGAGCAGCTCCCCCTGCCCCTCTGCAAGGGAGGATCTTCCATCTCCCTCTCTGCCCCAGGAGGACATCAGTGCAGCACAGAGAAGTTTTTGGGTAGGACAGGGGAGCCTTGCTGCAGCTCAGCTTCGGGGGGATGTGCGTGGGGGGACCCAGCCCAGCCCATCCCACACCTGGGGCCAAGGCAGCCTTGAGAGTTTCCAGCTGAGAAGGAGCTGCCCGGGGAGGACATGGAGGTTTCCCCTTTGATCTGTGCGAGGAAGACGCCGTTGGCTCCCTCTCAAAGCCGGGGCTCCGGGTCCTTGGCAGCCACTGCGCTCTCCCTGCAAGCCCGGCCAGGCCCCGGCACGTGGGGCCGGAGCTCCGTGGGTGATTTCCTGTGGCTCGGAGCTGAGGGTGAGCACTGGCCCTGTGGCCAGCAGGACTGTGGCCACACTCTGGCCCCAGGCTCAAGGGGCTGCATCTCCCCAGGGGGGGCAGGGGAAGCACCAGGAGCTCCACCACTGAAACAGGGAACAGGCAGGGGGGAAAAGGTTCCTCATATCTCCAGGTCTCTTTTATACCTAAAATTGAATGTGGTTAAAATCGAAAGCATCGATTCTGGGAGCCGGTTCCAAAATACATAAATCGGTTTTTGTTGTAGAATCAAAGAATCATGGAGAGGTTGGGGGGAAAAGGACCTCAAAGCCCATCCAGTGCCACCCCCTGCCTTGGGCAGGGACACCTCCCACTGTTCCAGGCTTCTCCAAGCCCTGTCCAGCCTCGCCTTGGACACTGCCAGGGATCCAGGGGCAGCCACAGCTGCTCTGGGCACCCTGTGCCAGGGCCTCCCCACCCTCGCCAGCAACTTCTTCCCAATATCCAATCTAAACCTACCTCTTTGCTCATGTACTGGGAAGGAAGGACATGGGGAAGAGCAGGGGGTGGGATTTTCTCTTCCTCTTTTCCAATCTGCTTCTGAAAACTTCTAGAGTGGCAAAATGCAAAGGGGTAAGGGAGAGGAAAGGCAGGGAAATAAAATAATGCTTCTGTAAAAGTAGAGATAAAATGGGAGGGAAAGGGGAGTTTTGGAAATGTGTCCCCGTGTCTGCCAGGCCCTGGTTGCCAGCAAGGTGCTCCTCGGGGTGGGAAGTTCATGTTAATGGGGTGGTTGAGTAGAACCAGGGAATTCTAAAATCTGAGGAGGTGGAGGGAGCAGATGAGGATGAACGTGTTGTGGTAGCTGATGGATGAAAGGTGTGTCAAACATCTAAGCCCTTCTCCAAGATCAGAATTTTTCTGTCTTTCCCGCTCAACCCCTGTTTCTTCAAGGAGGATCAGGAACTGTGGGAAGAACCATTTTGGGAGCAGCATGGATGCTCTGTGTTGGCAGTGGTGGGTTGGGCCAGTAGAGAGAGAGGCTGAGCTTTGGTCAGCGTTGGGGCTCTGAGCAGTCAGGGTGGTGATGGCTCCTCCTGGGACCCCCATCCTTTGGATTTTGTGTTCCTGGAGTCCATGCATGTCCCAGGGCCAGGCTGCAGCCCCCTGTCCTCCGAGGATGGGCTTTAGGGACAGGGAGCACCTTTCCACAGCCAAGGGACACTACAGCAGGCAGCATTTGTTGGAGAACTGGAGCACATGGTGATGGTTTGCCTCAATTTTCTACATGGAAAAGGAGGCTGTGCTCTGAGCAGTCTTTGGTGGGCTGAGGAGCTCCTGCCAGCCTGAGCTTTGAAGCAGTGATCAATCACATCCCTTCCAGGGTGGAGCCTTCCCTTGTCCCTGGAGGCTGGTGGCATTTTGGGGCCGTGGAGATCCTGAGGGGGATCCCAGGTGCAGCCAGTGCTCCCCCTCCTGCATGAGCCCTGTCACCACTCAGGCTGATCTGACAGGAGCAGGGAGCAAGGAGTGAGACTGGGAAGCTGCAGGGTGGAGTGGCCCTTTGGGTAAGGGAGCAGTGGAATGTCTCCATCCAGATTTCTGTGCACTGTGTCTCTGTGCTGGCAGCTGGTGTCACAAACTCCACGGGCAGCAAACTGTGGGAAAGGCAGGGCTGGAGGGATCTGTCTGGCCCAGGGGAGAAGGAAAGCGGGTCTGAGTTTGAGGGGAGCAGGACACTGCCAGCACATCCCTGAAATCCCTGCAGGGTGAATCCTTGCCCGCTTGTTCCTGTCCCCCCTCAACCCAAGCCCTCCTCCCCTGCCCAGGGTCCTGCTCCCCAGCCCAAGTCCTCCCACAGGAGCAGTGAGGAAGGGGCTGCTCAGCCCCTGGGGTGGAGCTGGGGGAGTACAAAGCTCTGATTTAATCCCTGTTGTTCCCTGCAGTGGCCCCAGAGCAGGAGCAGCAGCCAGAGGGATGATCACTGCTCCTCACCCCAGTCCAGGCCAGTCTCAGGATGGTGACCTTGTGGACCACAGGGTCCTGATCCAAAAGCAGTTGGAAAGGAAAAGCACTGATTTCTGTTCAGCTGTTGAGTTGAGCTCATGGATGTTCTTTGGATGAACATGGGTCACCATGGGAGCTTGGCTTTGGGAGGCACCTTCAGCACAGAGCTGAGGGGCTGCACTGACACAGCACCTGTGGGAGATGCTCCCCCCATCCAGGGCTCCCACAGGGCTGAGGGTGATGCCCCTCCTGCTCTCATTAAAGGCGCAGTGTGAGGAGAATCTTCAGTCACTTCCCTCTGCCACAGCTTCAGCTCCACAGGTGAAAATCAGAGCTCTCTGTAGGACAGACTGGGCAGGGAGCTCTGGACTGTGTTGCACGGGATGGAATAATCTTAATTTGTCAAAAGAATAAGAAAATAAATTAAAAAGTGTTCAAAGGAGGGACATGGAGCTGGGGAAGGGTCTGAGCAGAGGCTGAGGGCACTTGGCTCGTTCAGCTGGAGCAGAGGAGGCTGAGGGGAGGCTCCTCGGGGGCTGCAGCTCCTCCCCAGGGGAGGCAGAGGGGCAGGGGCTGAGCTCTGCTCTGGGACAGGGACAGGAGCCCAGGAAGGGCTGGAGCTGTGTCAGGGCTTGGGCTGGAGCTCAGGGAAAGGTTCTTCCCCCCGAGGCTGCTGGGGCACTGCCCAGGCTCCCCAGGGAATGGTCCCAGCCCCGAGGCTGCCAGAGCTCCAGGAGCCTTTGGCCACCGCTCTCAGGGATGCTGCGGGTGGGATTGTTGGGGTGTCTGTGCAGGGACAGCGGCTGGACTGGAGATCCTTAGGGATCCCTTCCAGCTCTGGGTATTCCAGGATTCTGTGATTCGGGGAACACCATCAATGTTCTGAATGAGAAGAATCCCAGGCTGCTGGGTGGGGAGCTTTGAACCAGGTGAGCAGGTGCAGGACCAGTGTCTGAGCCCTCCGTTGCTCCCTCCTCCAAATTTTCCAGCTTTGAGCCTTTGGTGCTGCTCCTGGAGGACAGGGAACCTCCAGGGGAGTTCTGAGCTTCCCAGCCTGGGGTGGAGAGAGGTGAGAGGAGCATCCCTGGCTGTCCCAGGGTGGTGCCAGGACACAGCACAGTGACAAACTGGCTCATCCCAGAGGACGAAGAGGATGAGGAGGGTGAGAAGGGCTTTTCTGTCTGTTTGAAGTCACCAGTTTCACAATTTACCATTCATCTTCAGCAGGGACAGGCAGGGAGTGGGATGGTTAAACAGCGAGGAAACTGATAAGCCATAACAGATTTCTTTCTAGTAATTATTTCCAGTAATTAGCTGCCTTTCAGAGCAGTGTTCCTAATCGGGTGGGTATTGTCAGTGCCTGTAGATTGGGGTCTTCCTAGACAATGGGTTTAATCAGGGGGTTGTCGCTGCTCCTGGTTTTTTAACTTCTTTTTTTCCTCCCTGTTTTTAATCCCTGGCTGTGTTTTGCCTCCCCTTTTCCCCCAGGCCGGAATTCTAATGGAATTCTAATGGAATTAGCAGTGTGGGGCTGGGGGAGGTGCACGGTGGGTGGTGGCTGTGCTGGGGCTGGGGTGATGTGGGGGCACTGGTTCTGCCAGTGGATGCTGGAAAAACTTGTAGGCAGCATTTAAATATTTTTTCTTGGGTTGTCAAGTGCAGGGTCAGGAGTGGGTCTTTGATGATTCCTGTGGATCTCTTCCAACTCAGGCTATTCCATGATTCTGTGGTCTGTGAGAGAAATGACAAAGCCATGAGTTTATTTAAAAACAGTTTGCTCTGGTGGAGATGAAATGCTGCCATGATTCAGGGTGCCAAAGCCAATGCCTGACACTGCTAGAGCAGGTGGGAACCTCTGGAAAGAGCAGTTGTTATTTTTCACCTCGTCTCCAAGCTCAGGAGCAGATGTGCCTTTGGCAGGAGTCGCACAAACGGCGTGGGGGGTTCCTGTGGAAAAGCCCTGGGTGAGGGCAGGGCTGGGGGAGGCATCCCAGAGCCCCACACAGCCAGATGCTGCAAGAGGGAACATGCTGGGAGAGGAGAGGAGAGAGGCTGGGAAATGGCTCCTTAGGCAGGGCTGGAGGCTGCACAGGCAGATGAGGGGCAGGAGAAGGCGCTGGCAGGGGGAAAGGCAGGAGAGGGATGCCAGAAAGTTCTGGAAATGCTGAATGCTCTCAGCCAGTGTCGGGGTGCTCTGACTCGAGGTGCCACTGTGCTTCACCTCCCTTCCAAAGGAAACCCCTTTCCTCTTCAAGGGATTTATTCCCACTATCTTCTCCTCCTCCCACAAGATCCCTTCATGCCCATCTACAGTAATTCTGTTGGGAGCTAGATGGAGTTTGGGGAGATTCCTAGTCGGTATTTCCCAAGTTACTGGGACTTGTCTCCATCCTGATCCTTGCCTCCTCCCTGAGGCTTTCCCACCTTTCCTGGTTGATGCCCTGGGCTGTGGCTGCCACGAGGTGACACGGTGGGTCTGGGTTTGCCACCTGTGCCATCTCCCTGCGCACAGAAACAGCTCCTTCTGCTGGCAAGTTTGGCCTTTCCTTGCTCAGATTGTGCACCTTTTGAATTTAGGTACCTTCCAATCCAAAAAAGTTTGCCATTCTTTCTTCTGACTTATTTTCATAGACTGTTAAATGTAAAATTTCTTCTGCTGAGTTTTTTACTGCTTTTTTCCCTTTTTATGTGATGATGGAGGGTGCAGGAGCTGGGGCTGCCCAGGGCTGCCCTTTCTTTCCCAAATGTCCCCATCCCATGGGGCACCCACAGACCCAAGGGTGCAGCAGATACTGAATGACGAGTGAGAGACATCCAGAGAAGGTTGTGGGTTTGCAGCAGTGCAGATCTGGCACTGGGTTCATAGAATCATGGAATGTCCTGAGAGTTGGAAGGGACCCACAGAGATCATCAGTCCAGCCCCTGTCCCTGCACAGACACCCCAACAATCCCACCCGCAGCATCCCTGAGAGCGGTGGCCAAAGGCTCCTGGAGCTCTGGCAGCCTCGGGGCTGGGACCATTCCCTGGGGAGCCTGGGCAGTGCCCCAGCAGCCTCGGGGGGAAGAACCTTTCCCTGAGCTCCAGCCCAAGCCCTGACACAGCTCCAGCCCTTCCTGGGCTCCTGTCCCTGTCCCAGAGCAGAGCTCAGCCCCTGCCCCTCTGCCTCCCCTGGGGAGGAGCTGCAGCCCCCGAGGAGCCTCCCCTCAGCCTCCTCTGCTCCAGCTGAAGGAGCCAAGTGCCCTCAGCCTCTGCTCAGACCCTTCCCCAGCCCCGTGTCCCTCCTTGGGACACTCTCCAAGAGCTTTGGATCCTTCTGATCTTGTGGTGCCCAAAGTGCCCCAGCACTGGAGGTGAGGCTGCCCCAGTGCAGAGCAGAGCGGGACAATCCCTCCCTGGGCCTGCTGCCCCCCAGGACACGGTGGCCCTTTGGGCTGCCAGGACTCAGCAGTGACTCAGATCCAACTTGTCACTGACCAGGACCCCCAGGTCCCTTCCCCCGGCGCTGCTCTCCAGCCTCTCATTCCCAGTCTGTCCCTGCATCCAGGGCTGCCCCATCCCAGGGCAGGATCTGACACCTGCCCTTGTCACTTCTCACATGGTTGGGGATTGCCCAGTGTCCCTTCAACTTCCCACACACATCCAGGAGCACCCTGGTTCAGCCCAAGTTCTCTGGTGGTGGCAGAGGCTGCTGGATGGGGTGTGGAGCACCCTGGGCTAGTGGAAGGTGTCCCTGCCCATGGCCAGGGGTGGAACTGGATGGGCTTTAGGGTCCCTTCCAACCCCAACCATTCTGTGATTCCGTGATTCTCCACTCAGGTCACACATGCAAGCAGCAGTGTGTTACCAGATGGGAGGCCTGGCTGCCGCTGTCCAGCCAACCCCCCTTGGCATTACCCTGCTTTTCCTCTGCTTTAGGAGTAATCAGAACCTGCCTGATGCCACAGCCTGCTGAGTTCTTTGTGCCCGTGGCTGGTGCTGCGGCAGATCGAGCTCTTAAGCTCTTTTAGAAATTAGGTCATTTAGGGGATCCATCCTCTGACATTTTGACCTTTGTTTACTTAACGTTTAAGCCTCTGAAAGGAAACGGCAGCAGCACCCAGAGCCTCTGGCTGTCAGACGGAGGGAGGGAGAAGCTGCCAGGACCTTCCCGTCAGGAATGGGGGTCTGGGGCTTGGGGGTTGTACTGGGGGAATCCCCTCTTAAATTTTTGGGTTGAGTTCAAGACCTCCATGGTAATGTTACAAAATGAGCAGCTTTCTCTCTTTTCCCACCTGGCACAGGGTACCCAGAGCAGCTGTGGCTGCCCCTGGATCCCTGGCAGTGTCCAAGGCCAGGCTGGACAGGGCTTGGAGCACCCTGGGCTAGTGGAAGGTGTCCCTGTCCATGGCAGGGGCTGGAATGAGATGATCTTTAAGATCCCTTCCAACACAAACCACTCTGGCATTCTCTGGTCTCGGGGCCCTGTGCTTCAGGGCATGCTGGTTTGAGGCATTTGGCTTCTCCTCCACTCTTCATCTGCTCCCCAAAACCTCTTAGTGGTGTGGGGAGGGTCCTGCCAGCCCCAGTGTCGCCCCAGTGCATTAACCTGCATCTTAGTGGCCTCAGGGCTGGCTTTAGGCTAAGCAGATTGGCAAAATCCTGCCCCTCCCAATTTTGCTCACTAAGCCAGACCGGAGGCAGGATGTGATCTGTGATCCCCTTTTCGGGAAGGGTTTGGGGGTGGGGGCTGGTGGAGTGCCTGTTCCCCACTAGAAAAGCATCTGGTTTTGCGTTAGGGGGATGGAGGGAGCCCCAAAGGACACTGTTGTGCCTCTAGCTGCTGCAGGCACAGCACAGAACCACTCCCTCCCTTCCTTATGTCCTTTGCTGTCCTGACACCCCCGGGTGCTGTTGACTGGGGCCACAGTGTACCCAGGGCAGTGACCATGATGCAGGAGAGTGCCAGGATGTTTCAGAGAGGGAACGTCCCACCAGGGGTCTGGGCTCCTTTTTTTTTTGCCCTTCAAAACTTTATTTTCAGCTGCATATGTGCAGGGTGAGGTGGTTGTGAGAGAAACCCTCATTGATCCTGAGTGCCAGGACAAGGGGAAATGGCTTCCCACTGCCAGAGGACAGGGTTAGATGGGGTATTGAGAAAGAACTCTACCCTGTGAGAGTGAGGAGGCCCCGGCACAGGGTGCCCAGAGCAGCTGTGGCTGCCCCTGGACCCCTGGAAGTGTCCGGGGCCAGGTTGGACAGGGCTTGGAAGAGCCTGAGATGGTGGAAGGTGTCCCTGGACATGGCAGGGGGTGGGACTGGATGGGCTTTGAGGTCCTTTCCAACCCAAATCCTTCTGGGATTCTATAAAGCTCACAGGGGCACACGGGCACTGCTGGCACAGGGCTGTTCCCACACAGATCCCAGCTGGCAGCAATGCTCCAGCTGTGAGGAACTGCAGGTTTTGCGAAGTTGAACCTCACCCAGAAGAGGGGAAGAAGGTGCCCAGTGCCCTGTGTGGAGCAGGAGCTCAGCTCTCATGTGCTGGGATTACATTTCCTGTTGTCTGGAAAGCACACCCGGAGTCTGGTCACTTGTCCTGGCCCTTGGTCTGCTCCGGCCCTGCCTCTGCCAAGTCCAGCTGGCCGGGTCTCCGGTGTCTGCAGGGAGGTTTTGGCTCGGGGCTGACAGTGCCTGTTTCCATGGCCACAAGCGCTTCCCTGGGCCGCTGCAGCTCCAGGCTTTTGGTGTTCATGAACCTGCTCTCCGTGAAGTCAAAGCAGCTCCTGCTTTAGCGGGAGCTTTTCAGGCTGTCCCTTCATGGGAGGGCAGGGCGAGCTGACTCAAGGGAACAGGATTTGTCCCTTGGCAGGATCCAGGTGCCTGGAGGCAAAAAAACCCCTTCCACTTCCCTCTTACCCCAAACCTTGTCTTTTCTCTTCTTCTGCAGGGAAGAGCAGTGAAAGAGCCTCATACTCCACGTTTGGAAGAGACACAGGGATGCCAGGACTAAACCAGGTAATGATAAAATGCAGTGAGATTTTCTGCTTCATTTACTGGCTCCTGAGAGTGAGAGTCTGGTAATGAAAAGCAGTTTGGATTTACATCCCACCTCCATGCATGGAGTCCTGGGAAGCCTCTGCTCTGCTTCAAAATCTCTGTGGAATGCTGGGGGCTCATACTGGTGTGTGCTGCTGGCTCTTAAGAGTTGTCAGAGGTTAGAAAATGTTGGTTGTAGTAGCCTCTCACTTCTTTCCCAGTCTTCTTCAGCCTCACTTGTTTTGTTACTGTTATTCCTGGTTTGTATTTGATCAGCTACAACACAGCCACACTGCCTTGCTGGGGAGTTCCAGGGAGTCAGATTCAAGCAACACCTTTCCCTGTGCCAGGCTGGCCATGGGCAGAGGAGCGTTCCAGGAAGCTCCTTCCCCCTCCACTGCCTGCCCTGGGTTTTCCCTCTCCCTCTTCAGCAGCATCTCCCAGTAAATGGCCGGTGTCCTGTGTCCCAGTTCTGAGGAGGGAGGGTCTCTGAGGTGGTTTCTGTGCTGCTGCAGCATCATTTGAGTGACTGTCGGGTGGAACTTTGGTTTTATGGTGGGGGTGTTGATGCAGGACCTGCAGCAGGAGCTCTCTGTCCAGCCCTGGGGAACAGCAGCAGGAGGACGTGGAGCTGCTGGAGCCAGTGCAGAGGAGGCCACAGAGCTGCTCCAAGGGCTGCAGCCCCTCTGCTCTGGGACCAGGCTGGGAGGGCTGGGGGTGTTCAGCTGGAGGAGAGAAGGCTCCAGGGAGAGCACAGAGCCCCTTGCAGGGCCTAAAGGGGCTCCAGGAGAGGTGCAGAGGGACTGGGACAAGGGATGGAGAGACAGGACACAGGGAATGGCTTCCACTGCCAGAGGGCAGGGTTAGATGGGATATTGGGCAGGAATTGTTGGCTGTGAGGGTGGGCAGGCCCTGGCACAGGGTGCCCAGAGCAGCTGTGGCTGCCCCTGGATCCCTGGCAGTGCCCAAGGCCAGGCTGGACAGGGCTTGGAGCAGTCTGGGGTAGTGCAAGGTGCCCCACCATGGGAGGGGGTGGCACTGGATGAGCTTTAAGGTCCCTCCCAACCCAAATCCTTTGGGAAGTCCATGATCTCCACAATTCTGGAAGACACCTGGCACACCAGATCCACCTCCTTCAAGACACAGCTTGGCCCAGTTGGGTCACCCCACGTGAACCCCGCGGCAGGACCTGCTTGGGGAAACAACTTTGCTTCCTGTGGGGAATACCACAGGCGTCAATCCAAGCCCAGAACGCAGGGAAGCAGCCCTGAGATAACCTTCCCTGCTGCCACCAGCATCCAGAAATAGTTTTTCGGGAAGGAACGAGCACCTCCCTTTGATGTGTGGCTCCAAGTGCCCTCTCAGTGCCCAGCGTGGCCCTGGGGAAACAGTCCCAGCACTGGAGCCAAGGGAGGAGCTTTTGGCCGGACAGCTTTTATTTTATCCATGTACACACACACATATTGCATGTTTTAATTTTACACAAATTTGTCATAATTTCCTCCTCTCTGAAGTGAGGATGTTTCCTTTGCTGGAGCAGCTGTGCTGGCTGTGCCAGAGTGGATTTCATTTACCACTGAAGCTGCTCAAAGAAAACTGGGCCTGGTGCCAAGTGTTGCTTTTGGATGTGATGGTTTTGCTGGGCTTTCATGGAGGAGGGGGAATATAAGGTAACAGAAATGGGGGGGCAAATGGCCGGGAGAGGCCCCGGGAGAGGCGGGCACAGGGCTTGGGATCGGGTGGCAAATCCCACTTGATGTGGAGAGGAGACAAAACCCCCTTGTAGGGGGTGGGGGGAGGCCATGGAGTCTCTGTGGCCCCCAGAGCAGTTGTTGCTTCTTGCTCCAGTTTGGGGGAGTGAGGAGGGGTTGATCCTTTTTTTGGTTTGTTTTTGAAAAGATGAAAAATTGTCTGGTGGAGATGGCCTGGATGGGGATCAGGTTCTTCGCCAAAAATGCCCTGCTCTGGGGCAGAGCTAGCAGGGCATTTCCCCCTTCTTTAACCCTAAACCGTCTCCTGGGGCATCCCCAGGGAGAGGAAATGGGAAGAAAACCCCTTTCTCTGGGAAATTGCCTCAAAATCCCAGTGTATCTCCTGCCTGCAGGAGGAGCAGGGCAGCAGCTCCCGGGATCCCTTTGGGTGCTTTCCTTGGCTGTGCACGAGCGGGTCCAGAGCAGAGGAAACCTGAGCAGTGGAACAGATTGCAGGAATGTCACCAGCTGTGAACACACGAGCTCCTCTTTCCCTCCCTGACCCCTTTCTGGAGGAGACAGAGTTTGAAAGCAAAGGTTTTTCTTTCCAGTTTCTCAAAAGCCTGAAATCCTCCTTTATTTCCATGTGTTGCCCTCAGAAGATGGGTCAAAGCTGAGCTTTTGGGACTTGAGGGCCCTTTGCCAGCCCTGTGCAATTCCATGTAAATACACTGAACTTCGTCCTGAGGTGAGAGGGGCAGTGCTGGAGGAGAGGCTCCGTCCCTGGAGGGAGCACACGGGCTCCGGCTCCCCTGGCTCCGCACTGCTTCCCAGCGTGCCCAAGGTCAGCTGGGATAAACACAACGGAGGAGTCTCCTGGCTTTAGAAAGAGGGATTTGGCTTTTCCCTGATAAAACTCGGGAGAAAACCGCCCTGAGCAGTGGCAGCCAGCGCCATTCCAGGGCACTGGGCATGACATGGGCTGGTGACGTGGGGCTCATCCTGCCCTCCTGGACATCAAGGTGAGCGTGGGACCATGATGGTCATGCCATGGGATGTGCAAGGTGACCATGGGACCACGATGTCCTTCACCATAGCACCTTCAAGGTGACCATGGGACCACAGTGTCCCCCACCATGGCACCTCCTGGTTTGCATCCCTGGTTTGCAGAGGTTCCTTGCTGGGGTCCAGCAGGAAAGCACAAGTTGAAAGCCCCTTTTGTTCCTCCACACCTATTCCCCCACCTCCACCCCCATATTTACGGATTTGCTTTCCCTCCTGGCCCCTTGGCTCATGTTTATTTTTCCCCTCAGCTGAATTGGTGTGAAGGTGGCTCAAAGCAGCTCTGTTCTCTCCCAGCGAGTCGTTTTCCAGTGTAATTCCATGGAAGGCCTTTTCTCTCTCCTTGTTTGCAGCCTGGTTTCCTGCCCAGCGAGATGGGAATTGCCAGCCCAAGCACGCTTTCCCCCACCGGGGGCAAGGGGGGGTCTCAGTATTTTTCTTACCCCAACAATCCTCGCAGGAGAGGTGCTGAGAGCAGCATAGGTGAGTGACTGCGTGTGCCCCGGGTGCCACCGTGCCACCTGGGCAGGTGCCCTCGTCAGAGCTGCCTTTGGGAATGAGGACATTGATGAGGGAATGAGGGACTGCTGTTGCCATGTGTGCCCCTGGCATGAATTTGGTGTTTGCTCTTTTTTGGGGAGGTAATGCATATGGATATCTTTTTTATGTATACAGAGAGAGGTATCTAACCTCAAAAAAGGGGTGCTCAGAGTCAGGTACATTTTCCCTCTTTCTAGAAAATACCAGATTAGCTGAAAGCAGCAAATGGCTTGAGGTTCCTGTAAAAACACCTCCAGCCACCCTGCACACTACTTGTCCTGCCTGGCAAACTCTGGGCTGCCGTGGAGGCTGTTTCTGTGGCTGGTGGCCCTCCTGCAGCAGCAGCCGGCAGGGCTGGCAGGAGCAGGGTGTAGGAGGCAGCAGGAGGTCCGGGCGCTGTGCCTGGGACGCAGAAGATGTTTGCTCTAGGAGCTCTCCCTGCCGTTTGCAAGCGGGGCTTGCCCCTCTCTGGATCAACCTGGGAATAAACTTTTACTGAAGGCTGGGGTCAGGTGTGAGTTTAACTTCAGAGGGAAGACAGGCTCCAGTTCCCCAGAACTTGTGTTTCTCGTCACAGTTCCCCCTGCACCCTCCAGAGCCACTTTTCTGCTGCTATTTCGGGCTTTCCCCAACAAGTGAAACCAGAAGTGACCCAGTGATGGGTGCATTTTTCAGTGCTTTTCAGTAAAAGGCACATACTCTGGTGCTGCTACTTCACTGGAAGATGATTCTCTAGTATTCTGTGGGATGAATTTCTGCTCTGAAGGTACATCCCCGCAGAGTCCTTGGCTTAGCAGGTTCCTGTGTTAGCACCCTGCACCCCCAGCCAGGGCTTTCCTTAATTATAANAGTGCTTCCCCTTGAGCCACTTCTGGATGTTTCCCGACCACCTCCCTTTCCCCAGACCCCCCTCCAGAGCTGGAACTGCAGGGATGGGCTGGGGTCTGTCCAGGGAAGCACATCCCTGCCTCCTGCAGCAGTGAAGCTTTCCCGATTCTATCCCCATGGAGGAAGCAAATGAAAATACAGCCCAGCACTGCATGTGTTCCCTTTCTGCATCCTCTCTACCCAAACGCACTTCAAGTTAAAAGTGTTTCCAAAAAAAACCCTATGAGGGGTTATAACATTAAATGTTATTATATTTATGGGCTCAGTCTCTCCCAACAAGCCCTTGCTGTCCTGGGGTCTCTGTATGAGTGTGAAACCTGCCTCCAAAGGGTGCTGACAAGATTTGGAGAGGCTCATCCCTGAACATTTTCACTGTTGATGCTTCCTTGGCCACGGGATATTTGGGATCTGAGCCCTGGTTGTACCTGCAGTTTCCAACCCCGGAGACTTTTGTAGCAGCTCGTTTCCTCTGTCTCTAACCGCCTTGAAAACTCAGATGCTCTCTTCTCTGGCCTAGATGGACAGCCCAAAAAGGTTCGGAAGGTGCCTCCTGGACTCCCCTCCTCGGTGAGTGGCAGCAGCGCGTTCCCCCTTGCCCCACGCCCTGGGGCTCATCCTGCTCCCTCTGCCCCGCGGCCGCTGCCGGCGCCGACATCGCGCCCGGGGATCTGGGCGGGCTGGGAAGGGATTTCCCGTGCGGAGCAGTGGGGAAGGGGCCGAGCCTGCCCGCCTTTGCCGCTGTGTCCCGAGTGAAAGGCGACGCCGGGGCTCGGGTTGCACGGCGGGAGGGGAAGGGAAGCGGCGCAGTTGTGCCGGGGGCAGGCAGCTGAGCCCGCTCCAGGTGTGCGCTGCTTTATAGGAAAGCTGAGCAGCCTGCAGGAATACGCTGCCCCTGCTCCCGCGGCTGTTCCAGGGGAATAAACTGAACAATGTCTTTGTGGCTGGAAGTAATGGGATCTCCAGGAAAGCTAATTGGAGCGGGCTGGAGGGTTCCTGCAGGAACACGGGAGCTGTCTGGCAGCCGGGGCTGCATTCCTGGCTGGAATGTTGGCGTGCTTGGAGGGGGACGGCTCTGTCCCTTTGGGCTCTGTCCCCTGGCTGGGGCTGTGCTGCAGACGTGCCCTCACTATCTGCCAAAGCTGGTGTGCCGCTCCCCCAGTCCCCGGGGAACAGCCCCATCCATGGATTTCATGCTGTGGCATTCCCTGACTGGTGCAGAGCTGTAACCTCCACCGCAGGCTCTGCCTTTGGGATTGGACCCCGAGGTGCTGGTTTTGGAGGAGAGAGGGAGAGGAGGGCACCGAGGCCATGCCAGGTTGGGCTCACAAGACCTGGGGGTTTCAGAGGGTCCACATGGATCTACGTGAGGCAGAAAACAGCTCCAAGACTCTGTGTTTTTACAGAGAAAACCTGTTTGAGTCACAGTCCATGTTGCTGCCATGAGTTTCTGTGTGAAATTTGGAGCTTTAAACCCTAGTCGACATGTGGGGAAAACATTGCCCCAGACAAATGGCCTTTATTGGCCTCGAATTTCAAAGTGCTGGGGCTTGGCCTGTCCTGCTGGCAGAGCCCTGGAAGGCCCTGATTCCCAGAGGAAGAGCTGCTTGGCATTTGCCACAGCTCAGCCCCTTCCCTGTGTCTGAGTGACACCTGCACTCCAGCCTTTCATAGGATCATGGAATGTTTTGGATTGGAAAGGTCATTAAAGTTCATCCAGTGCCGCCCCTGCCATGGGCAGGGGCACCCCCCCACTATCCCAAGGTGCTCCAAGCCCTGTCCGATGTGGCCTTGGGCACCTCCAGGGATCCAGGGGCAGCCACAGCTGCTCTGGGCACCCTGTGCCAGGGCCTCCCCACCCTCACAGGGAAGGATTTTTTCCCTGAAATCCAACGTAAATCTCCCTCTCTGCCCTGGCTGTTGCCTCAACTGCCCATTGATGCAAAGATCCAATTTTCAGAGTATGGGCTGGTTCTGCCTCTTTCTCTCACCCTCCCAGTGCTGGGAGCTCCGGCTTCCTGGTTTATTTTTGAACTTCCACACCTGGGGAGGCAGATCTGTGCCTAGGCGGCAGGAGAAGTGTGAAGCAGGAGTGGCCTCAAAGGCAGCGGATCAAAGGCTCTTTCTTGTCTGACTCGCCCATGCAGGAGCCCGCCCTGCGTTATCGCTGGACCCCGTGCAAAATAAATAGGTTAATCAGCATCTTATTAAAATGAAGTGCTTTAATCTGTAATTCCCGAGCTGCTTTGAAAACTCGCCGAGGTCAGCGGCTGCAGGAGTTGAGGGTGGGTGGGTGCACAGGGAGTGATGCCAAAGGCACAGAGAAGCACGGGCAGCAGGAGGGGGTTCAGGGGGTGTGAGCAGTGATGCCAGGCAGGGACGGGCACAGAGGTACCTGTGCTGGGAACCCAGGGCCTTTGGGCTCAGTGCTTTTGTTCCGAGGAGGCCACGGCCCTGCTCCGAGGGCTGGAGCCCCTCTGCTCTGGAGCCAGGCTGGGAGAGCTGGGGGTGTTCACCTGGAGAAGAGAAGGCTCCAGGGAGATCTCAGAGCCCCTTGCAGGGCCTCAAGGGGCTCCAGGAGCCAGGGGCAGGGTTACCCAGGGTATTGTGAAGGAATTGTTGGCTGTGAGGGTGGGCAGGCCCTGGCACAGGGTGCCCAGAGCAGCTGTGGCTGCCCTGGATCCCTGGCAGTGCCCAAGGCCAGGCTGGACAGGGCTTGGAGCACTCTGGGATAGTGGAAGGTGTCCCTGGTCATGGCAGGGGTGGCACTGGATGGGCTTTGAGGTCCCTCTGAACCCAAACCATTCTGGGATTCTGTGCAGTAGGCGCTGAGCTGGGGCTGCCCTCCGGGCATGGAGTCCCTTGGAGCCTTCCTGCAGCTCTGGAGCTCCTGGCCACGGGCTGCTGTGTCTGGGCACAGGATCCAGGGCTGGATGTGGCCCCACATGGGCTGCGGTGCCAGAGGAACCCGGGGAGGGATTTTGTGCGAGTTGGTTCCTGCAGGATTTTGTTGCCACATTGAGTTCAGTGCCTGGGAGCTGTTTCAGGCTGTGCATTCCCAGTCTGGTCACCGCTCTGTTTAGCCTCAGTCTGCCCAAAGTCCCACCCCAGCTCCTGCATTTAAGCAAGAAAAACAGGGAGGGAAAAACAACCCCAGACCACAAAGCGCTGCGAATCTCAGCGCTGGGGCTTTTCGAGCGGCTCTCGCCGCGCTGGCAGATTTTAACCGGAGGAAATGACCTCACCTGGAGGTCCCCGAGGCCGCGGGCCTGAGGGCTGGGGCCGCTTGCTGGGGAACGGGGCCAGGCCCTGATTTACGGCTGCCTGCAGCGCCCGGGCCGGGCCGTGCAGAGAAGGATGGAGCTGGCTTTGCACAGCCTCCCCTGTGCTGGGCAGCAAAAGGAAAAACGAGCAGGGGTCAGGGCCAGGATTGTGGTGGAACTTGGCCTCCCAGGATCCAGCAGGAGATGTTCCGGGTGGTGGAGCAGGGTGGATGTGCAGCAAGGTGAACATCCCCCTGCTCTGCCTCCAGCCTGCTTTGCAGCCCTGGTCCCTCCATCCCTGCCATTTTATCCCCGTTGTTTTCTCCATGGGTTCCTGGCTTGGATGTTGGTGCAGCTGCCGGGCGCCTGGCGCCGAGCCAGCCCCTGCCAGATGGCGCGGGGCTCTCAGACGTGCTGCACTCCATTCCCTGTCCCGGCTCCCGCTATTTAATCAAATTATAGGAAAAGTCAATTTGCTGGATTCCCGATCTGCACTGCCTCCCCCATCCCCCCCAGCCCACGCGCAGCCCCTCTGCCCACAGCAGCATCCTGGGGACCAGGGCCTGGAATTCTCTTTTTTGAGCAAGGGACAAAGGGCAGCTGCCAGTGTCCGTCAGGATTTGCCCTTTCCCCTCGCTCTTTTTTTTGTCTTTATTTTACGAGTTCCCAGTAGAATCACAGAGTCATTAAGATTGGAAAAGCCCTCTAAAGGTCACAGAGTCCAACTGTTCCCCAGCACTGCCAAGGCCACTGCTGACCCATGTCCCCAAGTGCCACATTCACACGTTTGAACACTTCCAGGGATGTTGACTCCACCACTGCCCTGGGCAGTCTGTTCCAATTCCTGACCAGACTTTCAGTGAAGAAATTTTCCCAATATTCAATCTAAACCTCCCCTGGCTCAGCCTGAGGCTGTTCCCTCTCCTCCTGTCCCTGTTCCCTGGGAGCAGAGCCCGACCCCCCGGCTGTCCCCTCCTGGCAGGGAGTTGTGCAGAGCCACAAGGGCCCCCCTGAGCCTCCTTTTCTCCAGGCTGAGCTCCTTTCCCGGCTCCCTCAGCCTCTCCTGGTGCTCCAGCCCCTTCCCCAGCGCCATTGACCTTTGTTGGATTTCTGTGGTGTTTTGGGGTTGTTTTTTTTTAAGAAAAAGAAGCCTGGCACAGGCTGTCCAAGGCCATGGTGGAGTCACTATCTTGGAATTGTTGAAAAATCATGTGGATGTGGATGTGGCACTTGAGGGCGTGGGTTAGTGGGGACCATGGTGGTGCTGCTGCTTTTATGGTTGGCCTTGATCTTAAAGGTCTCTTCCAACCTTAAGGATTCTCTGATTGTGTCTTCTATTCCCCACCATCAATTTTGTCCCTTTTTGCTGGTGAGGACAAGGGCTGGAAGGGAGCAACTGGCTGTGGGGAAAAAGAAACTCAGGCAAGTTTTCTTCCCAAAGAGAACTGTGTGTGCCAGGCAGAGCCCGGCCCCTGCCCCACCTCTGCTTTCAGCTGGATTTAAAAAAATGATTATCGGTTTCAGAATGAATCAAAGGGGATGAAAATAAGCTGTGACAAAAGTTCTCACATCATCTGAGTGCTATTTCAGTTTCTTTGAATGCCATTCTGGTTTCTTTGCATGCTGTATTTCTGCTTTAAAAAAAGAAAAGTCTGTTTTTGTCCTGGCAGAAGCTGATTTTCAGTCAAGGCTTTCTAGGATGGGTTTGGTTAATTTAGAAGGGAAGGAAAAGCTTTTTCTTCTGCTTAATGTGCTGTTAAATCACACAGCTGAGCAGTGCTGCAGAAATCTGACCCAAGAGCTGTGTGAGGGCTGTCTGAGAGTTGTCCCCTCCCCTGTGACAATGGCTGTGAGGGGCTGCTCAGCCCCCCTTGCCTCAGTTTCCCCTCAGCCTGGTTTCCCTGTGGGCTTTGAGCGGGGACTGTGCTCGGGAGCCTGGCACAGGGCAGGGTTGGCACAGGGGGGTCCGAGGCCACGTGGGTGCCTGATGCCACCGCCCAGCCCGTCCCCCCAGTGTGGGGTCACTGCAGCAGTGGTGGCTTTTGTGGTTACCCAGAAAAAGTTATAACCATGGAAAACGGAACTGGAGCAGAGTCGAAACTTCTGCTGGAGCTGGGCAGGTTCTGGGGACCAAGGAGGGTGACAGGAACAAAGAGAGAGGATCCCTGTGCCGTGTCCCCTGTGCTCTCTGCCCTCTGCTGTGTCATCTGTGCCCTCTGTCTTGCTCCCTGCGCCCTCTGCCCTGTCCTCTGTGCCCTGTCCCCTGCCCTGCTCCACGTAGGGCTTTGAGGACTCTGGCTAAGCTGTTCCAGTTCTCCCCTCAGCTCTGCTGTGGGATGAATCAAAGCAAAGCTCTTGGACTTATCAGATGGTTTGGGTTGGAAGGAGCCTTAAAGCCCATCCAGCTCCACCCCCTCCCATGGTCAGGGACACCTTCCTCTGTCCCAGGCTGCTCCAAACCCTGTCTAGCCTGGCCTTGGGCACTGCCAGGGATCCAGGGGCAGCCACAGCTGCTCTGGGCACCCTGTGCCAGGCCCTCCCCACCCTCACAGCCAGCAATTCCTTCCCAATATCCCATCTAACCCTGCCCTCTGGCAGTGGGAGGCCATTCCCTGTGTCCTGTCCCTTCAGGCCCTTGAAAGGTCAGTTGAGTGAAGCACTTGCTGTTCTGTTGTTATGAGAGAGGTGGTCAAACACTGCTGAAGTTTGAGGTTTAGGCTGTGCAGGGTTGGGGGCAGCCATGGTGAGGATGTGGGGCTGTGGACTGACCAAGCCCTTCTCTTCAACCCCTTTCCTGCCCTACAGGTGTATCCATCCAACTCAGGTGATGACTACAGCAGGGATCCAGCTGGATATACTCCCTCGAAACCTCCCAGCACTGTGTATCCTGGAGCCTTTTATATGACAGGTGAGTTATTCCCAGCCCTGTGATCCGCAGGGCAGGCAGAGCAGGGGCAGCCTTACCCATTATGGACCGTGGGAGGGATTGCACATCTGGAGGGAGCTCAGGGCAGGAGTGCATGAGACACAATGCAGCCCCAAAATCATTGAATATCCTGAGTGGGAAAGGACCCTCAGGGATCATCAGTCCAGCCGCTGTCCCTGCACAGACACCCCAACAATCCCACCCGCAGCATCCCTGAGAGCGGTGGCCAAAGGCTCCTGCAGCTCTGGCAGCCTCGGGGCTGGGACCATTCCCTGGGGAGCCTGGGCAGTGCCCCAGCAGCCTCGGGGGGAAGAACCTTTCCCTGAGCTCCAGCCCAAGCCCTGACACAGCTCCAGCTGTTCCTGGGCTCCTGTCCCAGAGAGTTTGTCCTGATTTGCTCAGCAGGTGATGCTCAGCATAGGCAGGATGTGGTGGGAACCATCCCAGCCCCTCAGCCAGGGCTGACTTGTCCCCCCCACCAGGGCTTGGGGCTGCCTGCCACTGTCCCTGCCCCACTCAACTATGGGCTCCTTGCAGATGGACTCCATAACTCGCCAGACCTGTGGAGTTCCCCGGGTGCCATGAGCCAGTCGAGTTACGGAGCCATGCTGGGCAGCTCCTCGTCCCCACTCCCGCAGTCCAGTGGCTTCAACAGTTTACATCAGCACGAACGCATGGTAACGTGTCCCCATGGCTGTGTCACCTCCCTGTCACCTCCTCCCCTGGCTGTGGGCTCGGGGCACCTGGGTCCTGCCCCAGCTGCTGAACCCGATAGCTTTTCCAGGGTCTCTCTCACCCCTCTCTCCCTCCCTGCCAGAACTACCAGCTGCATTCAGGAGAGGTGAACGGTGGACTCCCCTCCGTGTCCGGCTTCTCCTCAGCCTCCACGGCGTACGGAGTGTCCAGTCACACCCCACCGATCAGCGGCACAGACAACATGATGGGTATGGCCAGTCACCAGAGTGACCCCTCACTCCATGGCCGGGCACAGGCTCACCTGGCAAACCAAGGCAAACCTGGTGCCTGACACATCCAACACACCCAGACACCTTTGGTACCTCTTGTCTCACTTGTGCCTCCCTGCCCAGGGAAGAGGCACAGTGGGGTTCTTGCTGCTGGAGCACTTGGGTGCTGGTCTGGGGGTTTACACCTCATGGGGTGGATCTGGGAGGAGCCCAGGAGCTCTGGCATTATCTCCTGGAGGTGCTGTGGCTTAGGTGAGTTGTGGGATGGATTTGCACCTGTGTGAAGCTCCCCTAGATCCAAACTGGGAATGTTTGTGCTGGGTTTGGATGCCACATTAACCACTGAGTGCTTTAATCTCTGACCCTGCTGAACCTGTTACAAAACCTGTTACTGAAATGAGCTCATGCTCCCCAGGAAATGAGGATCCTGACACAGATTTGTAGAAAAAAATTGTTTCTATGGAGGAACAAGTTTGGGATTTATAGAATGAAAGCATCATTAAGGTAGAGACCTGTGGGATCATCCAGTGGTTGTTGGGGTTTGAGATGCCCCATGGCAATGGCTGTGCTGCAGCAGGGATGTCTGATTGCTGTTGGTGGCACTACACCTCCAGCCCAGAGCTTGGAAAGATGTCCCTGCAGCCCCTTGACAGCTTCCAGGGGAAGGTGCCCCATGTCCGAGCTGCTCTGAGCTGGACAAACATTTAATTTTCAAGCAAAGCACTAAAAGCAGAAAAATTCCACCCCAGAGTAGGTGACCCCGAAGAAGGTCTTGTAGGGTACTGTGTCCTGCTGTGGTCTGGGACCTTGGCAGTGGCATCTGTGTCCTCTCTTGGCAGGTAACAGAGGAACCACAGCCGGGAGCTCTGGAGACGCACTTGGGAAGGCCCTGGCCTCGGTAAGAGTTTGGGATAGTCCTGACCCACTCCCAATCCTGCTGCTGCAGGGACCCTTTACCCAGCAGGGAACATGGACACATTTGGTGAATGCATCCCAAATCCACAGCAGCCTCTGAGAGCAGGTTTTCCCCTCTCCGTGTGCTGTCATCTCAGTCCTGGCACCTTTTGGTGGATGGGAAACTGAGGCACTGCAGGTTGTGGTGGCCCTGCAGCCCCATTTCCTGCTCTGTGCCCTCCAGACTGGTTCTGCTTTGCCAAGACCACCCTACACAGACCTTGTGGCAGGCCCCAGTAGTCCTTGGCCTGTGTGTGCTGTTTCAAACTGGAGGGCACTGGTCTCACTGCATTAACAGAGAGTTGCTTCTGTCCTGTTCAGTGATCTTTGCATGGTGGCAGAGGGGTGCTGACAGCGCACCCTGCAACAATTCCTGAGAGCTCCTGCTTCCTCCTGAAGAGCAGAGGCTGCACTCAGGGGTGGTAACAGTGGGCACTGAGAGAGACCCAGGGTTAATGGGGGAACTGGGAGGAACTGGGCTCAGTCTTTGTGCTGGCTGTTGATTTGGGAAGGGGGTCGCAGCAGGTGGTGGGTGCTACTGGGAGGGGACAGCTAGCTCAGGGTGGCACTGCTGACCATCCCCCTTCTGTCCCTGCAGATTTACTCCCCCGACCACTCTAGCAATAACTTCTCCTCCAACCCCTCCACCCCGGTTGGGTCCCCGCAGGGCCTCGCAGGTGAGTGACAACGCATGGGTAAGGAGGGTCGGGTTTGCTTTGAGGAGCTCCCAGGCAGCAAATTTCCCAGGTCAGCCCCAAACCCTCAGCCCAGGTCTGGCAGCAATCCCAGGATCTTCTCCTGCCCTTCCTAACCCTGTCCCTGAGCATCCCATCTCAGAGAGGCTGTGGCTGGATTTGCCTCCCATGGGAGAAGCACAGTGGGAACTGGGAGGCAGCCAAGTGGTTAAAACCCATGTTCAGCACCTGCTGAAAGCCCTGGTCCCCTCGGGCAGGACAGGGGTGCTGTTGTGCCCAGGCTCCCTGTGCCTGGGGTGCAGCACAACCTGGCCCCAAGGTCACAGCAGGTCACCGAGGCCAGGGACATTGGGGCACCTCTCAAGGTCTGAAGGGCTGAGCCAGAGCAGAGCGGTAGTGCCATGCAGTGCCACAGTGTCGATGCCGTGCCACACAACTCCGTGGTGGCCCATGAGGTGTCAGGCAGTGCCATGGTGGCCTGTGCGCTGCTGTGTGGGGCTGTCGTGGCCCGTGCAGTGCCGTGTGGTGCCCCAGCGGCCCATGCAGGGCGGGATGGTGCTGGTGTGGCCCGAGCAGCACCGAGCAGTGCTGTGCATGGCCGGTGGCCAGTGCAGTGCCACGGTGTCTCAGCTTCCAGCCCCATCTAGTGGCAGCTGTGGCCAGTCCCCAACTCTGCGTTTGTCCCCAGGCTCGTCGCAGTGGCCGCGGGCGGGTGGAGCGGGTGCCTTATCTCCCAGCTACGAAGGGAGCCTCCACACTTTGGTGAGTGGCACCAAAAATCCCAGCTTCTCCTTTTGTCTCTCATCCTCAGGGCTTGGTAGTGAAGGGGTTTTGGGTGACGCCCTCTCCCCTGACCGCCTGGAATCAGCTGGTTGGTCAGGGATGGATATTGGGGTGGCAGCAGCTAAGCAGAGCTGAGTGCTGCATCCCTGACCTGGAGTCTCCTGGCACCCCCCCCTGCCCCCAGCCCAGGCCCATCCTGGGGGTCTGGTCCAGGCCAAGGAATTCCTTGCAGGTTTCTGCCTCCCTGCCCTGAGCAGTTCCACTCGTGACCTGTCGTGCCTTTGGAGAATGGCACTGGCTGGGGGGGTATTTCTCCCCAACCCTGCCCTGTGGCACCTGAGTCCAGGATTGCCACCAGCCGTTCTGTAGTGGAAAGCCAGCAGGGGGCTGCTGGCTTTACGGGATTGCAATCATGGAATTGTTTTGGAATCATGGAAAGGTTTGGGTTGGAAGGGATCTTAAAGCTTATACAGTTCCACCCCCTGCCATGGGCAGTGATACCTTCTGCTAGACCAGGGTGCTCCAAGCCCCGTCCAACCTTGGACACTACAGGGATGGGGCACTTAACACAGACCTGTCTCTGTCCTGCTCTTCCAGCAAAACAAAATGGAAGACAGGTTGGATGAAGCCATCCATGTGCTGAGGAACCATGCCGTGGGCCAGACCTCTGCCATGCCCAGCAACCACGGGGACATGCATGGCCTGCTGGGCTCAGCACCACCACACAGTGCCGCCGTGGGCAGCCTGGGCCAGGCCTTCCCCGCCTCAGTCATGGCCCTGGGGAGCAGGCACCCCAGTCTGGTGAGTGGGGGAGCATTGTGGCAGCTGGCAGGGACACGCTGGGGACACGTGTCATGTGTGGTGTGCCCTGGCATTCAGGGGGACATTGCCTTTGGTGCAAAAATAGCTCAGTGTGGTCCAGCATGGGTCAGGTGTTGGCAGTGTTGCATGGGTGACATGCACAGAAGTCACTTTCCGTGTTCCTGCAAGGGAGAGTTGAATCACAGAATACCGGAGTGGTTTGTGTGGGAGGGACCTCAAAGCTCATGTTGTTCTACCTCCTGCCACAGGCAGGGACACCTTCCACTGTCCCAGGCTGCTCCAAGCCCTGCCCAGCCTGGCCTTGGGCACTTGCAGGGATCCAGGGGCAGCCACAGCTGCTCTGGGGAGATTGAGTCCACCCTTGGCACGAGCTCTGTGTGCCCTTCCCTTGTGCCCCTTCTCAGGGCAGGCAGAGGTGGTGAGGAAGCTGCTCTTCTTTCCCTGCAATATGATTGGAAATCACTAAAACAACTTCAAAGCATGCCTAGGATATGCAGGGAGGAGAAGAGGGATCCAGTGGGTACAGGAGTGCCAGGTGTCACCAGGAATTCCCTGCACTGAATGGTTTGGGCAAGCACCACATCCCTCTGTGCATGTGGGGAGTGCTGATGTGTGAGGGCTCATTCCAGCTCCAGGGAATGTGATGGATCCAGGGCACCGTGGGCACGTGGATGCTGGGGTCCCAGGCAGGGTCACCGGGGTCCCCCCTTGTCTAGAGCTTGGTGACCACAGCAGCACATTTTTGACAGAGCTGCTTGCCCGCTGCAGCAAACAGTGACACGTCTCCAGTCTCCAGAGAACCAGTGGTGATCCCCCTGCAGGCTCTCTGGACTCTGCTCCTGAGCAGGGAATGAGACGTGTCCTCTGTAGGCTGCTGCCAGCTGGGGAGCCAGTGGGGCTGGCTCTGTCCTGTCAGTCCCCAGCCTGTGTGGCACAGCCTCGGGGCCGTGGGCTCAGAAGGGGCCCTCACTCTTGGCCTCCAGCCCGTTTGGAGCCACGTTCACATTGCTGGGATGTCTCTTGCTCCAGTGGCACTGTGGAGGTGGTAGAAACAGTGGTGCTCAATGGACACAGGACGCATGTCCTCTCTGTTGTGCTGGCCTTGCACCAGGCACAGAGGGACTTTTCCTCAGTGCAGGGGACAGCAGTGACGGGGGCTCTGGGCTGGGTCCAGCTCCTGTTCAGAGCAGGGAGCTGCAGGGTCCCCAGCACAGTCCCAGAGAGGTGGTGCTGGAGCAGGCTGGCTCTTCCCTTCTGCATTCCGGAGTTCAGGAGTGGGAGTGGGAGGGGAGCACATGGCTGTGCCTCAGCCCAGGGCCCCGGGGGTGTCCTTGGGTGACCACTCAGGTGACTGCCCAGGTGAGTGTCCCCACTGCCCGCTGGCCGTGACACAGCCCCCCTAAGGCTCGCTCTGCTCGTTGTGCTGCAGGTGGGAGGAAGCCACCCCGAAGATGGGTTGTCCAGCAACCCCAGCTTGCTCCACAACCACGTCACACTTCCATCACAGCCCAGCTCACTGCCGGACCTCAGCAGGCAGCAGGACACATACAGTGGTAAGGCAGCTCGGCAGGGGTGCAGGATGGGGCTCACCTGTGTCGGGGTTCACCTGTGCCAAGGGTCACCTGCTGGGGAGTGTGGGGAGTCACCTATGGGGCTTGGGTCCAGGCCTGTGCAGCAGCAGCCTGGGAGGAGATGGATGTCTCTGCAAGGCTGGTGCTTCCTTGCAGCATTCACAGGGCAGTTTCTACTTGGAGCCTTTTCCAGAGGTTTCACAGAGTCCCAGAATGGTCTGGCTTGGAAGGGATCTTAAAGCTCATCCCTTATCATCCCCTCCCATGGGCCTTCCACCTTCCAGTATCCCAGTCCATTGCTCCAAGCCCTGTCCAACCTGACCTGGAACACTTCCAGGGATCCAGGGGCAGCCACAGCTGCTCTGGGCACCCTGTGCCAGGGCCTCCCCACCCTCACAGCCAACAATTCCTGCCCAATATCCCATCTAACCCTACATGTTTGGTCTGTATTTTCCCATCACGGGGGATAGGAGATGTGCTAGGTGTGGGTGCACAGTTCACAGTGCTCTGCTGTGTTGGTTGGGTTCCCAAATTGGAGGGTCTGGGAAGTAAGAGGGAGAATGGGAAACATCAGCAGGGCAGAGCCATCACCCCTCCATCTTCCCTGAGTGTGGAGCAGAAATGCAGGATGAGTTTTGGGATGCCACTGCAGGAACAGGGCCTGGGGAACCCCCAGCCTCCTGTGTGGGTCGGGCCCCTCAGGCTCTCATGTGGCTCTGCTCTCTCTTCAGGCCTGTCCGGGGGGCTGGGGCGGAGCAGCGTCTCCTCAGGAACGAGTGAAATAAAGAGGGAAGAGAAGGAGGATGAAGAAAACACGTCGGTAGCAGATAACTCAGAAGAGGAGAAGAAGGAGCTGAAACCCTCCCGGAACAGAACAAGGTGCTCTTTGAACAGATCTCTCCCTTCAATTTCTCTGTTCCCAGGCCAGGGGTGTTTGGGCTGGGGTCAGTCTGCCAGGACCCACCAGGCACTGGGCTTGGCCTGGTTTGGCCTGTAGTAGAGACCCCCCAGCCCCTGCCCACCCTGGAGCCTGGTGGTCTCACACAGCCTGGGCTCCTGCTACTTCCCCAGGGGGAAGGGTCCCTGCCACCCTCCTGCTGGCTCCTGTCCCTGTGGCCTCAGGGCATCTTCGTGCTCCTAAAGCAGAGGGATGCACCTTATTCCCCACCTGCCTGTGTGGGCACTTGGGGCCATGCAGGCAAGGAGCAAGTGCTCAGCCCCAGTGAGACACGGTTTGATCCCTTCCCTGCCCTGGGGCATCTCTGCTCTCTGCTTTGGGCTCCTGTATCCTCTGTCACATCCGGCCAGAGGAGTGGCAGTGGCTCAGGTAGAGTCCTTCAGCGTGTTGGCTGCTCTGCTGCCCTGCCACCAGCTTGGAGACCTCACCAGGGTGATGGTGCCTAGAGAGGCAGCACCAGCCCCACTCCTGCCCTGGAGGCAGAGGGCTGCATCTTCCCAAATTCCAGCTGGGGATTCCAATGTTGGCCTTCACCTTGTCTGGGCCACCCTGCCCTCTCCCAGCAAGAAGCTCGGGCCTTAATCACATTGTAGTTTGTTTCTTCGCTGTTTAAAAACAAAAAAGAGGCAGAAGAAGAGCCTTAACTGCTTCTCTCCGAAGCCCCTGTGTGTCCCTGTATGTGGCACAGGCCAGCAGGTCCTGGCAGGGCACGTGGGGGGGCTCAGCATCTTGGTGCGTCACCCTGTGTTTCTTGTCTGTGAGTTGACCAGTGCTGAGAGTGCACACGAGGAATGTCCCTGTCTCGTTCTTATTTTAAACCATTAGTCAAGATGAGGATGAGGAGGACGATCTTCTTCCCCCAGAGCAAAAAGCCGAGAGAGAGAGAGAAAGGAGGGTCGCCAATAATGCCCGTGAGCGCCTGCGGGTTCGTGACATCAACGAGGCCTTTAAAGAGCTCGGACGCATGTGCCAACTGCACCTAAACAGCGAAAAACCGCAGACCAAACTGCTAATCCTACACCAGGCCGTATCAGTCATACTGAACCTGGAGCAACAAGTTAGAGGTCAGTGAGGGTCCCGGAGTGGTGATATTTTACGTATCTGATCGGCACGGGGCTGTCTGTCTGTCTGTCTCTTGTGACGTGCTGTGGTGCCTTGCACTGTCTCTCCCCTGTGGCCTTGGGGACCAACCCAAGACTGTCAGTGTCCTTTTTATTTTTTTTTTTGCCTTTTTGCATCCATCCCTGCTGTTCTCTCCTTTGTCCCCCGCTGCCACTGCGTGTGCTGCATGCCAGTCCCCGCGAGGACACCTGTGCCGTCCTGCTTGCCCGCAGCCAGGAGTGCTCAGTGCTTGGCCAGCAAAGTGACAGAAACCCCGCTAGCAGATCTCCCAGAGGGGTCCAGCTCTGCCATCTCCAAGGGCCGCTCTGAGCATAGAGCCCGTTCCTGTCCCCTCTGTGCTCCTGTCCCTGCAGTGTGGCACCCGGCAAAGCCTTGGGACCGCAGGAGCTGTGCAAGGGCAGCAGGATGCCCTGGGCTGAGCAGCCCTCGCTGCCTGCACTCGCTGGTGTCCAACACAGGCTGGGAGCACTGTGCATTCCGAGCCTGGAGCTGCCAGCGGGCGCCTGCAGGCTCTGCCCCTCACCGGCACACCCTCAGGGCACCCTGGCTCCCTTCCACACGTGTGCAGCCGTGGTGTGTGTGCCCCGTGGTGTGTGGGCACCATCCCAGGAGGGAAGCGAGGGGCAGCTGCTCTGTCCCACATCCCGCAGTGCATGCTCCTGCTCCTGCTCCGCCTGCAGCGCGGGGTGCCGGGCACCATAACCCCTTTCTCTCTGCAGAGCTGTCGTAACACGCGTCGGGGGCTGTGCCTGGCTGTGCTCCTCTCTGCTGGCCTTGCTGTGCCTTGATGTTGGAGTCCTTTGTGCCTCTCTTCAGTTTGTAATTTTTTGCCTTTCATAACATGTATATTTTTTCCTGTCTTCTTTTTTAATTTCCCCTTCCTTTTTATTTTTTTTTTTATTTCGAGTTTTTATTTTTTTGGTTCTGTTCTTTCCAATCTCCTACAGACATGCCCCAGCCGTGACCTCTCGGTGGTCCCACTCTACCTTGTACTTGCTGCTCAAGGATCCCAGGCAGGACCGAGGGTGGGGCAGGGCTTAGGCAGAGTTGGCACCACGTTCACTTTGGTCTCCCATGCTTGTCCCTTTTTAAACCCTTCCTGGAGGCAGCCAAGGAGGTGGCTGAGCCCTGCAGCCTCCCTCAGCAGTTAGTGCAGACAGGCAGTGTCCCCTCCGTGGATTTGTGCTGCTTTCCAGGAGAGAATCCCTCCCTCACACCCCCTCTGGCAGCACTGCCATGGGTGCGGGGCTATCAGGTCCCTGTGTGCCCAGGGGGGCTGCCAGGATCCTCCCACTGCCACAGCAGCTACAGGAAGGGAAAGGAGGAGTCTGAGGAGTTTCAGGCTGGTTGGTGACCCCCGGGGGCACAAGGCAGCCAAAGCATCTCATCCTCACACAGTGCAAGCTGCCAGTGCTGGTGGTGGGGACATGGCTCTGTCCTGCCCCCAGGTGTGACATCCAAGCCTTGTCCCTGCCGGGGGAGCCACCAGCCAGGACTGGCCACCAGCAAGGACCTGCAGCCACCAGCCTGTGCTGCAGGAAGGATCTGGGATCCTGCGTGGGGGGCACTGGTGCCAGGATGGCCCCGTCTCCCCGCCTGTCCTGGGCATGTGGAGAGAAGGTGGCTGTGCCAGCTGGGGCAGCGAGGAGGGGACACGGACAGGGACAAGGCAGTGAGGAGAGGGGGCAGCAGGGACAGTGGGCAGCCCTCTGTCCCACACAGGCGGTGCTTGCCCGAGGAGCCCCTGCTCCCTCTTCACGTGGCCAGGCACTGTCCAGAAGCTCTCCAAGAAGGCTCTGACTCCACGGCCTCTCTTTGCTCAAGGCTTATCCCCACGCAGCTCCCCAGGAGCCCAAGGCCACAGGCTGTTGTCAGGTCTCACCCAAGGATCCTCCTCAGATAGGTGTCTTCCTGCAAGAAGTTTTGCTCTGGGGGAGAAGGTCGTCTGGGCTTAAATTGGGGCTTTCAAGGGGATGGGCAAGGCCACGGTTGAAGATGCTGCCAGCACATCTTTGCTTTCCCCCATCCCTGCCTGTGTCAGGCATCCCTGGGGTGCTGTCAGCAGGGGGGGCTCTCCCAGAGTTTCTGGCTGTGTGTGAGAAAGAAAATCACCCCTTCTGGTGGGCTTTTGACTGTGTGGAAAAAGGTCAGGAATCAGTGTCTGCATCTGAGTCTGATCCTCAGAGCAGCCCTGGCTCCTGCTCCCAATGCTGTCCTGGCCCCTAAGAGGGTGCCAGGCCAGACTGCTCCTGCTGCTGCAGCACCACTGTTCCAACCACCAGCATTGGGAGCTGCAGGTGGAATTTGGGAAGGAAATCTTACAAAGAAGGATTTGCTTCCTGCCCAAATCTTTCCTTGGGGGACAAACCTGAGGTTTTTGGCAGAGACTGTCCCCCAGTCTTTGAGTTTTCAGTTGAAAACAAACAGGAAGGCAAAATTTTGCAGAAGGTATAAGATATTGGTGGGTGATGCTGCATCAATGCCCACCCTTGCCCTCAGTGGCTCCTCCAGCCCCCTGGGCACCTGGCCCTGTGCTGGCAGCACCTTCCCCAGGCTTGCAGAGCTGACACAGCCTGGGCTGCTCTGGGAAGCACCCGGAGGAATTGGCTTTGCAAAGTGAGGCCGTTTGGGCCATTTCCAGTGGACACCCGGAGCACTTCCAGCACGGCAACGTAGAGCCCCCCTCGGTGGCACCCCCTGACTAACCCCTGTGGTGCTGTGAACCCAGCAGTACAGACGAGGCCTTGTCACTGGAGGACAAAGATCTGAGGGACCGGGAGAGGAGAATGGCCAATAACGCCAGGGAAAGGGTGCGTGTGCGGGACATTAACGAGGCCTTTAAAGAACTGGGACGCATGTGCCAGATGCACTTAAAAACGGACAAAGCACAGACCAAACTGATCATCCTACAGCAAGCGGTGCAGGTCATTCTGGGCCTGGAGCAGCAAGTACGAGGTATGGTACCACTGGCAGGTGCATTTGGGGCCTGTCTCTCCCCCTGTCTCTGCATGCTCATGCTTCTCTGTCCTGACTCCTGCTTTCAGTGTGAGGTGTGTGTTTGCAGCACCAGCAGCGCCTCTGGGTGCTGAGCACTCCCCAGCCCCGGCCCGGGGTGGATTTGAGGCTCCTCTCTCTCTCCACTCATGCTTAATATAATTTGGCACCTGGATCCCATTAATCAGCTTTGGAAAATTCAGTCCTCAGCTCTGAGTGCTGCTGGCTGAGGCACTTGGGGGTTCCTGTAACAAGCACATTGAGATGCCCTGGCACAGGGTGCCCAGAGCAGCTGTGGCTGCCCCTGGAGCCCTGGCAGTGCCCAAGGCCAGACTGGACGGGGTTTGGAGCACTCTGGGATAGTGGAAGGTGTCCCTGCTCATGGCAGAGGGTTGGAACAAGATGGGCTTTAACGTTCTTCCAACCCAAACCATTCCATGATTCCGTGTTTAAGTGGGGCCTGGCAGATTCCTGCAGGGACTGCGGGCAGCAGTGAGCGCTGCACGGAGCTCATCTCCTCACACGGGCCTGCCTGGGGCTGTCCCCCCGTCCCTCTGGGGTGCTGCTGCCAGGCTGATGCTGTTGCCCAGACTGAGGCTGCTCCTCTCCCATGCTGTTTTGGGCACAGAGCGCAATCTGAACCCAAAAGCGGCCTGCTTGAAGCGTCGGGAAGAGGAGAAAGTGTCCGGAGTGGTAGGAGACCCCCAGATGACACTGTCAGCTTCACATCCTGGTCTAGGAGATGGTCACAACCCTGTTGGACACATGTAAAGGTACCGTTCCCACCTGTGATCCCACATCCCAGGGTGGGTCTAGCCCTTTGCCCACGCCCTGCTCTGCCCTGGCTGGTCAGCCCCACTCCCTCAGCACCAGCCATGGCCCAGCCTCATTTCCCTGAAGTCAATGATTTGCATGTGTGCACGGCCTGACACAGGGGGCCCAGAGCAGCTGTGGCTGCCCCTGGATCCCTGCAAGTGTCCAAGGCCAGGTTGGAGGGGTGTGGAGCAACCTGAGATAGTGGAATGTGTCCCTGCCCATGGCAGGGGGTGGAATAAGAGGAACTTTAAGGTCTCTTCCCACCCAGCCCATTCCATGATTCTCTGTTTGTCATGTGCCCCATGGACACCAAAAGCCTCTAGCCCACAGGAGAGTGCAGCCCCACAGCTGGGATGGGCGGGTTTGGAGCTCTCTGAGTGGGGTCAGCTCTTCTCTTGCACCTCCCAGTCCTGCCCCAGTTGGCCACTGGAAACCAGCAATTTCCTTTTCCTCTATGAGAGGGAATGGGCAGGTCCCAGAAATGCCAAGAGAGTCAGAGAAGATGAAAAACCCCTGGCGAGGCTGTGGCAGGCACAGGCTCCAATGGGCTGTTCCCATTTTTAAGGGAACCTAGGAGCATCTGAGCAGTTCAGAGATGGTGAGGGGATTGAGCAGAGCCAGGAGTGGTAGGTCAGGAGCTGATCCCGTGGAGTGCATGGAGAGCACACAGTCCCTTGGTGTCCCCTGCCCCTGGCGGTGGCTGGGAATGGCCTGACCAAAACAAAGGCAAAGCTCAGCTGCAGCCCTGACCAGCCCTGCAGGGACAAGCTGCAGCAGGAGCCTTGGGACCCCTTGTGCAAGATGCACAGTTTTATCCTCATTTGGGTTTCTGTCACTTCAGACTTTTTTTTTTTTTGTAGATCTTTTTGTTCCTCTGGATATGGAGATCTGTAGGAAGAAAACCCTCAGTGTGACCTGCAACCCTGTTGAACCATAAACTGTAGTACTGCTCATACTGACACACGCAGATGGATCCTGGCGTGACGTAAGGGGTGAAAAAAACACTTTGTCAGAAACAAAATGGAAAGAAAAAATTGCCTTAAGTATAAAGTGCAGAACAGTCAATACATATCACTCAGTTAGGAGGGGGTGGCGTGTTCTCTTGGCTTGTTCACAAGCAGCCAGCAGCAAAATTGTGCCTAAGCTTGATATTTCTTTTTTTAAAAAAAAAGAACATTAGTTATGAGATTTTTTATGTAGAACAAATAGCAATGCCTTTTGGTTTTTTTAGCTTCTTTTGCATATGTTTTGTAAGCAATGAAAAAATTTTTTTTTGTATAAAAACATGTCTTGTACCCTCCGCTTTTCTGCTGCTGTTTCTATAGTTAACGTTGCATCTTTAGGATCAACCAGAATATTAAAATTGTATTAAGAGAGACTGGATATAAAGAGAGAAATTCTCAGATTCGGCTCGGAAAGCCACTAAAAGCGAATGTAGCCACAGTGAGGGAATGTTCTTCCTTGCCTGGCTTGTACCTTCCATGACAAAAAACAAACTCATGTGCTGACTTCACCATCTCTTTGCTTCGGCCACTTCTGATTTGGGAAAAGGAAGTTGAATAGCAAAGCAAGTGGCAGCGGGGCTCCCGCTCCCCTGGCGGTGACTGAGGTGCCTGGCCAGGTTTGCTTTGTTCCCGGAGATCCCGAGGCCCCTCGGCTCCGTGGGGGACAGGACGTGGCCGCGGCTGTGCCAGAGCATCGCTGTGGGGAGGACGAGCTGCTGGGAGACTGCAGGCCCCGGGTGGAGGAGAACCAAGGGACTGAGGTGCTTCCAGGTGAGCAGAGCAGCAAGGGATGCGCGAAGGAAGCGCCTCTTCCCACAGGCCAGAGCTGCCAGAGGCACTTCCAGGAGCAGCACTGAACAAAGACCAACTGAACAAAGCTGGAGCACTGGGAAGAGGCGGAGGCAGCCGCAGCACGGCAGCAGCAGTGGGATGCAGGGCCAGGAAGCTGGGCAGCAGCAGACCTGAGGATGCTGGAGGCAGGAAAGGAGCAGCGACCTGGCTCACTCCAGCCTTGGCAAAGCCATGACCAGCAGCAGGATCCCTTCTTGCAGTGGAGCTGCCGCCGTCAGAAATGCAAAATGTAGGCTCGGGGAGAGGGGTGGCTTCACACCTCACTGTCACCTGCTGTCACATCTCCTGGGCATCCTTGGAGGCAAACTGAGCTCAGCACTGCCGCGGGATGTGAGCGGGCACCGTCACCTGCACGTGGGCTCCTCTCAGCACTGGGAAGGAGGGCAGCAGGAGCGCCTGTCCTGCACCATGTGCTCCAGCAGCCAAGCTGCGCCAGCCACCCCTTCGCTCCAAGGGATTCCCAGTCACTCCAGACCACTCTGGTATGCTCAGCAGGAGGAGGATCCCTGGAAGCCCCTCTGGGTGCCCCGGAGGTGTGGGGCAAGCAAAGAGGTGCTGGGCAGTGCTGAGCTGCAGCAGCTGGTCTGGAGATGGCCATGAAAAAACATCCAGCAGGAATTCACTCCTTTCTTCCCTCTCCTTCCCCTCCTGCAACATTTTGTGCCTGGTTCTTCCCAGCTGTGCAGAGCCCAGTCAGGCAGGATGGTGTTGGGATGTGGGTGCTGGTCTGGGGGGATGTGGGGAACTCCCCTCTCCCCTGCAGGGTCCATCTCTCCCCTGTCCTGTGCCAGGTAAGCTGTGTTGCTTTGGCACAGGGAAAGGGAGGGACTGGGAAACAGGATTAGGTCCTGTGGCACTTCCCAGCAACCCCAGGCTTTGGCATAACCTGGTGCTCCTCCATGCTCACAGCTGTGCTTTGTGCTCTGGCAAACCCTGCTGGAAGTGTTCAGGGCAGTGCTTATTTCCCACCCACACCTGGGCACTGTGGCCTCAGCCTGTGTGGCAGCTCCAGGCTGAGCTACTCCAAGTGCCAGCGCAGGATGGGACTGTCCCTGCTGCCCCTGGCCCTGCCCTGGGGCTCCCCAACACCCAGCCATCACTCTGGAGCTCTTGGGTGCTCCTGGCTTTCCCCAGCTTGCTGCTCCCGCCATTCCTCCTGCATGGTGAGACCTCAGCAGCCTCTGTCCCTGGGAAGGCCAGGAAAGCTCAGTGGTTCCAGTAACCCAGGTTCTTCTTGCCTGTGTCAACAGATACATTTTAGCCTAATCAGCTCATCAGGTTAGGACGCTTCCCTCCCTTGGGTTCCTCTAGCTGCTGAAGCAGTGGGCAGGGACATGGATGAGGTTTTCCTCCATGTGTGACAGCCTTCACGCCCATTCATGCTCTGGAGTGCAAATTGGAGGGCTCAGCAAGTGCTTTGTGTTTCATCCATGAGAGTTCCTGCTCCACTGGTGAGACAGTGCTGGGGGCTGCAAAGTACCCTCTGCTCAGGGGTTTTGGCTGGCTCAGTGCCCCTGTCCCAGGGCCAGGAGGGATGGAGCAGTGTCCCAGTCCTGGAAAGCTTGAAACCCGACAGAAATATTTAAAAGTTCACAAACCCTTTGATTTTGCCCCAAGAATTGGAGGTGGCAGTCATGGACAACTGGACTTAAAGGGACTAGTCAAGAAAAATCCATAAATTCAACAAAATTGGAAATCTGAGAAGATTTATGAGTTGCTCACAAATTTGCTGAACTTCTTCATCCCCTCCAAGTTGTGCAGGCCAGGGAGGAACCCCAATGAGCTAGAGCCTTTCTCACCATCCCTGAATCCCCAGGCCTTGCAAGAAAAATAGGGCTTTTCAGCTTTAAATCATTTAGGTGATTTTAAGATGTTACTTTGACAGCAAATCCAGCCAACTTCCTTCTATGGCAAGGCTTGGGTAATGATCCTTGAGCATAAGCCCTCAGAGCCAAGCTTTGGAGAGATCATCTCAGAAGCACAGTGGAGGTGGTAGCAGTGCTGTCCCTGGAGTCGCCTTGATGGCACAGGGTGACAGCTTTGTGTGCCAGCCCAGTTTGGCCTCAGTGACATCTCTGCTTTCTAGGTGCTCAGTGAACAATTGGGAAGAGCAGCAAGGAAAAATTCCGTTTGTCTTGCCAGTGTGTTTGGCTCAGTGTGAACATGGTGCCTGTAACCTGCCAGGGGAAGTGGCTTTTCTAAAAACCACTGCCAGGTGCTGTCCCCAAAATACCACCAGCCCAGCCCTGAAACGTCTCCCTGTAGCAATGAAACTCTTATCTTGGAGTGTTGTGATCAGTGAGGGCCAGGTCTGCACCAGCCCACAGCTCTGCTCCATTCCACTTGGGATCTCACAGATCCCCAGACCCGCTCCTCTGCCTGTCTGTGTGTCCCCCACTCCCGTGGTGCTGCCAGGAGAGGTGTCACAGGTGGGTGATGGTGCCATTTATTCCATTTTCTCCTTCCTCTCTCAGCCTTTGCTTGCTTGGCTGCTCCTGGGGACACGTGTCCCTCTCTTTGGGGGCCACTGAGCCCCCCCAAAGCTTCCTTCATCAGACAGGGGGGCTGCCTTTCCTTCTGTGCAGCTTCTAGTTCCTCTTTCCCCGAGTTGCATCCCAGTGAAGCAGCAGAACTGGAACACTGCCATGGGACATTTCTTGTGTCCCCAGCCCAGGGGCCTCCTCTTGCCCCACTCAGCCAGCCCCTTGCCTCCCTGCACACAAGCTGTGCATGCCACAGTACTGGGGAGTGTCTGGAATCCAGTCTTATGAACAGTATGATTGCAGATTTTTGTCTTCTCGCTTTTAACCTGCTTTTCCCCCAGAGCAAAGCAGCTGCAGCCTCCCATGGGTTGGTGCTCGCACAGTGGTGGCAGCCTGGCTGCTCCTGCTCCCAGCCCAGGGAGCAGAATTCCAGCTGTTTGGCAGACACCCATGCCTGTGACCCCTCCATCAGATCTACTCACAGCCCCAACCAGCGTCTCTCGGGGCTCTCTGCTCCCCTGCTTTCACAGCTATCCCACAGAGGTGTGCTGGCAGGAAGGATGGACTCAAGCTGTGGTTTTCCTCAGGAGACTGTAATTCCAGAGTCAGTGCAGAAACTGCTCTCCAAGGTCCTTTGTGTCCCCACTGAAGCCAGCAGAGCCTTTGGGCCCTTAGTGGGTGGTTCTAGTTGTGGGGGCTTGAGAAACAGGAGCCTTTGGGAACCCCCAATCCCCTGCACCCCTTGAGCTTTGCTGCCAACTTTGGGGCCAGTGGAACCTGAGTTCTTCTTGCAGGCCCTGCTGTGCTATAGTGGGGAGCTTGGGCCAGCTCTAGTGCCATCTCTGGGCTCTGGGAGGTGAAGCAAAGCTGGGGATGGAGCTGGGCCAGAAGAAGCCTTCAGCCCCCGCCTGCAGTGCTGGCTAACCCAGAGCAAGCCCTGGCCACTGGACTCCCCCATTCCTGCCCGACACCAGCAACAGCAAGGCCTGTTTTCTGTACCCCAAGCTTGCACAAGGTCTTTGCCCTGTTAAAAATCCTATGCAAATCTTCTCTCTCTTCCCTCTCCCAGGGCTCTGCAGATCCCAGCCCATCCCATTCTCTCTGCTCTTGTCCGTGATTGCTCCTGAGTTCCTGTTCCCTGCTCCCCTCAGGGTCCAGCTTCATTCCTGGCAGCTCCAAAAGCATTTTGAGACCTGTGCCCTGGAGCTGGGAGAGGACAGGTGAGACTAGGAACACCCAGCTCATACTGAGCACTGAACTGGAGGGGGCAAGGCCTGATCCTGGGGCTCCTCCGCACACCCTTCACCCGCCTGTGCCTTCCGCTCAAAGCTGGTGGGGCACTGCCAGCATCCTTCATCCCCCCAGCCCCCTGAAAGGAGAAGCTCTGTTACACCTTGTTGCTGCCCAGACTGTCCTGTTCCAACACCTGAGCCTAGGCTCGGCTGGGGCTGCTCTTCCTTCAACGGCCCCAAGCCTGAAGGGGTGTTTCCCTTCCTCCCATGCTCCCCAAGCTCTCCAGCCAGCATCTCTGAGCTGTTTCCCTTTGCAGAGAGGCAGCCCATGCCAGCAGCTGCCCATTAGCTGCGGTGCAATCAGGAGGGTTTGGGGGGTGAGTGCTGCCGATATCCCACAGCACAGCTGCCTCTCCCTGCCCTTGGGGCAGGTGTCAGGGGACCTGGTGCTCTGTGCTTTGATTTCCAGGACAATTCAGCCCTTCTGGGGAGCCAGCACTGCTGTGCCTTGGTCTGCAGGACTCCCAGGGGGAGGTGGGCTCTGGTTAGGAGGGTGGTGCAGGCTGCACGTGACCTGCCAAACCTGGTGTGTCCAACTGCAGCCCAGCTCAGGGCCAAGGGCAGTCCTGTCATGGGGTCTCCACATTGTTATCTCTGTTCTCCTGGTTTTGTACCCCTCCTGCTCCCCAGGGCTCTCCATTCCCACCCTGGCCCAGCCAAGCCCCCGCCGTGGTGGAGGGCGAGGCTGTAGCGCTCACCCCAAGACATCTCGGCTCAGCGTGGCTGCAGCACCAGCTCAGGGGAGCAAAGGGGTTTCTGCTTCCAGAGGGGGTGTCCTGGTACCAAGGCCTTTTGCCAAATAGCATCCCCGTGCCCTACACCCCTGGGCTGTGCCCGGAGGAGCCGTGGAGCTCCTGGAGGCAGCGAGCGGGGGGCACTGCAGGTCCCCCTTCCCGGGGCCACGTCTTCCCAAACCACTTGAACCCACCAGCTTTTGAGCAAACCATGTAACATGGAGCCACTCGGGAGGGAAGGAGCCATGGGAAGCCATGCAGCAGCCACTGTTCATGTGCCAGGAGAGGGGAAAGAGGCACCTGCTGAGGCAGGACAGGGAGGATCCCAACCCCACACGTGGGAATGACCCGTTGGGTGCCGAGGGCTCCTGCTCTCTGGGGAAACAAAGCATTCCTGGGATGTTCTTTCTCTATATTTTTGTAGGAATGGGGGGTGGGAGAGCAGATGGGAGATGCCTGCAGAAGTTGTTTATTTTTAACCCTGTAGAAAGTTTTGGGTTGTTTTTGGTTTTTGGCCTTTAAAATAAAAAATGGTCCTTGCTTTTGATGTTTATGCTGCCTACCTGTAAATCCAGATGTACTTAAGTGGCTGAAATCCTTGTTCTTAAATCAGATACACATTATAGTTTTGAACTATATATATAGTAAATATATATATATATATGCCTAACCCAGCAAAAAAGAAAAAAAATAAAGTATTGGGGGTGGGAAATGCATTGCTCTTTGAAATGAATCACAATTGGGGGATGAAATTGTGTTTCTGAGTGCCTCAAGATATGAATTGTTTTCATTTTTTTAAATAATTTTATACAAGTGTCAAAACAGCTGGCTGGATTATTTGGAATTTTTAAATAATCCTAACTTTTTTAAAGTAGATTTTGAGAACTGTCCTGTATATAACAGTAATGTAGCAATAAATGTGACATTTTATAACAATATTACTGGTTTTATCCCCATGCGTGTCCTTCAGATATGGTATCCCTAGAAATTAAAAGTTGGAATAAAGGCTATGCCTTGTACTAAAAAACGAAAAAATAAAAGAAAACACCAGATAGGTTTTCAGACACTTGATCTGGGCGTGGATCCTACGCCCTGCATCACTGTTGTTTCCTCACCTCTGCTCCTGGAGAGCACCTACAAGTAGGAAATCCAGTTAAATGCCCCTAGCCCATCCCAGGAGCCCAGCACAGACTGGTGATGGAAGAAATTCATCTAATCAGAGTCGATAAGGTTGAAAAAGACCTTTAAGATCAAGTCCAGCTGTCAATTCTCCACCAACCCTGCCCCGGCACCACCTTCGTTGTTCGAACACTTCCAGGGATGGTGACCTCACCCTTCTGCCCCAGGCAGCCTGTTCCGTACCTGACAGCCCTCTTTGTGAAGAAATTTTTCCTAATATCCAACCTAAACCTTCCCTGGCACAACTTGGGGCCATTTCCTCTCGTCCTGTCCCTTGTTTCCTGGGAACAGAGTCCGACCCCCACCTGGCTCCATCCTCCTGCCCTTCAGGCTCCAACGTCCCCCAGGACTTTCACACAATTACAGATTGATTTGGGTTAGAAAGGACCATAAAGCCCATCTCGTTCCACTCCCTGCCCCATGTAGGGACACCTTCCGCTGGACCACAAGCCCCATCCAACCTGGCCTTGGACACTTCCAGAGACAAAGCATCTCCCTGGAAGCAACCTTTCTTCCCCGGTTTGCTGCCTGATTTCATTGTGCTGCTCCAGGTCAAGGCTTGTCCATACAGAGCAGGACAGACGGTTCAGACTGAGAAGTGACTCTGGCAGTGGTGGTTTAATCTCCCTTAGCCTTGGGTGCTCACTCCGTCAGCAGTGAGGCAGCTCTGCCCTTCCCAAGCTACTCTGGGTGCATGGAATGACAGTCCTTCCTTAAACTCCATCATAAAATCACAGAATCATTAAGATTGGGAAAGACTTTGGAGATCACCCAGTCCAACCATTAGCGCAGCAGCACTGCCATCTTCACCACTAAAAATGTCCTCAAGAGCCACATCCACATTCTTTGAATGCTTCTAGGGATGGTGACTCCACTCACTGCCCTGGGAAGCTTGTGCCAGTGGTTTACAACTCAGATCCAGATGAGGGAGAAGTGTGTGCTTAGGAGCAGCCTGGAAGATGGATGCTCACCAAATGGACAAGGTGGAGCATAAAGCAGGTGAGTGCCAGTGTCCAGAGCAGGCTTGGGCTGGGAGAGCTGGTGAGAGCAGGAACAAGGAGGAGCACAGAGGAGTTTCTGAGAGCGTACAGCTTCCCAAGATCTGAGCAGTGGCCACCGAGTGGAAGTTCCTGCAGCACTCCCTCCCTGGGGATGAGTCACTATCAGCCGGAGACGAGCTGGGATGAGACTCCCAGATCCTGTGGGCAAACATCATCTCACGCTCCCACTGCCGGACAGCCACAGAATCACGGAATGGTTTGGGTTCTAAGGGATCTTAAAGTTCATCCCATGGGCAGGGACCCCTTCCACTATCCCAGGTTGCTCCAAGTCCTGTCCAGCCTGGCCTTGGGCACCTCCAGGGATCCAGGGGCAGCCGCAGCTGCTCTGGGGTATCTGTTCCAGTGTTCACAAGAGACTAAGCAGGCTCTAAGCAGAGCCTGGGGAACATCATTGAATTGATGGAGATATTATGACCCTCTCCTGAAAAACCTGGCTGGAAACTCCCTCTCTTGTTGGGGGAGACTGAGTGGCCGTGACAGGAGGGTTTGCGGAGGCACTGATGGGCTCTGGGGAAACCACTTTGGGATGGGGGCACTTCCTGCAGCACCAGAGGCTGAGCAGCTGTCCCAGCTCCGTGCGGGAGCACTGGCGCCCCTCAGGGCCCGTGCCCCCTCTCCAGCCTGGGGACATCCTGTCCCCTCAGAGCTCAGGGCTCCTGTTCCCTCTCTGGTGCGAAGACAGGCCTCATGTCTGCTCTCCAGTGCAGGGGAGCTGCTGTTCCCTCTCTGGTGTGGGGAGAGCCCGTCCCCTGGGTCCGTGTCCCGTCCGGGCTCACGTTCCCCCTCCAGTACAGAGACAACCCCGTCCTCGTAGGGCTCGTGTCCCGTCAAGGTCCGTTTCTCATCAGGGCTGGTGTCACCTCTCCAGCGTGCAGACACTCCGTCCCCTGGGCCCGTGTCCCCTCAGTGCCCGTGTCCCCTCATGGCCCGCGTCCCCTCATGGCCCGCGCGCCCCGTCCCCACAGCCCCGCCCCGCCCCC
>WBMY01003562.1:96111-137628 GCA_013397315.1 Donacobius atricapilla | reverse complement strand
TTATTTATTTTTATTTTATTTATCCTGATCTTTCTACAAATATGTCCATAGGGTGTAAAAGCACACCTTTCTTTCAGGAATGGGGAAAGATTGGGTTTTTTTGAAGTAGAATGGTTTGGGTTGGAAGGGACATTAAAAGTTGTCTAGTTTCCATTCCCTCTGCCATGTACAGGGACAGCTTTCACTAGATCAGAGCTCCATCCAGCCTGGCCTTGAGGCCTTCCAGGGGTGGGGCATCCACAGCTTCTCTGGGCAACCCATTCCAGTGTCTCACCATCCTCGTTGTAAAGAATTTCTTCCTAATATCTAACCTAAACCAATCCACTTCCGANACAGCTTTCACTAGATCAGAGCTCCATCCAGCCTGGCCTTGAGGCCTTCCAGGGGTGGGGCATCCACAGCTTCTCTGGGCAACCCATTCCAGTGTCTCACCATCCTCGTTGTAAAGAATTTCTTCCTAATATCTAACCTAAACCAATCCACTTCCGATTTAAAGCCATCCCCCTTTGTCCTGTCACTACATGTTCCTATAAAAAGTCCCTTTACATCTTTCTTGTAGGCCATTGTCAAGGCACTGCAATAGTTCATTCTTCTGGAAAGGTTAAAGCAAAGCACAAGGCTCCATTCTGTTTGGCGACATTACTGCCAAATTATAGTAGCAATAGTAATATATGCACATACATATATGCACACATACAGAGCGTGACATCTCCTTAAATTGAACTGTAGCTGACTACATAGAAAAAGGAACTTTATGTAATGAGGATTATTATATCATCAAGGCCAGGAGCTTGACAGGATTCAGAAAGTAATTTGCCACTGATGAGAGCATCTATAGGATTAAAAATAAAACCTAGTAATTTAGACAGAAAGTAAACTTGTATTCCTTAGGACTCTTGTAAGAGAGTTAAGAAGAGACACTGCTAGGATCAAAGAAATTAAGAATTTTCCAATTCATTGCCCAAGACTTTGCATAAAGAAGTAATGGGCACTGGAGAAGCTCCTACTAGAAGAGGTGCTGAAAAGGTGGAATTTTAAATCTTCTACTGTGTTGTTCTCCTGTGCTCCTGGTTTTAGTTTCAGACTCAAGTCCCATCTCAGCAATAAGTAAATAATTGTATAAGACATGCAGATCTCTTAATAGTTTAGAAGTGTTGTACTCTCTTGATGCTCAAATACACCTGTGCTGGTTTTGCACTTACTTCATCACCGTAAGATGAGGACAACATAAATGACATCTTCTATATGAGCACTTAGATTTGCTTGATATTGGAGAACAGATGCCTCCTCTCTAAGAGAAGTTCAGTCAATCCCCAGATCATTACAAGTTTACAATATGAATAATAAAAAAAGTAAAGGATAGGGTCATGTGAGTGACTTTGGTTCTTTCAATCACAAATAGAGCTGCACAGCACTATAAAGATAAAAACAAAAACAAAACAATCCAAACCCAAGCCCCCTTCCCCACCTCAGCAGATCTAATACCTAAAGTCTGTCTTTCTAGACTGTCACAAACTGAAATGAGAACAGAAATATCAAATATAGAAAACAAAATGGTTACTTTTGGAGCTTGAATCTAACCTGTTATTGTCTTCAAGCATGAGTCAAACATTGTTTTATTTTTAACAACCTTTTTGTGTGGAAATGCAAAATTATACTAAAAAAAACCCAGAGCGCGTGTGAATACAGTGACCAGAGCAAACTCAGCTTTTCCACATTGCTTTAATAATAATACAACTCTGGGAGGCCTTCAGGAACTAACTTCTCACATATCAGTGGCCATTGACAAAACCTAACATAGTATTAGTCCTTATACTACTTTTTCAATCACTGTGATCAGTGACATCATTCTTAATGCAGAAATGGAAAAAAAAATGACAATAGGTATATAAATATTTCAAAGCTTGCTGAAGAATCAAAACCTCTCAAAATTCTGAGATTTTCTGAAAAGATTGAAACATGAAAGCATTAAATATTGCAGGCATTATCTAAATGATAGTGGAAGGACAATAAAAGTAGCAGGAGCTGGGTTTGAAATTTGCAATACAAACCTTCATTTCAGCTAGGGTTTTTTTTTTTGCTCTGATTAACAGAATTTCTTTAAGATTCAGACCTATATTTTCCAAGGGTACAAATTCCAATTTTTATTTCTATCAAGAAAATAAGGTGGGAAAAGAGAGACCTGGAAACATAATAACTTAAGATACTGGAAAGTAGGATATAGGTCATTCCAGCTTTCTGATATCATTTTAAGGCACTTGCTACTGACTGCAAGTATTTGTCATTGGATGGCTATTTCCTTCCTTTATGTGAAATAAAGTGATGACACTGTTTCAATGTCAGATTTTTCTTTATAGATGTTCACATCACAAAGAACTTATTTTTGGCAGTGCTCTCAGGAGGGGCTTTTTTCCTACAAGGACACATTATTCACTCATGGTCAGCTTCTTGTCCTCCAGGACACCCAGATCCTTTCCTAGTAAGCAGATTTTCATCTTTTTCTCTCCCAGCATGTACTGGTGGATGGAGCTATTCCTCCCCAGAAGAAAGATATTTTTTGCCTTTGTTGAACTTCATAAAATTCTCAACCAGCTTGTCCAGGTCCCTCTGAATGACAGCAAAACCATCTGGAGTATTAGCTAGTCCTCCTTGTTTTGTATTGTCCATAAAATTGCCTTGGGTGCACTCTGTCTCATTGTCCCCATTATTAATGGAGTTCTTAAGCAATATCGATTCAGCATCGACCCTGAGTACACCACTAGTGAGTCCATTCAGGCCGGACTTTGCACCTTTATTCACAACCTTTGTTCACAAGCCCAGCATCTTTGACAGTTTTCAATCCACCTCACTTTCTGTGTATCTAACCTATACTTTGCCAGCTTGTCTGCTAGGCTACTATAAGGGTCAAGAGCTCAAGTAAAGTTGAGTTAAGCAACATCCAGTGCTGTCTTCATATACATCAAACCATTCATCTCATCATAAGAAGTCTATCAGATTGGTCGCATTATTTTGTCTTTCTGAATCCATGCTGATTCCTCTCTATCATCTTCTTAACCTTCATGTGCCTGATAACTGTTTCTGGGGTTATTTTCTCTATCTCTTTCTTAGGGAACTGTATGACTGGCCTGTCACACTCTAGGTCTTTGCTCTTGCCCTTCTTGAAGATAGACGTGGCATTTGCATTTCTCTTGTCCTTTAGGATCCTCTTCCATTTGCCATAACCTTTTAAAGATAATCAAGACTGACCTTGCAATGGCATAAAACAGCTCCCTCAGCACTTGTGAGTGCAACCCATTAGATCCTATTTACTTGTGCATGTTCTTTTTTTTTTTTTTTTTAATATTCCCTAACCTCTTCCCATGAGGGTCTTTTTACCTTCAGACTTTCCCACAGGCCTCATGGACCTGAGAATTCTGAACTCTTATATTTACAGAAAAGACTGAGATACAGAGGTAATGAATACGTCATCTTTTTCTTTATGCTTTATCACTAGGTTCTTCACACCATACGGTAGTGGTATCACACTTTTCCTGGTCTTCCTTTTGCTAGTAATAAATGTTTAGAAAGCCTTCTTGTTGCCTTATACCAGATTCAACTTCAGGTATATTAGGTCTTTCCCAGCTTCATCCCTGTCTGACCCAACTGAAAACTTTCTGCCATTGGCAGGGCTGCCATTCAGTAGATGATGTAGCTCAGAGCCCAACCCAATCTGGCCTTGAACTCTGCCCAGGGATGGGGAAACCACAACTTCTCTGGGCCCCTTGTTTTGGTGCTTTGCCACCTTTATCCTGATACCTAATCTAAACCTAGTCTCAGTTTAAAGCTATCTCTTCTTGTCCTGTCACTACACGAGCTTTTAAATAATGTCTCTCCATCTTTCAGGTATGTCCCTTCAGATTCTGGAAGGCTTCAATTAGGTCACCATAAACCACCTCTTCTCCATGTTGAACAACCCCATGTCTCTCTGTCTCTTTTTGTAGGAGAGATCTTCCATTCCTCTGGTCAGCTTTGTAGCCTTTCTCTGAACTCCCTCTAACAGGTCCACATCATTCTTGTGTTGATACCCTCACCTCTACTCTGCCCTCGTGAGACTCACTTCCCTTGACCTGACAGACACACTTCTTTTGATGCAGCCCAGGATGCAGTTGGCCTTCAAGGCTGTGAGCACACACTGCTGCGCTGTTGATCTATCTTCTTGGTAGTCTTTAATTCTCTGCTTACTTGGTTGTATTTCAGGAGCCCTCTGACTTTCTTCCACATTTTTGTGATTCCTCATATTTGTAAGCCTTGTATACTGCTGAAAAAATCAGTGCTCCATAAATACTTTATCAGCTTCTGGTTTTCTCCATGAGTTTTCCCCTCTTATGAGACTTGCCTTCTTTTCCAACTGATGCTCCTTGATCAGAGTTGCTTGATTTACCTAACTCTGCTCTGAATGTTGTGTTCTAATCCTGTCTTTCTAATGGTTTCAGGTTTTGGGTGGGTTTTTTTTTTTGTTGTTGTTGTTGTTGTTTTTAATGTCCTGAAGTTAGAAAGTAAGAATAAACAATAGATTCCACTTGAGAAGGTTCTAGGTCAATGAAGATGGAGTTGGAATAATACAGGTTTTCCACCTGGAATATTAATTGCAAATGCCCTTGAAACTGGTGCACTCTTCTATGTTTCTGCATAGTGTGTTGAGTATGTAATACAACATGTCCAAAGCTGTATCCTGCAATGTATCCTGCAAGAACTGTGCTGCTTCTAAAAAATTAGGACAGAGATCAGAAGTCAGGCAGTGCAAATCATAGTGAACATATTACTAAAGAATGAGTTCATAAAACAGGTTAATTAATATTAAACACTTATTTTGGCCTCATTTTAATCAGTTTTTCCTGTAACAAATCATCGGATGACATCTTTCCCTGTGAAACAACCCAAGGTTTATTTTGCTCAAAATGTTGGTGTTTGAATGTAGCATAGTCAAGATTATTTATTTTAATTAAAGACTTTTCTTCAAATGTCACACTTATCCAGATATATTTTAAACAAACACATATTAAATTAGAGACATTACATCTAATAAACTTTAATTATGTACAAGTAGTCCTATAAAAATTTGATGAAACATTACATTGTCTGTCTTAGTGTTAGTTCAAGTTTGTAGCTTTAACTTTTCTCTGGAGCAAAAATGTTCAAGTGTCTTAAATTTCATATAATTCTTATTTACTATTCATTTATTTTAGAAGAAACATAATACAGAATTACATAATTTGGTAATACAGTGTTCATACCATTCTTGGAAGTTCCCTTATGTAATACAGTAAACTACAGTTTCTGAATAATAGAATGAATCCATGAAATAAATACATCTCAATAACATGAAGGAATTATTACCACTAAAGAAATATTAAAGAAATTATCTAGGACACTTATTTGTAAATAGCTTTCGGAGAATCCAAAACATTTTAGGGGTCAGCTAGACAAGGTAAACCATACTTTTTTCCTTCCCCTCCTCTGGATTCTAGATGACCATATTTCCTCCCTTCAAACTTATAAATTGATGGGACAATTATTTTTCTCCCTCTGCATTTGTCCAAAATGGCTGCACAAGCAGTCACGGCTCTATCTGTTAGCCTGAACATCAGTTTTATTTATAAACTAGACAAACTATATGTGCATTATAGGAGCACACAGACATAAAAGGATAGATGACCTGGTATAATGCCTACTAAATTTTAATGGGACTGAGTCTTTCATTAAAGGGAGTTCTAGATGCAATATGTAAGAAACGGGTAATAAACACTCACAGGAAGAACTTTTCTGTTTCAAAAGAATTATGCTATCAAAGGGCCTGAAGCCTGAACTCGAATAAGATTCTCCCTGCCTACAGATCTTCCAGTTATGCAGTGATGAATTTCATAGGTCTGGGATGAGAATGAAAGCCATTGTCTCATTCATCAGCATACTTAGTCTACTCTGCTTGGAAAGGGTAACTATGCACTGCAGGCACAGTTTGTGCTTTATATTATACAGTCACTGGATGAAAATCAGAGCTGAACCTGATTCACAGGTCTACAATTCAGATCTTAGGCAGTTGAGAATTTCTTAAGTGAAAGATGATAAAATCATAGAAGTATTTTTATAAAAGGTAAGTAACTTATTTCCTTTACACATAACTTCGTAGCATTGGAAAAATGCTCTAGCATTATTAAATATTTCAGAAATTTTGGTTAATAAGGTCTATTTTGCATAATAATTTTCACTTGTTCTTGCATAGTTGTCTAGAAACTATGGTGCCAAAACCCCTTCAAAGTATATAACATCCTCATTTTTATGAATAGAGGAGTGCAAAATTTTTGAAAGGGGTGTGGGGGGTGGGAGGAAGGACTTTTCTTATGCCAGGAAATTTTTTTTAGGTCTTAAAATGTGCTTTAGAAATGTCATTTTCAGAACATGACTGGAAGTGAGATTGCATTACCAGATATCACTAAGCATAAAAGCATATTATATAACTTTTATAGCCCTCTTTTGTGCAATGTCTTTCTATGCTGATTAACTAGAAAATTCTATCATTGTCATTTTGTGGCCCAGAGTGCAACGTGATGTTATTTAATAAGATGTATAACCTTCCTGACTGCCTAATCTGGTCAGCACTGTTAAATGGGGTGTACATACATCATCACGACGGTGGCAATGTTTTTTTGATCATCTAGTTATGCTTTCTAAAACATTTCAATGCAAGACGTTGATGTTATTAAAAAAAAAAATTCAAAAGAGAAAGAGAAATGTATTTAACATGAGTTTCATAACCTCTCTTTCCATGACTTTATAGTACTTCTACTGAGTCAGGAAAGAGAAGGATAGCTTTTAAAACTGCCTGAGAATTAAAATCAGAGAAGCCAGTCACATACTTCAATTAAATTTTAGGGAAATGTAACAGAATCATAATCACTGTCAGAGCCTGGAAGGATTGATGTCTCAAGACGTTCTGGGATGCCTGCGTGTTCGGGAAGGGGCAGGTCAGGCCCTGTTCACAGAACTACCCCACACCCCCACTAGAGCCTGTCTCCCAGTCCTGCAGAGCTGCTGGTCGTTGAATCATTGGCACGCCTGAGTCGGAGCTCCACTCTGGCCTAACCCAGCTCCTGAGTGGGCAAATGACTGGAAGTCCCTCCAGGGGTAGAGGGGGGGCCAGGAAGACCCAGAGGTACTTAAGGCTGAGCATGAGGTAAGAATGTGCCTGACTGTACCTCTTCTTGGAATTTCTGTCTGAGCACTGCTGGAACCCAGGAGCTAGTAGGTATATGTGGGCTTTTCTGTACCTTTTCTGTCTTCTAGTTCTCTCTTCTTGGAGCATTTTGAGTAACTTAACATCCAACACATTTAAAGTAACAACATCGAGCAGGTTGAAATTTTGCAAAGTTGAATGGGCCAGGTTATTGCTCTGAGGAGTGTTTTATGCTGATTGGATGTTTTACCAAACCTTTTACCAAATTTCCTTGATTTTCTGTAGTTTGCCAGTAAAGGAATTTTGACCTCTTGAGAGTATGTAGTCACTATTTCTCCGGTGTGCCTTATCCAGAGTACTGGAACCTCTGTAAACCCCTTTCAGTGGGTTGTTTAAAGGGTCTTAAAATCCCAGAATGGCTGGGGTTGGGAGGGGTGTTTGGAGACTATCTAGTGCAAGTTGCTTTGGAATATTTTTAGAGAAGGAAGCTCTTCAACATATCTGGACAGCCTGTTCTGGTGCTCTCCCACTCACAGTAAAGAAGTTTTCTTCATATTCTGAGGTAATTTCCTGTACTGAGTTTGTGCCCATTGACTTTTGTCCTGTCACTGGGAAGAACCATTGAGAAGAGTCTGGCCCCATCCTCTTAACACACCCACCCTTAAGATACTGGCACACATTGATAAGATCCCCTCTCAATCATATCTTCTCCAGGTTAAACAAGCCATGCTCTTTCAGTCTTTCATTACAAGATAAATCAAGATAGGTGCTCCAGACCCCTAATCATCTTTGCAGCCCTTTGTTGGACCCTCCCCAGTAGTTTCTTGTCTTGTCTGACCTGGGGGTAGAACTGAACACAATACTACAGTTGAGATCTCACAAGGGCTGAGTAAAGGGCAGACCTGCTGGCAATGTCCTTCCTGAAGCATCCCAGGATTCTGCTGTCCTTCTTGGCCACAAGGGAACACTGCTGGCTCACAAACTTCTTGTTCACTAGGCTCTCCAGGGCCTTCTCCACAGAACAGCTTTCCAGCAGGTTGGCCTCCAGTTTATACTGGTCCAGGGGACTATTCTTTCCCAGATGCAGGATCCTACATTTGCTGTTGTACTTCATTAAGTTTCTCTCTGCCAAGCTCTGTGTCCAAACATGCTGAGAATATGCCCTGTCCGTTCATGAGGTTATTGATAAACTGAGCAAGACTGACCCCTGGGAAGCACTGTTTGCTACATGCCTTCAACTAGACTGTCACTGGTCATGACACTCTGAGCTTTGCATTCAACCAGTTCTCAATCCACCTTACTGTTCACCTAACCCACACCTCCCCAGTTTTCCTGTCAGGATATTATGGGTGACAGTGTCTAAAGCCTTGCTGGAATACAGGGAGACAATATCCATCTCTCATCTGCCCAGCTGGTCATGCCATCATAGAAGACTCTCGGATTGGTCAAGCATGACTTTTCCTTGGTGAATCTGTGTTGACCTGATAACATTTTTTTCCTGAACATACATAATGACCACATGCAGGGTGAGCCATCCCAACACCTTTCCAGGGATGGAGGTGAGGCTGACTGGCCTGTAGATTCTGGAGTCTTCCTTCTTTGCCCTTTTTGATGGCTGGAATGACATTGGCTTTCTTTCAGTCCTCAGGCACCTCTCTTGTTCTCTGTGACCTTTCAAATATGATGGACACCGGCTAAGAAATAACATCTGCCATCTCCCTCAGCACTGATAGGAGCATCACACCAGGGCCCTTGGATTTGTGGGTGTCAGGTTTTCCTATTAATTCTTTAACCTGATCTTCCTCAACTGAGGGAAAGGCTTCCTTTCTCCTGACTTTCTCTCTTGCCTCCAGGATCTGGGATCCTGGGGACTGACCTTAGCAGTTAAAACCAAAGCAAAGAAGGCATTCGGTAACTCTTCTTTCTGGGTCCTCCATCACCTTTTTCAGTAGCAGGCCCACATTTCCCCTAGTCTTCTTTTTTGCTACTGACATGCTTAAAGAAGCTCTTTTCGTTGTCCTTGCCATACTTCGCCAGAATTAATTTCAGGTGGGCCTCAGCCCTCCTTGTTAGATCCCTGCACATTCTAATAACATTCCTGTATTTCTCCCAAGTGTCCTTTCCCTTTTTCATATTTCATATTCCCACATTCCCATTTTCCACATTCCCACTTTCTTCTGTTATGTTTTTGCCAGAATTTCCCTGCTCACCCATGCAGGGCTCCTGTCCCTTTTGTTTGATTTCTTACTCATGGGAATGCACTAATACTGAGCTTAGAGGAAGTGATATTTGAATATTAACCAACTCTCTTGGACACATTTACCTTCTAGAATCCTAATTCATGGGATACTACCACATAGGTCCTTGATGAGGTCAAAGCTTTCACTCCTGAAGTGATGCTATGTATTCCCCTACTTCCTCTACGCACGATCCTGAGCTCCACCATCTCATGGTCCTGGCAGACAAGGCTGCTCCCAGCCTTCACATCCCCAACCAGTCTGTCTTTGTTTGTTAGTACCACAAGACTTTCCTCATTGACTTCTCCACCAGCTGTGTCAAAAATTATGGTCAGTGCTCTGGATGAAACTCCTGAGCTGTGTGTGCTTGGCTGTGTTGTCTTTCCAGCAGTTACCAAGGTGAAGTTCCTCATGAGATCCAGTGCCTGGCAGCATGAGGCTGCTTCCAGAAGTCTTTCCGCAGCCTCATCAACTTCCTCTTCCTGACCGGGTGGCCTATACTAAACACACACACCAGTGTCACCGTGTTAGGTTGGACCTTAATTCTTATCCATAAACTTTCGACTCATTCTTCATCCTCATTTTATGTCTTCTACTTACTGCTTCATTGCTCATTTGTAAAAACAAACATTTGCCATGAAGACATAACTGCTAATTTAGACTAACTAAGACAAATGAGATAATGAGGCCAGTGGCAGCTTAGAGTTGACAGATCCAGCTGAGTGCCCGGCTCTGAGTAGGAAGCTTTCTTTTCCTGCCAGAAGGTCTATATGCTAATTCTAACTAATTTGCTAACCTTGGCCCTACAGTGTTTGGCAACAGGGGAGCAAACCATTTTGTTACAGATGTGACATTAATTTGGATGCAAACTAAAGCTGGAACAGATAATCTATGCAATCTTCTATCTGAGGAAGCAATCACCAAAAATATAAACCCATGCCTAGTGTACATAAATACAAAAATATTTAAGTGTGGAGGACAGATTATTTAAATGTAAGTGGTAATGAATGAATTACAAAGTCTACAGTAAATAATGAAAGAAGTAAAGCCACTATATTCTGCACCTTCTTATACCCCTCTAGTTGAATGTTCTTATCTAATCATTAGAAGAAGAAACAAAGGACTTGCCCACATTTCAGACCCAACACAGAAGACCAGTTTGACCTAATACTCATTTAAAGGACTCTACAAGTACAAAACTTTCAGATTATTTTGAAATACCTTTTCTAATCAAGTTCTGTCACTATTATTTTTGGTGGAGTCATTTTCCTAAAGAGATTTTTTTCTCTTATCCCTTTCTCAAGCTTCATAAAGAAAACAAGTGATAGGGATATTATTGGGGATTACAGTTAGGAATCATGTTTGGGGTTTTTAAAAATATTTTTATTGTTTCTAAAATTTTTCTTAATAAATGTTTTAATGTCAGAAACTGCATAAATAAGTTCATTCCAGGTACAACGATGAGAAAAATTGATGAGAAATGCATTTTGTAAACATTGTGTACATCATAGTACATGAAATAACACCAACCTCCTTTTGAGTTTATTTGTTTTGGAGTTGTTGATTGACAGTTGGCTGAAAATGAGCCAGCAGTGCCCAGGTGGCCAAGAAGGCCAATGGCATCTTGACCTGGATCAGCAGTAATGTGACCAGTAGGACCAGGGAAGGGATTGTCCCTCTGTACTTGACTCTGATGAGGCCACACCTCACGTCCCATGTTCAATTTTTGATCTCTCACTGCAAGAAAGACATTGAGGGGCTGGAGCAAGTTCAGAGAAGGACAAAAAGCTGCTTAAGGATTTGGAGCACAGGTCAGAGGAGGGAGCAGGGGTTGTTTAGCCTGAAGAAAATGAGGCTGAGGGAAACATTATTTTCTGTCTGGGAGGAGATTGTAGTGAGGTGGATGTCAGTCGCTTCTCTCAGGTAACAAGTGACAAATGAGAGGAAATGGACCCCAGTTGTGTCAGGGGAGGTTTAGATAAGGTATGAAGAAAATTTCACAGAAAGGGCTGTAAAACCTTAGGGCCAGATGTTCCAGTGGAGTCACTGTTCCTGGAAATGCTTAAAAACATGTGGATGCAGCATTTGAGGACATGGTTTCATGGTGAACATGGTGGTGGTGCTAGGTTGATGGTTGGACTGGATGATCTTAAAGGTCTTTTCCAAACAAAGATTTTACTTTTTCAGAGTATAAGAAGAAGTGTGATTTAAGAGGCATATTATCAACATTTTTCATCCCCTGTGAATTACAACATAGCTGATGCGCAACATTACTTATAATGATACAAACAAAGCTATCTATTGCTCCTAGTGACAGTGGAGCTGCTAGTGAGGAGCTGTATATATTGATCAAAGACATCAAGCCTTAAACTAGAGTACCCCAGAAAAAGATATTTATATAATTGTTCGGACTTCTTTGAAAGAATTACCCACACAGGTAATTGAAATATCTAGAAATGTAATGTCATTTGGCTTCTACTGTTAACGTGGCCATTACAAAACTCTTCTAATGTAGATCAGTGGAATTAATCGTTATCTATAACTATTGCACTTGAAACATATATGTAGGTTTATGGTATTTTGCTAAGTGAGCCACAGAAATATGGGCTTTCTTTAATGAATAAATCCCCAAACATTATATCAGGCAATTATGTACATGTCCAGCTATTTAAAGAGAACTTCTTTATATTTTAGAATTTAGCAGTTTCAATTAATTTTCTATAGTTTTGCCCTAATCTGCTGAATTTTAAATGTTTTGTAAACTCAATAATGAAATAAATTATTGGTGTTCGTTCCAGTGTACTACAAAAAGAAGAATGCATTCTAAATTTTAAATAACCAAGTTTACTAATGCAATGTGGTTTCTGGAGTATTTCTTGCAAACATCCTGTCTTCTGAGGAGTTAAAATGACTGTTGAATGTTATAGAAGGAAAATCAGTATCCCTTATTCAGATTTCTTAATTAGATTGATACAATAGTCTTCTGCAAACCTTTCAGTACTCTTACCCTTGACAAACATGGAAAACTCAGTCATTTACTGTGGGAGAATAGGTTTCCTAGGTGTCCACAATTTATACGAATGATTCCAACACTAACCATTGAGGAAATAATTGTGAATGCTACTGATTTAACTTTTGTGAACTCTACTGATTTCTGCTTTGTTGCTGTTTTTGTGGAAGTCGCTAAACCTTTGCAGTTTTAAACAATTGCATTAACAGATTGTAATCATTACGTGCATGCTGTTACCATCATTGTAGTTCATGTCAGAAATATTACTGTCAAATACTGGTTATTGAATACTGAGACAAGGGTAGTTCAATCAGAAGACCTCCAACTATCTTCTAAGGATAAGGAAGCCTCTCATTACTATGGGTAGGACTGACTGGGAAATGCTTATCAACTAGCATTTCATGTTGTGCAGTGACCTGTCTTGCAAAAAGGATTAATCTGGTATAGCTGTTGCCTAGTAACTTGAGAGGAAGTTATATGTATGCATACATATGTACATAAAAATTTGTTAACCCCAGAAGTCACACTACTCAGGCGTATATGTGATGTGTCTTTACCTATCAAAAAAGAAAAACTTTATGAAAACAATCATCCAAATGCTTAAAATTTTGAAATGAAATAGTACAATGATTCTTGTGGTGATCAGAAATGAACACATCACAAAACAAATATTACAAATGCTTTGAAAGAAAAGACCATTGATGTCATGTTGTGTTTGGAATGGGAAAGAATAGCAGATTATTCAAGTGACTACAGAGCACAGAACAATGATATAGACAGTTTAATTTGTAATTCAGCATGATGATTTGGAAGACAATATGCTCCAATTTTGAAAAGACAGGTAGGATTCTATCAGTGTAACTTTTTTTTATATTTCCTGTTTTTCAAATTCTATGGATACTTTTGTCAATTTTATATGTCTCTCGCAATACTTTTGATCATTCCTTTTCTCAATACAATTCAAATAAAGTAGGCTAGCACTGGGAAAAGCACAGATTACTACATCATTCCAGGAGAAGCAGTTGATTTGTAATAATTTTCTATTTAGTTATGGTTAAAGTTCTAACAGTTAGGAAGCTTTGATACATTTAAAATATACTGTATGAATTGTGTGTATAGTTTTAATTGTAATAGCATGATCACTTATGTTATGGACAATGCAGTACTAATTTAAATCTTTTTTTTTTTTTTCTTACAAGAAACAAAATTGGAATGAAAACTCTTAAAATGCTGACACATTCCTAACTTCTACTTTTTAAAGTCCCAAAAACTTTGTATTCCACTTAATACAAGCTGACAAGAGCCTCTGATATTTTCAAACAGCCAAATAATGCTTTGTGACAGATATCTGTGTTTCCTCTGTTCTTGAAAGAAGTACAGCAGGGAAAAGATAGAAAGCATCTCTTACCTTCCCTGTAGCAGTGCTATATTGTACAGGGAGGGAACTGAAGATATAATAGTCATGAAATCCTAAGGTATTTCTGTCACTATTAAAACAGGTGTTATCATTTAGTTCAGACTGATTTGTGTATTGGCTACTTTGTGTGGTAAAGACTAGTAGATGGTTTAGAAACTAGAAAGTAGTATAAAAGTTTAGAAAATATCTTACTAAATTAAGATCAGCTGATCCGGGTGATTAGCTACCAAACAGCTGGCTATGGTAAATTTCTGCATTTGGATGAACACTTAACTGTAAATTCAACTTTCACTCTGAATGAACTTGAAGAAACAAAATAAGTATTGTGTGGAAGTGATCAAAAAGCAGAGCAGAACAACTCCCTTAAGAGAGAAAAGCTGAATCTAGTAATATATGACCTGAAAAAGTAAGGTGGGAAAGATTGATAAAATCATAGAATGACTTGGGTTGGAAGGGACCTTGTAGACAATTCTAGTCCCTTTGCTGGGGTAGGGACCCTTTCCACTGGGTCAGGTTGCTCAGAGGCCCATTAAACCTGGCCTTGAACAGTTTCAGGGATGCGAGATTCCATTCACTGGGCAATCAGTGCCAATGCCTCACCACCCTCACAGCAGAGATATTTTTTCCTAATATCCAGTATAAGCCTACTCCTGGCCAGTTTGGAGCCCTCCCTCCTTTTTCTGTCACTGCCTGACCATATAAAAAGGTCCTTCACCATCTTTCTTATAGGGTCCTTTAAGGTACTGAAAGGCTGCAATTAGGTCATTCTGAAGCCTTCTGTTCTCCGGGCTGAACAATCCCAATTCTCTCAGCCTTTCCTTATAGGAGAGGTGTTCCATCCCTCTAATCATCTTTGTGGCCCTCTTTTAGACTCAATCCAACAGGTTAATGTCTAAAATTACATGTTGCCTTTTGAATGAGTAGTATTTTATTCAAAATAAAAGTAGCGAAAAGTATGTTTGGAGATACTTCTAGCTAAGAGAGAGAGAAGAGCCGTAGCTCTTTGTATATTGGAGGACAACTTATTTCACTAATGGGTGAAAATAAAATAATGCCAATTTAGAGCACAATTTACTACAAATTATTTTATAAGCCCTCTATACCGATCATGTTGTTAGTGCAGATGAACCAAGGTCTCTTTATCATTTGTAGAGAGAAACATTATTCACCAGGGGTCAGTTCAAAGGAGTAATCTTATATGCCGATATTAAAATTGTGTTACTGCCTCTAATGGCGCCTTTCTCATTATTGTCAATAATTGAAATCCAGGCAGTAAGCTCAGATGAAGATATTAAATACAGATATCATGTAATGTATAGCTGTCTGAAGACAGGATGTACCCCTGCCTGGTTCATATTACTCATTTGGAATATTAGAAAATATATGCTTCTGGAATCAACAGACTTATTGAGAAAGAGAAACTGATTCTAATTGCAAGCTCCTATTTGCTCTGGATAACTTACTTGTTCCACAGATGCGTGTTCAGAACTGGGAAAAAATGACAGAATCAAAAGAAATGAAGTTAAATTTCTGGTTTTCAATGGGGATATATATACATATAATTACTTTTTTAGGAAAGCATATCATAAAATTTTATAAAGCAGAATAGTTTGGATGTATGATTGCCTGTGAACATTTGGGTCATATGTGAGGATGATAGTACTACCAGTTTTTCAGATTGAATACTCCTACTTTTGGTAGAACTTGCAGCTTTACTGATTTTTTGCTGTTCAGTTGGGTGTTTCAAGCTGAGTGAAAGACTAGGAGATATTAGTGGCCTCTGTAGAAGGGTACCTCTGACAACTTGCCAGAAAACATCTGTGCAAGAATCCATAGGGATTCACCATCTATACCTTGCTAGTAGGGTTTGATTTAAGCTCCTGCTGCTCTTATGATTGCCATATTACTGTTTGGCGGCTTCTGACCAGGAGATATCACCACGCCAGACATGTACTTTTGATTTCCCTCTGCCTTACCGGTTGACCACATCTACAAAGACTCAATCCCCTGCTAGCAGTCATTGATGTTAATCAACTAACTTGAAAAAAACATGGCCTTTTCCTTATTTTAGTATTGTGTCTTCACACTTGTAATAACAGTAATGTTAAGTGATGTCGGAGTGGCAGCCTTCTGCATGTGGTTTTCTGTTTTCTTTGTTTTAATTTTCATGAATAGAGGAGTGTCTTTATCCAGCACTTAACTTCCTAAGCAATTAACTCCAGCATTTGGTGTATACTGAGCTTGAACAAAGGTCTGTGAAAATGGGTAAAAAGAAATTATCTGAGAATGATACCTACAGAATAGTCTTTCTAACACCTAAGACAAACATATATTAAAACCCCTTGTTGTTCTGAACTTGTTTTTATCAAAGTTATATATTTAATCTTGAAAAATCATCCTTCACCAATTTTTTTCTTGTCATTTCAAAATGAAATAAGGTATGCTATCTCAAATAACACTCTAAGGTTTCATAGTGGAGTGGAGGTGTAGACAAACTAAAGCTGTACCATTCACATTTTGGCCAGGCTGCCTTTAATAACATCACACTTGTAACTTTGCATTTGCTTTAAGTGAAAACTGTTACTGTCTAGAATATAAATATGCCAATCACAGATATGGATTATGGTTATTTCCTTTACATAGGAAATAGCCATAATACATATATGTGATTAGGGTGTTTATATTCTAATCAACTGTGGCCATTGTAAATGGATGTTTAAAATTTAAAAGGAATTGTTGGCTTGTTTCACAAGAGCTAGGCAAATTCATAATCAGGTTATGATTTTAGCGTACGTATTTCTTTTTCTATATGTATTTCCTTTCCTTTTTCCATAAACTGGTGTTTTTTGTTTGTTTTTTGAGATATATTTTTCTTACATAAAGGAAGTGTTCAGGACCAAATGCAAAATAAGTATTTGACACACTTATTTTTAGCAATGTGTAGTGGCCCAGCTGTGTCACTGCTGTCCTGCTCATGAAGATTGATCCTCTTTTGCTCATGTTCACACATTTGCTCATACTTGAACTATTTAATGGAATTATGGAAAAGCTAAATTTCTCAATGCTTATAATACTAAACAATTTAGAAAATAACAACTTTTTCTTAAAGGACTTTAAAAAGGTCCTTAATGTTCCAAGTCTGTCACTTGTAAGATTCGACTTCGCATGTGTTTCTGCTTAAAACTTAGAAAAAATGGTTTTCATTGGTGGTTATGAAACAAACATGGTTTTTCTATTAAAAAAAAAATGTTTAGTTGTGGTTTGTTTCTCTTTTTTTTTGTTTGGTTGGATTTTTTTATAATTATTAAATCAAGAATAAGCTATTCTGAGCAAAGATCAACTTTCAGAAATTTTTACTACAATTTTGTGTCCATCAAATTGTCATCATTACTGTAGTGCTGTAGTAATTATGGTACTCACACTAAAGTGCCTGTGTACTTCCCAGAGACCATCAGAGTTTCACTGTTTGCAGTGTTACAGTATTTAGTATCACGCAGTTCTCCTAAATTTTCTTTTGAAATTTGCATCTAAAAAAGAAAACACCTATCTTTTGGCATTTTACACCCTCTAGAGTGAGGTGTTTCTTCCTTCCCCAGTCCCACCCACAATACACAAGCATGAAATTCTTAGAAATTACACAGATTAACAGTATGTCTCTATGTTACAAATCACCAGATGTATTTCTTCATTGAAACATGAGTTATCTCTGTCAAAAATATATTAATTCAAGGAATTCAAGATAACAGTTTTGTACTTGGGCTGATACTATTCAACATCTTTGTCAGCAGCATGGACAGTAGGTTTGAGTGCACCCTCAGCACTTCCGCTGACAGCAATCCATATGGTGCAGTCGACATGCTGGAGAGAAGGGACACCATGACAACCTTGAGAGGAGGGTCCATGGGAACCTCCTGAAGTTCAGCAAAGCAAAGTGCAAGGTTCTACCCCTGGATCACAGCCATGCCAGGCACACGTATGGATTGGGAGGAGAATTGGTTGAGAGCAGCCCTGTGGAAAAGGACTTGGGGGTAATGGTTGAAAACATGAAGACAAGCCAGCAGTGTGTGCTCACAGCCCACAGAGCCAACTGAATCCTTGGATGCATCATAAGGAGGGTGGCCAGCAGGTGGAAGGAGGTGATTCTCCCCCTCTACTGTGCTCTTGTGACACACAACCTGGAATACAGTTCTTCTGCTCCCAACATAAGTAGGACAAGTAACTGTTGGAGCAAGTTAAGAAGATGGCCAAAAGTCTATTAGAGGGTCGCATCACTTCCTTTATGAAGACAGGCTGAGGAAGCTGGAGCTATTCAGCCTTGAGAAGGTTTCATGGAGACCTCATATCAATACTTCAGTATCTGAGGAGGACCTACAAATAAGACAAAGGGGGACCCTTATCAGGAACAGAAGTGATAGGAAAAGGAAGAATGGATGCAAACTGAAAGAGGGGAAATTTAGGCTAGATATTATGAAGGAATTCTTTACTGTGAATAATGGAAATAATGTTTCCTAGTGTTGAATTTTTTCCCCAAAATGTACGTGGACATTTAACAGTTATGAGTCATTGGAGCAGATTGCCCAGAGAGGCTGTGGACATCCCAATCCTGTCAGTGTTCAGGGATGAAGTATTGAGCACCTTCGTCTAGTGAGAGATGTCCCTGCCCATGGCAAGGGGGCTGAGATTAGATGATCTTTAAGGTCCCCTTCAATCCTTAACATTCTATTTTTCCATGACTCTATGTAAACACCAGGAAAAATAATTAGACTGTAGCCTTGCTTCCAAATCTTTTTGAAGTCTACTGAGCCATTATTCAGCATTTTTCCACCAACCCAGAGTTCTTCATAGAACACTAGAAATCTGATTTAAAACAACGAGAATGCCAGAGATAGGGCATTTCTAACTACTACGTATTTCATATTTTTTGTAAATATTATATTTGGTGTAATTTGTTTGTATAGCAGCCAATTAAATATTTCTATACAGAGGCATTAATTAGCTATTCTTGTGGATCAGTACTGAGTGTGGACCAAGAGCTGCATTATGAATCCTTCAGACCCCTGAGAAAATGTACATGGAAGTAAAAACTAGTCTCAGAACCATGCTAGGGAAATGAGAGAGGACCATATCTGTATACAACCATTTCTCTCCCAAAATGAAATTTATAATTTCTCATCAACTATTTAACTTCCATGTACATTTTAGGGAAAAAATGCAACACTAGGAAACATTATTTCCGTAATTCAACAAGGTAGGCAGGGAAACATGTAAATTACCTGATAGAAAACAGTAGAAAGAACTCAGGCATTTCCTTCCCTGCCCGAAATTCACTTATACAGGATAGCAATTAACAGGGTGAAATTTTCTCCTTTTAGGCTGACAGTCTTTCTTTGGAAAACTAGATTTCTTTCTCTCCTCTGTCTCCCTTTAAGTATATCTGGAAGTGTTAGACTTGTCCACCTTTCATATGATAGCCTAGAGCACACATTCAAGATGTAACAGATCTCATTTCTGTGTCTTCCTCAGCCTAAGGCAGTTCAAACCTGTATTTCCCAGGAGAGTGACTTAACCAGTGGAAAGGGACATTTCTCCCCAGCTCTTCTGACAGAGCTTTGACACTACAGGTAAGAATTGAAGATTTATGGGATGAGAGAGATAAGAAGTTTCTAGACCCTTAACATGGTGATGGGACCATTCATCAAAGAAAATGACTTCTATTTGTACTTTATTTGTATATTAAGAAATGGGAAACACATAAGCAGAAACCAGATTTAATGCCCTTCTTGTTCCCAAATTTGTTCAGTTATGTAGTTACTGTGTCTTGACCCCTCTTCTACCTCTCATATGATTCTGAAAGATTTCATATCTGTCTGTGTGATTCTACAGATTTAGCAAATGTAGAGAACATACATTCCTTCTTTCCCAGATGGATGATTAAATTCTTCTCTTGGGAAAGGAAGAAATATTATTTGAATCCAGGGGATGTATTTAGAGACTTAGGAGAACATAAAACCTAGAGTTTTTCCAACTTGAACATAAACTCTAATCACCAATCTCCTATGCAAAATCGAGCACAGAAATTAACTACATACCTATCACTGCCCCTATGTATTACCAGGTGTCATCCCACCAGAGAGTTTAAAGAAAAATTATGTGACTGGTGCTCAGAGCATAATTAGCTCTTATAGCATGAGTTAGCTGTGGTCAAAAACTGGTTCAGACACTTGTCAAGATATAGACTGTAAACTATTTTGTGTAAAGTAGTTATAAGTAGAAGAGAGTCTTGGCAATTCTAGTCATAACCAGGTGCACAACTCTGGGCATGTAGCACATTTTGTATCTCTACCTGTTTGCCATGTAGGTGCAGAATTAGGAAGAGTTTTTTCTGGATCCCATTCTGCTTGCCACATTTGTGGGCATCAGATGACAGTTGCAGAATAATGTCAACTATAAATTGAAAAAAAAAGAAAAAGAAGTCGGCACATTAACTGTTTCTTCAAAATGATATTCATGCTTCTAAAAATGTACATTTGGAAAGTTGTTTCAGAGACACGCAGGCTGAAACCAAGGATGTAGAAATTAAGGTATACAGTTGAAGCATTAGGTACATCAGAAAGAAGTGGATGGAAAAAGAAAAAGTGCATTCCCTAAATCTTGTAAGAAAGCTGTGTTATATTTCTTCCTTAAAATAAAATGATATAAAATTCTACCAGTTCATGTACTAAGGCTCTCTCAGAGACAAAAGTTGGAGTCAAAAATGTGCTACTTAAAAAGAGTGCAACAGAAAGATGAATTAAATCTTTATGGTGAGTGAAATAGAAGGTAAAGTGACATCCTTGGGTATCAAGAATCCATCTATGGGAAGATAATGTTCTAAAGAAGAAAACAAGCAAGACTCTTATAGTGTTTCCAACAGGAAGCCCTCAGATATGATATCCAGATTAACAGTGTCCATCCTTTGTGTTCTTAATGGCAGAGTGATAATACTGTGCTTACTTCCGACTCGTCTTTATCTCTTTTCTCCAACTATCAGATGTTCCTGCAGAGGGGATGTTACAAGTCAGACTGAGCGCTTGAGTTTTGAGTGTTGAGGTGAACCGTGACAGCTGCCTTCCGAGGCAGAATACAATGTGGTGAAACCTTCATCAGAATGTGAAAGCTAACTGCTCGTAGTGACGCAATGGATAATGTGAACTACAGAAAATCTAACTGAGCTTCATACAAAAATCACACTGTATGAATGTCTGTGTTAATATTTTGGTTAAAAAAATTCTTAGTTTATCACTACAAATGTATGAATAATACAGAGTATTTTCTACAAATGAGAATATTTGGGTCACAATTTATGATGGTCTGCTTGGTCTGTATTATCAATAACTTAATTATATTCTCTCATTCAAGTACTTAAACTTGCATAGAAGAAAGTAGTGTCTGATTTCTTTAATCAATTAATTATTTATATTTTATTTATTGACGTACAGAGTCCCAGGATTATCAAAAATATCCTATGGCAGTCTAACTGTTAAGCTACCTATGTGGTGTAAAAAGATAAGGAGTAAATTGCCTACATGAAATATCAAAATTGTCTTTTTAAATTGCATTCCTTTAAAAATTATATTACAAGCAGATTCTGCATGACTCCTTCCTTACACACAAATAAAAAATGATGCATAAGCTTTATAAAAAAATAAAAATGAATATTTTAAGACAGCTTACATTGGGCACATTTTTCTGATTGACCGTTCATATTCTTAAAGCATAAATTAATTTCAGTAAATATCTTCCCTAAAGCACTCTAAACTGCCAGCTCACGGTGATCCAAATTATTTGCTCTGAATAATTTATCTTCACATAAAGCTAACATAAAATTTGGGCTAGCAATTAGTATGACAGGGTTGTGATAGGGTTGTTGTTGTCAGATACTCCTACTGTACACTGATATGGATATACTCACTGAGGATGTGATGGACAGTTTAACAAATCTATCTGGCACCGACAGAAGTCTGCTCTGGTACCATTCTGTGAATTATATAGGTCAATGACTTGTACAGCTTGCTTAATACCTCAGAAACTGTCTTTATATACTTGCTTAAATAAGAGATGGAAGTATGCTTCAGCTGAGTTTGCATCCCCTTTGTCCTAGATGTCTGTAAATATTTCATTGAATAAGCTTATTGGCAGGATATTAATCAAAGCAAGTTTTAAGCCTACATTAAGTAATATGAAATTTGGACCTTAAAAATATGAGTATTTGTCCCTTGCATTCAGTTCTCAGAATTGTGCATCTAATTAGGAAATAGATGTTATCAGACTAAAGTAGACATAAAATTGAGGAAAATATGAGAATAGTCTATATTTTACTATTTTCACTATTTCTCTGTGTTTTGTAATTTTTCAGCACTCTCAGACAAGTCAGAAAAAGTAAGAAAATCCAATACCGATAAATGCAGAATGAAAACAATATTAACGAATATGTTAACCACTCTTCACTTTAATTTGAGTCTGGTATAAGTTATCCCTTATTTTTAAATACCAAAAGTCAAAACATGTGAATATTCTTTTAACTCCTGCATGTCAGGAAATTGAATCGCCAAAAATATCTAGACTTTGCTATGAAGCTGTCCTAGAGTGACTTTATGAAGCAGAAAAGAAAGCATGATATTTCCTTGAAAACAAGATACAGACTACTGGGGCAAAAGAGGAGCTTGAGGTCAGTCTTGCTTGTATCGCATGACAAAATAAAGGCAATACAGATTTTGAATATTGTTTCTGGGGAGAAGTTTATGTAGGAGAAATGTGTGTGTTTGTGCAGTTGTATGAGTCAGTTTTAACTGCATATTACTAATGACTTGGCATAGGTTTTAACTAGATAAAGCACCACTACTTTTAAGATCAGAAGACAATTGTAGCAAGTTAGGAAGACTTATATGCCATTGAACTTCTACGCCATTGAACTTCTACAGATTAACTCAGCTCCAAAAAATGCTGAAAAGAAATTAACACCTAGCTGTGAAGAAATACAGACGAAGATGCCTTTTGCAAGAGGATCGTTCTTTAATGTTCCAGGACTTGACTCCACACACAATTTCTTCAATCTGAAATAACAAATTGGCAAAATGTGATGCAATATATTACTATTTTTGTTTCATTTTAAGTATTTTTTTTATTCTAAGTATAAGAAAATATGCTCATTGCTGTTCATGTGTGCTGTTCGTATTTTGTGAACACAGAAGCTCTGTGCGTGTAAGAATTTCACAGCCTACTAGTAGAATTCTAAGTGCAGCCACAGAATAAAGAATATAATTGATAGATGTCTACAGTGTTCCTTAACTGTTGGCTCTGTGTATTTCCATGATTACAGCAGGGGATTTCCAGGAGGTAAGCTGTGCAGAATGGATTTAAATTTTTTTATTTGAAGACAACACATCTCCACTATGACTCAGACTGCTTTTATTACCATGTCTGGAACTTGTCATTAGAGCTTTAAGGTCCCATTTCTAGGAGAATGAGAAGAGTATGGGATGACAGTAATTCAAGATTTCTAAAATCATTAGCTTTTTTTTTCCACTTCAGCTAGTGAGGTTGTATGCCAAGAAATTAAGTACAGAATACACTGACTGCATTTATTAGTGACCTTTTCCTGACAAAAAAAGCAAGCCAAAACAAAACCAGAAGCCTTCTTGATATATAACTTCACCAATCAAAGAAACAATATGCAACCCATTCTTTAGATCTGTTGATCTGAAACATTCATACTCTAATTTGCAATCTCAAGTTGTTTCTGTAGTCAAGTGATAATAGACAACTTCTTTTCTTGTAAGGTTTTACTTCCTTTTCAAAGAAAAACAGTGAAAAAAGGCTTTTTAAAAATTTCAAGAAAGATTATTTTTATTCTGGGATCAAGTATACTAAATTTAATTTTGATTCTTTGGACTGAGTAGAATTATCAATTATTTATTTTTCTGAAAAAGAGATCTAAATGTGAGTACAAACTTCAGGCAGCTTCAACTCATGAAAGCCTATTAATCAAAAGATTACAGTTATTCCATACTGATAATTATGGTTTTCAGTTAGGTCATGACCTGTTATAAAACATCATTGAGGGAGATAATATTACCCTTTGTACAAATTACCCTTTTGCTCCTTGCAAAACCATCACTGATGACAGTTAAGAGTTGCAAGTGAATTTGATATTGTTCTGCATGTAAATATGTGAAAGTTGCTAACAAATGGAAAAGGATAAAAAATATGAATAATACATGGCAAGCCCAAGGCAAATGTAGAGTTATGCCATCTTTTAAATGGAATCTATTCAGACTTAAATATCTGCAATAAATCATAAATGTTTTTTTGTAGTCAACTAAATTTAAGAATTTCCTGGGACCAAATGTTTAATTAGCCTTATGTTTGTAGCATATTTCTTCCCTGTGTGTAAAGCAATCATTCTGCATATGACTGAAAATTAAACATGTGATTAATATCTATTCTCATGTTACATGTGGCTATGGTCCTAGTCACATCAATAACACTTTAGAGAACTTTCTGCAGGCTTCTGATGCAAGAACTACTCAAACAAAACAAGGGGAACCTCATTTACTTATTGGATTGGCCTTCATGTCAAGATTTTTGGTACCTTTAATGCCAAAATAGTGACTTCTTATCTGCAAGTTTACTGCATGAAGGAATCTGTAACATTTTGAAAGAATCAGTAATATTTATGACACCTCTCGATATTCCAAGATGAAAGATGCTATAAAAATGGAAGGTATAATTACTATCATTCTCTAATTTAAGAACATTGAGTCCTTCATGCTTTAACTGACTTTTATATGAATTCCACTTTTTTTTTTGTCATTTAGCGATTATGCTATAAAAGTTAAAGGCTTGGAACTAATTTTTTGATTAGCATAAGTGTTTTGATATGAATATTTTGCCAATACCGTTAAGCTTAATACAAGAAATTAGAAACCAGGAATTATTAAGCCGTTTTGACTATCCATACTTTGTGTAATTTGAAATACAGTTTGCTTGACATGCAATTACTTTCTTGTTACCATTACAATAGTTTAAAGGAAGGTCATGAATAGTTTTGGACTATTACTGTTCTAGTTCTCAAAATCTTTTGGGAAGTGGATGGATGTATCCTTTAAGGTGTCAAAAAAAACAACAAACAACCAAACAAATAAAACAAAAAACCCCAACCCCAAACAAAAAAACTCCAACCAAAAAAACAAAACAATAATGAAAAAAACCCACAACCAACCAAACCACAAAACTAAAAGGAAAATAAGTGAAATCCAGACACAAACTAACCCAAAAGTACACTGAAAAACTCAGTTGCCCCGAGTTGTTAGTTTCTGAATAACCTTGATAATGGTGAATAACTCAGTGCTGTTGTGGTACTTAAATACAAAGATAATTTTGGAGTAGGTTTTTCATCCTCACCTCCAGCAGGCCTGGAATTAACTAGGGAAGTTCCTTCTGTGGCCTTGACAATATCTGAGACAGGCAACTGTGCTCTTTAAGTCCTTACAATTTGCTGACTGCAGAGTCATTGCAGTAACAGTTTTGCTGTTTATGTGGATAAAAGCCCAGTCAAGAATTTTTAACAAGCTGTTGGTCATCGATGTTGTCTGAACCATGATGTATGCGTTTTAAGACTGATTTTACTAACTTCAAATAAATCTAAGCAGATTTGTATTAGAAACATTTATAGCAAAACCAGAGTCTTAAAATGATCAGATGAACTGATCTTTAGAGACCCTGTTTATCTCAAATGTAAAAGTATGCCAGGCTGCCACTTCGTGTACAAGCATTGAAAATAGTAGACAAAAGTTAAGCCCTCCCACTCTGTAGGTGAGGTTTCAGGGTATTTCAGAAACTAAAAAAGGTGTCCTACAAAGAGATTTGAGAATCACTGAATCATAGAAAGTTTGAGATTGAAGGGACCCTAAAGATTATCTAGTTCCAACCTCTCAGCCATGGGCAGAGACATCTTTCACTAGACCAGAGTTATTCAGAGCTCCATCCAGCACGGCCTTGAACACTTCCACAGTTTCTCTGGGCAACCTGTTCCAGTGTCTCACCACCTTCACAGTAAAGAATGTCTTTTTAATCTCTAATCTAAGACTGCCCTCTTTCAGTTTGAATCCCCTGTCCTGTCCCTACATGGTCTTATAAATAACCTCTATAAATAGTAATTTTTTGTAGACTCTGAATATTATTCATTTTACTAAAGAGAGGCCATTAAGTAATCTAATGCACCTTTTAAAGTCACCTAAAGAAAGGATTTAATTTGTTAAAGATTTCCATAAAATATGAAAGCAGATCAAGGGCCACTACTTTTAAGCTGAATGCATACAACAATTAATTATTGTATTATCTTGGGGTGCAGCCCCTTCATCCTTGAAGATTTTCAATTGAATGTAAGAAAACCCAGTGTGACACAGAGAATAAGAATCTCTGTAAACTGTGTTGCATGCAAGGTCACTTGATGTTAGAAGTCCATTTTAATTATTAGAACCTATTAATATGTAATTAGCATTATTTGTTACATGGCCACTGCTGGGGAATAATCCCTTGGACTATACTTGTTAATTCTTTCTGTAAGTATATCCATTAAGCAGTTCTCATAATTTTTGTGCTTTCTAATGGGACAGGTTGTCAAGCCTTAAAATCTATATCATGTTTTATTTTTTTTTTTTAAATCCATCTTACAAACATAGCGGTTTATTGCTATTAATAAAACCCAAAACACCTTAATGGTGCTTTATATGATATTGACCAAATAATTTTATCTGAAGATTTTTTTTGGTTTCTTTGTATTAGTCACTGATAACATATAAGGAGACAGTCGTTTCACAGATGTAGAGGAATAAGGGCTCATTATTACTTAAGATGTTCAGTTTCATAATTGCATAAACTATATAGATATGTACTTCACAAGGATTTTTTTCCACCACACAGAACTGTAGAGAAACAAGACATTAAAAACATTTTTTTTTCTTCTATTACATTTTCCATATGCAAATTCTAACTGCAGACCTCTGTGTGCTGTGCATTTTTTGTTGTTGTTTTCTGTTTATTTTCTTTTAACAGAAGTTGCTGAAATCTCTGGCTACTTTGATCATGTAATTTTGACAAGTAGCTGTTGTTTGTTCCCCCGCTCCTCCAGGCCCACATTCTCTGTTGTCATATGTCACTACTGGTTGTGTCAATCACACATCTCCACAGCAAGTGCTGTTAGAGAAGAGCAGAGAGTGATAGTTAAAATGTCTAACCAATTTAAAAACATATGTTATAATACTATAACCCACATAATTGTTGTGGCATTATAGATGTGTTTAAAACCAGCATGTGCATTCTAATCAAATTGCATACTTAATGGAGATTTACAAAAATTACATATATTATGAAGCTTTTTGCAAAGTCTTCATCTATTCCTTTTTTATAAGTTTTGAAATTAGAATGTGGCCATTTTCTAAAGCTCAAAGGTTTTCAGTAATGTCTGGTGGATGGAAAGGAAGTGAGAAGAAAAATAATATTTTGAGAAAGACAAATAGAGGAGAGTGAAGGACATTGTGCTTACAAAGAAAATGCAATCCTGGATTGTTTTGTATTATTTTACTGTAAAAAAATCCATTAGGATTAGAAATTTTAGATGAAGAAATAAATGTGCCATATTACCCCTCAAGAATTAAGAAAAACTGATTGTTCATCTGTTTTGCAAATTGGATGTAGTGGTTTTGGCTGGGATAGAGTTAATTTTCTTCAGAGTACCTGGTATGGGACCCTGTTTCAGATTTGTGCTGAAAACAGAGTTGATGACAGAGGGATGTTTTAGGAATCTATTGCTGAACAGTACGTACACAGAATCAGGCCTTTTCTGCTCCTTACTCCACAGAAACAGCAAGTAGGCTGGGGATGCACAAGAAGTTGATGGGGGACACATCCAGGAGAGACAGACAGACCTCAAATGATCAAAGGGATATTCCAGACTACCTGGTGTCATGCTCAGCATATAAAGCTGGGGGAGGAAGAGGAAGGTAGGAAGGGGAGTGATTACACTTTTTATTCACAAGTCATTACTACACATGATGGACCCCAGCTTTCCTGGAGATGGCTGAACACCTGCCTGCCCATCGGAAGCGGTGAATAAATTCCTTGTTTTGCTTTGCTTGCATGTGCTGCTTTTTCTTTCCCTATTGAATTGTCTTTATCTCAACCCACAAGTTTTCTAATGTTTACCCTTCTGCTTCTCTTCCCCATCCCACCATGGAGGAGTGAGTGAGTAGCTGCATGGAGCAGAGTTTCTGGTTGGGGTTACACCAGAACCCTGGCAAATCTGTAAAACTGCCAACAAAATCCTAATATTGGCACTAGAAATGCATGTTACATTGATTTGAGGTAAAGCACAGCAAGGTAGCACTAAACTTTTGAGTGGTCTCTGCAGTATATTTTCTTGTTTTGGGTGAATGGAACATACACAGCGGCTGTTGTAGTACATCACTAGAATTAGTTTCTTGGGATTAGCATAATGCTGTTCTATGAATCCTCCTTTCCATTTTATGGCTTCTGTGTGGCTGTTTGTTTATAGAAAATCCTATCAATCACCTGGATTCATTAGAAGTCTGCTTGAACAGCACAGTTCTGTATAATTTTCTTTACCATTATTTTTAAAACTGTGTATGGGAAAACAGAGTCTATGCAATTTTTTATTCGGTATAACACTGTCCTTTGAGAGGTAGACTAGATTTACATCAAGGCTGATTATACCAAGATACGATCTAACTGCTAAGAAAAGTATGTAAAAATGTCCACAGTTTCCATTAAAAAGGGATCATTTTGATATAGGAAAGTTGTTTATTCTGGGATATCAGGGAAAAGATTTTGCTAATGCTATTCCATAATAATGATATTCAGGAACTACCTAAAACAACCCATTTCAACATAATGGTGTGGAAACTCGAGAGAAACCTACTTCTGTAGACACAGATTTAAAAACAGCTTTGAAACTTTTTCCCATTAAAGCCTGATCTACTGTGGGGAAAAATTTCTTTTCTGTCCTCTGCTCCTCACCCAGGTGATATTAGGAATGTAATTAGCTGAAGAAAGCTTCTATATGCAACATTACATAAGTCTTTTAACTACTTACACTGAAAGTTACGTGGTTGTAGGAAATCAACTAATGTAAAATAATCTTTATATACTGAATACATAATTAATTATTTTCACAATGAAACAGGAAAGATATTGTTCTTATGACTTTGTGGGGGAATTATTCCAAGTTGTTGGTTTTTTTAATGTGTGTGAGGGAGTGAAGCTGTGAGTTCACTATATCCAGTGGGAAAATACAGTATAAAAGGGGCCAAAATGACATTTTAAGTTCTTACTTGGATCATGGATTGGTTCCTTAGAATAATCTTTCTTAAATCTTTTTAATTTTCACAGCTCTTTATGAGTTAGCTGTTTACCTTGGTATAATAGCTACTTGTTTTCCACATATCTTCCAAACCTTGATATCTTTCTCATTTTACTTTTATAGTTTCAATTTTTGGATATGTTTTTAGTCACTTTCTCCTTCATATTATAAAAAAAGTCACTAAAAACAAATAGCATGTGTTCCTTCTGCACTGTGCAAATATTTAAATCCTTTGACATAACTAAAGCCTCTATAAAATTTCAACTCCATGGACAAAATTCTGAAGTTTCCCCCCTCAGTGAAAAAACAACTCCAAACCATATTTGAAGTAATCTTTCTAGTAGTAATGAAAGGGTAATTAACCATGTGAATTGACCTCTGAGGATCGATATGAAGGTATGAATGGCATACTTGCTAAATCTCTTTTTTTCTATAAGATTTAGTGGAGAAAGAATTGTCACTTAAGGAATCGGAATAGAAAAGCTAAGTTTCTTCTTGTTTTTTTGTGTTTTAGTCGTCTTAATATATTTTAATTTGTTTATTTTTTTTCTTCATATATTGAATAAAACCTCACTTTAGATAAGTTAGTATGTCAAAGATTTTTTTATATTGAAGTCTTTTGTTTCACCTGTATTTAACCTGTAGATGGAAAAAAAGAAATACATAAATGGATCTATTCAAAATAAGGGTAATACCTACGGAAAAGAAGTTGCTTAAAATTCTTCAATACTGATCCTAATGGATGAAGTATACTATATGCTTTTATTTGTCCCAGTATTTTAGTGGCTTTTAGGTCATTCTGTGCATATTCTGTGAGCCATATACTGATATATCTTTTGGAGTAATTTAGTTAGAGGAAGGACAGGATGTTAGCTATAGCACATAATGCCTAGTTTTCTTCATGCTTGAGTATGCTGCCCCAGTTTCTCTGCTTTTCTTATCATTCATTACTTGTATTGAGATTGCATCTCTGTGGCGTAGGTGCCCTTCCATGCGTTGTGTGAAAACAAGAAAGAGAAGTTTCATACCTTGAGAAGGAGGGGATGCTGCCTTTTATTATTCAGAAAGTACTGAAGGGGAGTCTGAGTAAGAAAGTGATGAAGGGATTTAACCCTTTCTACTCATTTTCTGAGTGATCACAAATCAGGGTCATGTTCTCTTTGTGCCTCAGTTTCCAAAGCACACAAGTAGTTGATGTTGAAATCTTTACACCTGAAGCTTGTTTTCCAAACTGTATAATCAAAGCAACTCATTGGAATTGAAGGAAAATACACACTAGTTCTTAAGACCTGAGATCTTAATTACAGTTATTTCATGGAGCAGTGCAAATAGTGTTGGGTGGAACTGTGATCAGAACAGGAGAGTAACAACAACAGCTATACCAGAATCTCATCAGAATACATGGTTTCAGTCAACCCCTCTAATATATACTTTAGGGCAGAATTTGTGATCGACAGCTTTCAAACATTTCCCATATTCACTGCATTAGTCTTCTTACCTTGCGTGCAAGAGCAGCATCTAAAAGACCCTGGGATAATAAAACCTATTTGAGATTTCAGCAGTAACTCCTGCCACAATTTGTTGAGTTTCTATCAATCAAATGTATATAAATTTAAGGGAAATTTATTAAAATTTTAAATAGCTCAGTGGTATTGTTCCTTGCTACTGTGATTAATAAAACTGTCCACACGGGGTCAAGTATCTAGTCAACATACTATTGCAAATATAACTCAAATTTCTTTATTGTTTGGAAAAGTTTTATTTGACTTTGTATAAGGAGAAAGACGCAGAGAGAAAAAATAGTATTCTGTAATACCAGTTACACACTGATTCTGTTTCAATTTGATGCACAGGAAAGAAAATTTATAACAATTATTGCAGTTTCCCTTCCCGTTCCCCTTACTGATGTGTTCTGCAAACTCATTCCTTCTTTGGCATTTGTTAAACAGTGTTATTGCTGGTGAATCTGAGCTCTATTTCCCATTTTATCAATTATAAATAAATGTTCAAATGCTGAGTCAGCTACCAAAAAATCAAAGTATCTGTTTTATTGACTATAATTTGCTAGCAGGATAAATTATAAATAATGTGAGCTTTAAGATCTTGGAGAGGTGCTAAATGCTACAGAATGTGAAAGAAAATTAGCGTGAAAATACAATTCATTCATATTTGGAAAGAGTATCCCATTGAAATGAGGCTGAGTGAAATATTGTGCAGTGAGATGACTGTAGTTTCTATTGGTTCATTGTTCTTTCAAAGTATATGCACGTAAATTGGGACACAGCTTCATTTATTGACCTGGGACACGTTTGGCAAAAAATATTTTGCAGTTCATCATTTGTTCTTTCCTTCTTTCTACCTAGTGAATGGCTATTATTGCCATTGTGACCCACCAATGGCACCCAGAATTAAAGTCCAGTGAAGAAAGCCATCACTTTGCTGTGGACTTCACCACTTGTTGGCGAGAGTTGCCTGATTTTCTGGTGTGAGAACAATGTTCTTTCCCTGATATAACAGACAAAGAGTGTGTCATCTGCCACAAGCTGGCACTAGCAACTAGTGTGGTTTCCCTCACACAGTTTCTTATGTAAAAATGGTTACCTTCCTAACACGGACTTAAGAAACAGCATCAACTCTCAGGTAAGGAACTGTGTCCATCTTTCTTGAACTTTGATGTATACCATGGTCTTGCTACCAGTATTTGTTGGATTGAGTGGCATTGTTCAGCCTGGATTACAGGAGACACCTTAAGGTCTTTCAGTGTATAAAAGGGGCTTATAAGACAGATGGAGAAAGACTTTTTACCAGGGTCTCCAGTGATAGAATGAGGGAAAACAGTTATAAACTGGAGGGGGACGGTTTAAATTGGAGATAAGGAAGCATTTGTTTTTTATGAGAAGAGTAGTGAGACCAGAGAAGTTTTGGGTGCTCCACCCCTGGAAGTATTCAAGGTCAGGCTAGATGAGGCTTTGAATGAGCTGGTCTAGTAAGAGTTGTTCCTACCCTTGTCAGGAGGGTTGCACTAGATGATCTTCATAGATTTCTTGTAATCCAAACAGTTCCATGATTCTGTCACGAGCCTTCTGTCTTGCCATAGCCTTCAATCACAGACCATTCAACCAGCTTACAGTTTTCTTCAGTCCTCTAATAGTTATATACCATTATTGTGGAATTTCTTACATTCGTAAAAGTCCAGATAACATTTTTTCTTATTGTCTTGTTATGCCAACACATATTTAATCTACTAAGCATCAGTTCTGACTCAATGAGACCTATGCATAATTCTTATTCTAATGGACTGTCCAACAAGTGCTTTGCCTGTATCTTGCATACATTTAAATTATGGTGACTGATGAACTGCAAGCCCTCAGTATCACTAACTTTTTGATTCTCAGTCTTTGCTATTCATTTCAGCCAGGTCAACACAGATTTACCTCTCCCATGGGTTTGCCCAGCTGAAAGGGCCTTGTGGTTTTCCTGGAGGCAACTCCACTTCCTACATCTTACTCTACTCTTTTAAGAAATGCCTATGACCTGTGATCATCTTGAGATGAATAAGTAATACTTAAACAGCTTCCTTCAAGAGTGAAGTAATATTATTTAAACTTGAATGTAATTTACTGGGAGTACATCTATTTACACTAATTTACACTAAGGAAGCAATTTTATTTCCCCAAAATAATTACCTATTACTGTCTATGTGTTTCAGGAAAATCAGAGTCTGAGGAATAAATCTAGCTTTGGATAGAATCAGGCACTCTTGAAAATGACATCAGTATAATCTAAGTGAGTTACCCACAGTTTAAACTGTAAGGGCTTTTACATTTCTGAGCTGCAGGTTTTACCTTATGGCAAGTTATTATACTGTAAGTGCACAAGAGACAACATGATGTGTTTTCAAAGACTAATCTTGGCAGATGCTCAGAATTGAGATTACTTGTGAATTCAACAGAACAGGTAGTTTGCTATGCAATGCTATTGTTCATGAACTGCCTTTCATTTTATTGAAAATATGCATATACATAACTCAAACACAGTTTTGCAAATGAAAACATGCCAAAAAACTGAACTGTTGTGCAAATTGTAAGCTAACAGATTATGACAAAAAAAAAAGTTGGTTCAGATGAATGGCAATAGAAGACAAAGCACTCTTCCCTCATTTTATTCTATGTATAAATTAGATATTTTAAGCGTTCAATTAGCTCTAACCACATGTCGCTATATCATAACACAGCAGACACACAGGTAGATGAACTACTGTGCATATTTCCACGGTGTAGATAAAGCAGTAGGAGAAGTGTTATTGGCTATGGTATTTAATTCATTCTACAGAGTATACATATCAAATAAATAATAAATTATCTGGATTTTCAGATAATTTAATTAGCAGTATGCAAAATATTTATGGCTTTTAAATAGCATGTCAGCACGGTGCAGTTTGCACAAAGAAAATTACAAATACCATTATGATTTAAAAGAGGAATTTCCTTATACTGCTTGTAGTGGTCTAAATGAAAACAATACATTTAGCTTAACTAAATTAAATAATGATGTCTGTTACTATTTTCTAAAATTCTTATCTAAAGGGTTTAGACCTTGACTACCTAACTGCGCCTCTTGCACCACGTCACTAAAAATGGGATGATGACCTGATTAGATAGCTTTCTTTTAATTATTTCCAACATTTTATAACAACCTTGAAGACAATTAGAAATGTCTAATAAGGTTCCATAAATCTCCTACCTCATTTTCTCAAAATAGCTTAAGATGATTGCAAATACAGTGCCTTATGTACTGGTCACACATTTACTACCCAACAATTTTCTGGTTAATTTAGTAGAATATTAGTGAGATAATAAACATCGCCCGTAGCCACCTCTTAGCTCTTGGCTTATAATGGGGAGCCCCTCAAATTTTGTTTACCAATGACAACAGCTTGCTGCATTGTATTTCATGTTTTAGAGCTTTTAAAGTCTCGATTTCAATTTCATTATTTCAATACTGTTATTTAAATAAGCTGATACATATTATTTTATGTAACTTTTTTTTTCTCCTGCTGCCAAAGGAGCCAGACTGGTGAAGAGATAGGATACAAGCAAGTAAACTGAATAAATGATCTGAGAGATGTGGACATTTTTAAAGGACTTGGTACTTTCTTTGCTTACTTTACTTTCTAGAACATGATCAAAATAGTTCTGTGAAAAAACAAGAAAACTCACTTCTCAAAGACATTAATGAATTTCAAAGGTAGAGTGAGCCAGAAAAAGCAGTATCTTCCATTAGAGTTTTATTAACTGAAAAAGCAGGGAAGATTTGGGTTATAATTTGCTTCATCAGCCAATCCAACATAGTTCAGGTAGAAAAAACCCAAACATCAAAAAACCCCACTTTTTTTTTAGTGTAAAAGTTAAGCCCGCTCTGCTATATTACTTATTCATAAGTTAACAAAGACTGTGAAACTATTCTTGTTAATGTTGCAAGATCCCTGCCTTTGTATTGCCACCTCTAGGTCAGAGAAATTTCTTTTGTCACAGTCAGAAAAATATAAAATAAGGGAGTAAAATTTGTGAGCAGCCTGGAGAGCCATCAGCAACTAAGTTTTAGCCATCAGAAGTGGCCAAAACATGGACAAACTTCTTTCAGACTACGAAGAAGCAAAGCAGATGGCAAAGAAAGCAGCATGCAGAACATTTGAGAGGGAGGGTTTAGAAACAAGGGCTGAGATGAAGACGAATTTTTTTAAAATTTTATTTTTAAAGTAATACTGAGGTGTTAGAGCATGATCAAAAAAAGGATGTAAAAGTGAAGAACATTTGTGGTTTACTGATTAGATGGAATAAATTACACAGTCAAAGTAACGATAGAAAGCTTATAGCACCATAAGATTTAATGTTTCTGAAAGCTCAATAAAAGAAGTCAAACATTTTTCAAGGACATATAGGCAGTATTCCAGGTACATGTAAATCACCAAGCCAAAGTTCTCTTTTCCAGGGGCAGATACTGAAGTGACTCAGTATCTTTCTTTTGACTGGGAGGTTCTGGAGATAATTCTATAGTGAATTAAATAACTTTTTTTCTTTTTTTTTCTTTCATTTTTTCCTTAAAATTTCTAAAATGAAAACTTGTAACTCTCTTGCAGTTGTAGACATTTCTCTGGAATATGAACAGCTATTGCTGCTAAAATATTAAAATTTTTAACTTGGATAAAATGGAAAGTAAAACTCGATGATATATATGACAGTTCTTTCAAGGTCACATTAGTAGTAAAGATATTCAGAGGAATTCTAGAACTCACTCTGCAATAACCTGAATCAGAAACAAAAGGATTCAAATATAACTTCTGAGAAGACCATTGTGACATGAAAATAGGAATAGGATTGCATTCCTGGGTTTTTCACCAACAGGATATTTGGCTTTCAGCAAAGCCTAATATTTTAGGAGAACCAAGCCTTTTACAGCTCCTACTGATGGTCCCTTTGAAATGGTGAGAGAGAACAAATCCCACTGGCATCTTCATTTTTAAAAATATCTGGAAGTATTCATTACATCTCTTCAGGCTCTGCATATTTTGCCAAATTTTTGACTTCAAAAGAAAATATCTGGATGTGGGCTAAATAAGACCTGCAGGATTTGGCATACAATGAAAGCTTTAAGCAATTAAAGTGAAGAATATATTGAGTATAATTTTACTTGAATTTCTGCCTAAAAATAAAACTGTGACTTTTTCAGATATCTTTTATTTGGGTCACAGTGTCTGCAAATCCATTTGACAGATTATAGCCCAAGGAGAACTGTAATCAGGTAGGAAATGATGAACAAGCCTTTTCCTTCTGACAGGGGCCATGTATGCTGTTTTAGAAAACACCAAATCTCAACCATCTTTGTTATTAAGATAGGCTTTTTTCCTTACCCCTCAACTTGTTCTATCAATTTTCTGCCCTAGGTTGAGGTATATAAAGCTTACAGGTCCCTACCTCAGCTGGTTATTGGTTTTTTGAGACAATAGATTGAAACAAGCTAAGGGTGACCCATTGTCCTCTTTTAAATGCCTTAGGGGAGATGACAGATCTCTGTTGATACTGATCCTTCTCCACAGACAACGAGTGATTAGCTCAAGCATGCATGCCTGGTGGATGACCAGAAACCAAGGCAGATTAATCCTATCCTTGTTTGTTGGCAGTCCCTAGAAGTCTTTACATCCCTATATCTCAGTGAATAATGTAAGATAGGAAATGCATTCAATTAACTTAATCTGTCTCTCATTTCTAATTATAAGCAGTCTTTTATGTTTTACTCTGAAAAAAAAAAAAAGGTAATTTAGAAAGTATTGCTTAGTCTATACATGCAATATGACTTTCCGGTGTATAAAACTGTATCAATTAATTTTTATTGGATATTAAAGTCATTTAGTATTACTACCTTACTAATTTCCTCAAAAAAATCAGGTGTTTATTTTCCCTATTCATTTTCTGGATGTAAAATATTTCCGCAGATTATCCTTTGAAGACAAAAAAAAAGTAAAGGCAAGTTCAGCTGGAACATAGAGTCTTTCACTGTTTATGGGAGTACAAAAAGTATTTTAAGATATTTTATTTCTCACTGTTCTACTCTGATTTGATTGGTAATATATTCACTCATTTCTTGCAAGCCAAGACTGTTTTGCCTGCGATGGTTTTTGGTAATTCTCCCTGCTCTTATCTTGACCCACAAGCCTTCATTCATTATTTTCTCCCCTGTTCAGTTGGGGAGGAGAGTGGTTTTGGTGGGAACTGGTTATCCAGGCAGCGTCAACTCGCCACAAGATATTACATGCATACATACTTTCATATCTGTCTTCTTCCCTCCATGGTTCTTTTTAAATCTCTGTTGAAATATTAGGAAAACTCCACTAAATAATTCCACAGGTTGGTTTGAGCTCATTTTTATGAAACTGAGCTCTTCCACACTGGTTGGGAATTTGGCCACCTGCCATGTTATTTATTAGAACAATTTTGACTGATGACTAGTTTTGATGCTGCCCCAGATATTTTTTGTCCAGATATTTTTTGGTAGACAAATCATTTTCACAAAAGTAATTAAATATATTTTAAAAAATTATCAAATTAATGAGCCTCCAAAACTTATAGTAAGAGGTCAAGTAAGTGGTACTGTTTAGTTTGGCACAATATATATCAACCTTAAAATTAAATTAGAAAGTGGGAATATTTTGTGCACATGTAACCATTCATGTTATATTACATTGTTTTCAATCATTTTTGAAGGGAGTCACATTTTGAGGGTCGATTTGACTCTGTTTATTTGCAAATGAAATATTAGTATTGAACTCTGATATATTTTAAGTGTCTTATTTGGCTCCTGTTGTCAGAATCAGCTTTATTCCTGAGGGCTGATGCTGTGATATTGTGTTCCATATTTCCTCTGGTGTTTTGATAAATGTTAAGGGAGTACTGCAGAGAGAAATTGCAATTATTGCTCAGGAAGAAAAGGAAATGTGACTATGTTGACAGTCAATGTGTTTATATTGTACTGTAAGTCAGCAGTGTTTCTGGATCAAAGATCAACTCAGTGACATGCCTGTATGGAATTGCTTGAAAGCCACTGCAACTCCGCTTTGTTTCATTTTGGGTTTTTACCCTTTGAAACACTTGATAGCCAGTTACTTTGATATTTTATTTTATTTATTTTATTTTATTTGTACCTTTATAGATGCTTTTCGTGGATGGAGGCAACTTTAATTAAAGTACTTAATGAGTTCTAATCAACTCTGATGAGTAAAAGTAAGACAAAGGTAGGTCTTGAAGGGATATTAGAAACCATTTGCTATTCAATCCAACTCTGAATTGAAATAGGATCAGGTGTACCACTGTTGTCTCTGACTCAAGTTTCTCTAGGCTGTTCTGTAAAGCCTGCAATGAAAAGGATTCTGCAGTGTCCCTAAAAACATTTTTCCAGTGTTTTACAATACCCATATGGCAGTAAAAATTATATTAGAAAGATGTCATCCGTGGAAAGAATATAGAACATGAAAGCTCTTTCAAGGGGCAAAGTAACTTTGCCCAGTGGATATTCTATAGTTTCAGCCATAAAGTGAAAAGCAAAAAAAAACCAAAAAAAACCAAAACAAAACAAAAAAAACACTCCAAACCCCCTCCTCACCACCTTTATTGAAATGAGATATATAAAGAAATATACAGTAAAATGTAACTCTTCAGGAGATGACCAAGGAATACAAGACAAATATATGCAATTGTACTTTATTTGGCTAGAAAGAGGGAAGTCAAGATTTAGAACTAATTTTTCATTTGAAATATCATCCTCATAACTGCAGAGTGCCCCTTAAAAGCAGAGACCCTGATTCAGTGTTGAATCAGAGGAGAACATATTGCCTACTAAATCACTAGTACTATTTCTTGTACTATCTAGCTTTTTTGTGGAAGCTTTCTACTTGAGCTGACCTCAACCTTTCTAAGCAACAAACACCAGTCAAGGTTATAGTAAAGCCAATATAAGTAGAGGCCTTGTGAACATAAACTCACGTAAATCACAATAATTAACTGCAATTAAGTATTTGTTAATGATTATCAATATTATAATTCATTATCCACAGAAATGTTTGGAAATAATTGTGTTAATTATTTACTTCTGTGAATTTAAGGTAAAATTCAAAATCAATGTAGAACAACTTTCCATCTTGCATCTCTTTTTGACAGACATGAGACTCAGTACTGAAGATGACAGATGACTGACTACATTGCCTGGAGATTTGGAACAGATCCAGAAACACTAAGGTGGTTTCTAAAATAAGCAGGGTTGAAATTTTGTTGCTTAAATTTAGGAGGTCAGGCAAACTATCTAAAGTATAGTGTCTTTGCAAAAGGTTTGGAAAAACACTGAATTTGAAATATTAAGTACTTAGAAGTGGGAATTTGGTGTTGGGGCCAAATCCTATCAAGTTCAAGAGTTGTATCTGAACTAGAATTTAGGTGAGCTATTTCCTTGTAAAAGAAACAGGAAGAGGTAAACTCTCCTAATTTCTTTAACTGTCTTGATGTTTTCTTTCCAGTTAAGTTCTACTTAGGCTTCCAGTTTTCTGGAAAAAGCTTTGCCTGTTGATGCCAGTGTTGACTGCCTAACATTTAAATAATTCTATGATTTTAACTGTAGTGTGATTTCTTCTTGAGTACTAGAGCTCTCTAGCAATTGAATGTACTCAGCAGATTTAACTGAATGGATGTCTGACGTATGTAACTTTGACATGCATTCGAGACAAATTTTAAAAGCACATTTGCAACTTTTTAAATAATGTTCAGTCACATAATTTTTAGGAGATAGGAAGCCAAAAGTTAAAACTACCTTCAAATGTCACTCTAGCAAGATTAAAAGGAATGGTAATGTTCGATAGTTACTCTACAATTGAAACAGGATGACCTAGAATCCCTGTCTATAATTTCATACTGATGGGCAGTCTTTTTTTTTTTTTTCCAGATTCTTACTATTGCCTGATTTATATGAGAATAACCACTCTTAGCAATTTTTTTCTTTTTTATACTTTTTCTGGTATTCATACAGTTACTTAAATATAAAAATCACCAATTAAAACTGAATACCAGTTAAAGTTGTTTATGAAACTTGCACTTCTACTCATTTTGGTGAGTTATTAATGATAGTTTAACATTTAAAATATTGATTTGGGCTCTTAAAATACTTTATTGGAGACAATGTTTTTTGTATATTAATGTCTTAAACCTTTCCCAGACTTTGGGATATTGAAAGTAAGTACTGATACTGAGGAAGACTTCATTTTTATCTCTAAAAAAATGTGTTTCAGTGTGTGCTTTGAAAGAACATAAATATATACAGCATTCTTTACTTGACATTGCACAGTTCGTATGTCTTTTCAACAGAGAATATAAATAAACATATCATAAATCTGAATGCACTTTAATTTGAAATGTTGTGATATTTAAACACAGATTTCTGATGTATCCTGTCTTCAGTTTGCATATTAGACATCTCCTGTCACTATGAAACTGATCTTCTGATGTAATAATAAAGTATGGACAAAATTTACTGTAGGGAGTTATGGAGATTAAATTTCCTTTTTGAATCAATACAAAGACAGTTTTCAATTTCATAATATTGAGACAAGAATAGCAATATGTCTTTAACTACTGTTATGCATTGCAGCGGTCACAGAGGGTGAAGCATATACAAGAAATACTGAGTCAGATTTTCTAGCCTAAAGTTTAGCGCCCACACTGAAGCTTTTCAATACAACACTAGTAGGATTGCTGGACACCCACAGAGCTGTTTTAAATCTCCAACAGCAGTGCAAGCCCCAGTTCTTCCTGTCCTTTCAATTCTTCCACTGTTATCTCTTCATGTGTGGAAGTCAGCTGGCTGAGGTGCTTTAGACTCCAAACTTGAGTTGCCACAGACACCACCATGACTTAACCACATGTATTCTCTCCAACAGTTTCCAATTTTGAGTGCTCTGTTTTAGAAGATGCTTATTCAGGACCTCATGGAATAAGAAAGAATCTGCTCTTCTAAGTCTGCTGACCTAGACACACTTAATTTAAGAGGAATAAAATAATCTAGAGTTAAGAAAGAGTGTTCTGTTGCCTTAGGTTGCTCTGTCTGACATCTGCCATAGCTTTTCTAATGGCAATATTGTCCTCTTAGGAATCCTAGCACAAAGTAATTTTATTTTTTGTTGTTGCTTATGCTAGAAAGATGGAACTGATTTTCTATAACAACATATAGTGTTCATAACATCAAAACAAAATTTACGGCATGGACACATATTTTTTCCTCAGATTTACATTTTTTTCATAGTGATACAATTATTCTGTTTACTGATATGGAGCACTGTAGGTATGGAGTGTAGTTACCAAAGTGTGATAACATGTTTATGAAGTTTCCCCACTTTTTCACATATGGCAGTTGTATATGAAATTTCACAAGATCAATCTTTTGACACATGACATTTCTCCTCCACTTTTCATCTTACATGACACTGAGTATAGTTTGGCAGTTTTAATGCTAATGAAAGCTGTTTCATGTTTATTGTGCATTGATACTACTTTATATTGGAAAAGACTCTACAGAATGAATTTTTCCTCTGGATATCATACTAGAAATGAAGATAATTTCAAAGAAATGAGAAAACATGCTATTTACTTCGATGTCCCAGCATTTATAGCAATACTTTTTTTTTTTTTT
>WBMY01003562.1:81224-94459 GCA_013397315.1 Donacobius atricapilla | reverse complement strand
TAAATATATATATATATATATCAGAAATTACAGAAATAAAATGGAAAAACCATGTCTTACTTTGCTAAAATCAATTGTTAATCATGAGGAGAGGAATCAGTCACCTTTCTGCTCTGATGCATCCCTTCCTGATTACAATATTGTCCAGTTTCAATGTGATGGTAGGAGCATCAGCAAAACAGCAGCAAGCTAAAAATGAAGAAGAAAAAGTAGTTCTTCATCTTGCATGTATTTAAACTGTCAGATTTATTATCACAAAATGCTGTGAAGACCAAAATTATAAATGGGTTNAAAAAAAAAAAAAGGTACAGAATTTCCTTTGGAGAGGTCTTTCTGGGAAGACCAAAGGATGTGTATTCTGTATGTATCCTTTGCTTGTGTGTCTACCTTTTTTCCTCCACATTTCCACTGAAAGTATCAGAGCACACCTACCTCCTTCTCTGTAGAAAAAAATGTAGTACATTCAGGTATATCATGCACAAGTGCTCACACAATTTTTCCCTCTCATTTCTATCTTTACCCTCCTATAAACACTTGTACTGTCATTTGTCTTCAATGGACTTCCCACTTATTTTCTCTGATTCATCCATATCATGTTCATTTTGTCAGAAAAGCAAAAGGCTGGGATCTCCATCAAAAGGAAGTAGAATATATCTCATTCAGAGTTATCAGATTGTATAAAATGTCATCTCACTATGACTTGAGTCTGTACTGGCTTCTAGGTCAAACTTCATTCAGAATTAAAATATCTTTGATAATTGGATTTTGATTTAGAATCTTCTCCAGCTGAAAACCAGGATTATTTAATCACTCATTCTCCTTCCTGTTTATTAGGTGTTTCACAGGGTAGTTATTTGCCAGATCATGAATCTGAGGAGTATTTTAATCCAGTCTCACCTTCTTGATTCTTTGTGTATGCATTTGGAAAAATACTGTGTCAGTCCGCTTGATCCTGACCATACTTTTCACTTTTTGTCACAAAATTTATCAGTGTTGTAAATGCAGATTTTCTACTTGAGATCTTTCATTGTCAGGTACAGTAGGGTCGGTTTTAAGGAAGTTTAGTACTTTTGTTTGTGCTCTTTCTCTAGAACCCTAAAATTTTGGAAAACTAACATTTTAGAAAGTGAGTCATCTGATGAAATATGGATGTCTAATCTAGGATGAAACCAGCTGTCCTCTAAAATTTAATCCTTCTCTTGCAATTGAACTGAGGATGTCTAGTTCACGTGTACATATTTATCATGTAAGCATTCACATTCAGCCAAATGAATTCATAGTTCTGGAGACTGTCTACATTTGAGAAAGTGTTTAGATTTTGTACTGTCAAATATCATTTGACTCCCGCAGGTATGTAAAATTGGTAGGCTTTGTAATGCTACAGCNAAAAAAAAAAAAAAAGGATTCAAGCTTAGACTCATTCACAAATTTGAAGTTCATTAAAGGCTATTAGACACAAGTGAGGTGGATGTTGTGCTAATAATGTGGGCAATTGAAGCTCTATAATCCCAGAGTTGTAGTTTGTTAAAAGATGGGAGAACTATCATTTACACTTCTTGCTTCTAAAAAAAATGTTTGCTCTGACTATTGTTCTACTCAGTTTATAAGGAGAGTGTTTCATTTGAGAATATTGTCGAACTCAGAGCTTTCCAAATGAAGGTGACATGGACATTAGAACCATGTAAATTCAGGTGTAATAAATGGAAAGAAAAAGAAAAATAGATCAAGGTGAGGACAGAAGATCAAAAATCATCAGGGACTAGACAGAAAGCACTCTGATAGTTCAAGTGCTATTGAAAGGCCTTTAAGGAACAATGCAATTGTTCTTTAAATTGAACATGCACAGTCAACGCATGTGCACAAAGGGAAAGTCACAGAATATCCCGAATCTTAGAACATCCGCAGCTGAAAAGGACCGTCCAAAATCATTGAAGTCAGCTCCTGATGTCCTACTAACCTATTTCATATCCTTGTATGACAAGGTCACCTGTCTAGTGAATGAAGGAAAGACAGTGGATGCAGTTTTTCTGGACTTTTGATCCTGTTTCTCACAGAAACCTTCTGAACAAGCTCGCCTACTCTGAGATGGAGAAGTGCATGGTCTGTTGGGTGAAGAACTGTGTGAATGACAGGGCTCAGAGTGTTGTAGCAAATAGGGCTGCATCTAAATGGAGACCAGCAGAGTTTCCCAAGGCTCAGTTCTAGTCCCAGTCCCGTTCAATACATTTATCAATTATCTGCATGCCAGTGGAATGCACTGTTAGCAACTTTGCTGCTGATACACAGCTGGGAGGTGCTGTTGCCACTCGTGATGGACAGGAGGACTTACAGAAGGATATAGATAGATTGGAATACTGGGCAATCATCAGTAGGTGTCAAAATGCTGGGTTCTGCATCTAGGATGGAATAATGCTAGGCACAAATCTGAGCTGGGAGAAGTGCAGATGGGAAGCATCCCAAGAAAGGGATCTGAGGGTGCTGGTTGACATCAGGTTAAATATAAACCAGCAATGTGCTCTGGCAGTTAAGAGAGCCAATCACATTTTGAGGCGTCAAGCGCAGCATCACTAGGCAATCAGGAGACAGGATTACCCCAGTGTATTCAGCATGGTGTGGCCTCACTTGGAGCGCAGTTCTGGTCCCCATGATTTAAGAACGTGAAAGTCCTCAAGTATGTCCATGAGAAAGCACCAAACCTGGTGAAAGGGCTGGCAGGAACGTCCTAAGAGGAGTGGCTAACGACTTTGAGGTTTTCAGGTTTGGAGAAAAGGAGGCTGAGGGGTGACCACATCATTTTCTACAGCTTCCTGAGAAAGTGAAATAAAGAGGGAGGCACTGATCTCTTCTCCCAGGTATCCAGAGACTGGATATGTGGAATGGCTGAAAGCTGCATCGGGAAAGACAATGAAATTTTATGTGGTCATAGTTCTGTCATTCCAAACTGAACTTTATGACCGAATCTTAAAACTAAAATGATTATTGGGTCTAAGTGATCTACTCATCTAATATGCTTTGTCTGTCTTAGCTTTCTCCTCTCCAATATTTGCTAACCATTGCCATGACAAAGATAAAAATTAGCAAAGCAGGAAGGCATCTATTTATTTATGCAATACAGTAGAGATTTCTCATGGAAGCCTAGTTTGCAACCTTCATAGAAATGTATATTAGTGTTATTGACAAGAGGATTTTAAGTTTATTATTTTTTTTTAATATGTGAAAAATATTTCCCTTTCTAAGTGTTCCAGGTCTTAATAGTGTGATGTCAAATGCTACTGGAGAAGAAAGTTGAGCAAATATAATTTTCCACAAGAGTAATGAGATCTTATTAACAAAGTTACAAAGCTACCACCAGGAAGCCAAAGGAAAAACTGTAGAAAAATTGATCATGTCTGTGCTCCCACCTGCTGTTGACTGGTTAGACTGTGGTCTTGTAATTGACTTTGGTGACATAATTTAATTACAGAAGTTCATTCTTTCTGAGTAGTGCCATCCTTGGAGCAACATACTAATACATCATCAGCTGTTGATGTTCACTAATGATGAATCACACTAATATATCATTAGCTCTGTCACACAGGTGAATTTGCAGATTAATTTCATCAGAGAGGTTACCTGTGCTGCCGATCGATACTTTTGGTAAAAATGGGTCTTACACAATTTTCAATCTGAATGTTATTTCATTTACCTAAAGCTTAATTAGTATACCTTCAAATAATATAACTGACCAAATTGAGTGTCCTCCTGGAAAGTGTGGACAAATATAATGAACCAGGATTACCCTATATAGTTAAGATGAAAACCTATCTTAAACTACACAAGCTCTAACTGTGAAATCAGTGAAATGCAAAGCTTCTTAAAAGTATTGTGCCACTTTAAACAAATGTTAGAACCCTGTTGACTGATAGTGTTAGTTAGAACCACAAAAGAAGGTAAAACTCTGTAATACAAATATAAAAATTTTGCAGTGAAACAGAATGCTTACCACTACAATTTCCTTTACATTTTTTAACTGTGATTGCTTGAGGAAATTTTAGAAAAGCAAAGAAAACTACTTGTTTTCTTAAACTTTTTCATCATGCTTTCTATATATCTTATGGAAGAAGGAAATTTTAAAGTTTGGAGAAAGATTACTTTATTAATGGGATCATTTTCTATTAGCCTATTTTTCCACGTGTCTATCCTTTGATCTTCATCAAGAGGGACTCATTAACTTTCATCTCACCAGTAAACATACATCTTTTCCAGACAGGTGTTAGTTCTTCTGAACTCCATTATCATGGTACAAAGCATCCATGTACCTCCACATCTTAAGTGTTGTGTGCAGTTCTGGTCATCCCCTCTTCTAAGAGAAAACCAGAAAAAGGAAGAGAGAAGAAGATCAGCTTTATGATAACTTCTGTATAGGGAGAATCTTAAGAGGCTTCACAACACTTACAAGGATGCCTAGAATGGAAGGAGAATTTCACAAGCTGATAAAATAATCTAATACTTTTCTCCAAAGAAGAAGAGAAAAAATGAAATTCTCAAGCACTATGTTTAAAACAGAGATAAAAATTATGCTTTTCCTTACAACACAGTTCAGTCATGTCCTTCTATGATAAAGTGACACACCTGGAACTGGAACTGAACACCACAGAATGCTGTGGAGACCCAAAACTCCAAACCATAGAGGAGTTCAAAAAAGACTTAAACAAACTGAAAGTGAATTACGGTTTTGGCCCCAGAAGTCTCTGATCTACTAGGTTTTGAACAAAAAGAATAATTTATTCTACCCATACATATCTTCTTTCTTTGAGTATCTGCTACATTTAAGTTACTTGACTGAGACTACTGGACTTGTAATCAGACCTAGTAGCAGGATTCTTATGTTCAATTACACAAGATTTTCAGCTGTGCAGCCTTTGCCTTATACAGACACTTCTGGAATCAAGCAACAAGGGCCTGGGATCAAGTCTGACAACAATTATGTTTTGCCTATTTCCATTCATAAATACTATTCCATTCAGGACACAAACTGTCAGAAGTTCAGCTCAGCTTTTGTCTCTGCTTTGTCATAAGTTCTATATTATTTAATTGGCATGATTTCTGTCTCATTATTGCATGCCTGCTGTAGTAACTATTTACATTTCTTTCATGAACATCCAAGAACTGAATTCAATGCTATGTGAGCTATTTAAAAATTGAGTAATTTACTTTAGACTGTGAAAGCAAGAATATCATATGTGGGTTAGTAGTTACTCTAAAAAAAAGGTCCCTGTAAGTAATTTTTCTTGTAGGTAAATAACTATTGGTTTGATGTTCAAAAAATTCTTTAATTTTCAAAAAAACTTGTAAATTCAACAGAAATCATAGATTATCTACAAAACCTTTACTTTATAAGCTTCATATGGAAGAAAACATTCTACCATTATAATAGAAAAGCACAAAACAAATGACATAATGGAATTCCTTCTTCATCTTTTAGCAGGTAAAGGTTCAATGTACTCACTTCTCAAACAAGAAACTATCTCTCTGCTACTACTAGCTTTCATAATCTGACACAGAATATACTTCCACAGAGAAGGTCAGAGAGTCACTGTCACAATCCCATGTGCAGATTATGCCCTATGCCTAAATGGCACAAATTCAGCTGTTTTCATTGTTCTGGTGTCTTTCCTGAAGTGTCTGTTTTCTACTAAAAAAAATTTAAGGTCTCTTCCCTCCACTCTGCCCTCTGCCTTACTAAGCTGGGTATCTAGGCTGAACTGCAAGAGTTTATATGAGTATACAAATGAATACACGGTGTAATTTACGTCCACTCTTTCAGGAAGAATCAAACCTGAGAAAGAAATACTGCAGAAGGAGCTGCACAGTTGAGGGGGCTAAAATTTAATGGTGTTGGTTTTGCTGTTGTTTTTCTCTTTCTCCAGTAATTCAATGTAGTTATCCTGCTTTCTTATAATGCTATATAAAAGAATGTTAGTGGATTAAATTTTCTCTGTACAAGCCATATTCTCCTTCAGTAGTGGGATGTGTCATCATTCTCTGCAATAGTATTATTCCAGTACTGCTTTAGATCCATTAATTCCAATATAAGGAAGAGAATCATGTCTCTATCACAGAGAAGACATTTATTTCCAGATGTGGAATCTGTGAGAGAATGAACTAGTGACCAAAATACAAATTATCTCTAACTATCCAAATTAGTCTTCTTGTAAAGTTTCAGTTCTTGGGTAGAGTAAGAGTTTGAAACAGCTCTTATATAATCCATTAGTCATTTAAAAGTCTTAATATATGATAATTAAAGCTGATTATAATAACATCTAACAGGAAAAAACTTAAATTATGATCACTGATAGTAAAGATTAAAAGAATCTTTTTCAGCTTCAGCTGACACATAATTTAAGTAAAATAAATAGAATCTGCATCTGATACATAGAAGTGCACTGATGAAGAAGCTGTAGCAGCAGACAAAGAAACACACATTGCTGGCCTTATCTCACCTGTATCTCCTGAAATTTAACTTAATTTGGCTTAATTAGTTCAAACTAATTATGTGTGTTTCTTTTGCACTGAATGACAAGTATTTCTTCCAGGAAACCATTACTCCTGCCTGAAGACAAGTAGTATAATTGATTCTTTGAAAATTGGAATATCTGTTAATACAGAAAGAACTAAGCTACCAGTCTAGACAAACAAATTATTTTTTCAATGGCTAAAATTAGTTAAAATAGATCACACCGTTTGGCAAGTAAATTGTTGCACATTCTTGATAACTTCTTCTAACTGAAGGGGCCAAAAGACAGATGTCTGCATGGGAGCTAAATGCCAAAACCTAGGAGATCCTATCAATATAGGAAATATAACTGAACGTGAAGCTAAATATAAATGTGTTTTTTTAGAGTGAACTTGATAGCTCTTCAGGATTGCAGAAGGTTCATTGATTAGAGGTTGCTTTTCAAGCCCCAAAATGGGAACTTAGATAGATGTCTATGTTACATGCATACACCTGTACACAGACATCTACTTAGCTGTCTGCAATCACAATTAACTCTTGCACATGGGGCAAATTTGGCTGCAGAAATACAGACCCCTATGGCCACTGGAGACATCACAAGATGTCCTCCACACCAGTTTGTCATACACAGAGCAATACCTAAAGGAGGTCCTTGACCTTCTGGAACAACAGCTGGATATTAAGTAAGAATGATAGATAAGTCAAAAAACACAGTAAGAATCATGAGAAGGATGACTCTACTATCACTCGTTTCTGACTTTTTGGTGTGCGATATCTGTGAGAGATACAAACTCTGTTTTCATGATCTCTAACTAGTGCTAGAGCATGTTAACTTTGACTGTAAATCAAACTGCAGACTGACATTGTTTCTAAAACCAAAAAAATTTAATCATGTATTTACCTCCCACTTTTTCAACTACGTCTCTCCTGCTGACAGTGCATTCTGAGTGAATTATATAAAATTCTTGCTGGATATTTGATAGACTAAAAAGGTAGAAAATTTTGATATATTAAACCTTGCTGAGTCTTGAGAAGAGCTTTCCAAACATTTTAAACTGGAATGCTTTAGTAAGATTATAAGTCAGGGAAAGTTTTCCTGATTGGAGATCAATAACCAGTATATGACTTCAGCTAAACTAAATAAAATAAGAAAGGATGTTGCAGAGCAATTTGGAATAATCTCAAGGAGTTTTACCCATGAGATAAACCCACATGTTTTAAAAATCCTTACCTTTTACCGAACATCTATCAAAGTTCCTCTCTTGTCAGGGAGCTGGCTTTTTTGAGTAAAAGAAAATTAAGTTCTTTGTCCCTTTTTTCCCCTCATCTTATAGAAGATTTTATGGTTTATCTCATAAAGATAAAAAGATTAGAAGAAGCCTTCATGCTTAAAAGCAAATTTCATTGAAACTCAGCAGGCAGCTTTTGGGTGTCTCCTTGCCATCCTGAAGCATAATCTCAAAGATTTTCTGCTGAAGTCTAATATCCTGTTTGACATAGGAAACAATGATTGAAAATTTATTTATATTACCTTTAGTACTACAGAATACCTCAAAGCCAATAAAAGGTACAAAATAGGGTTAGGCATCTAGTCGCTCTCTTTATCAGGAAGACCAAAATCTATTTAAAACTCTTTCTAAAGGTAGATGGTCCTCCTTGCAGAAAAACTTAGGAGGTTACAGAGAGGAAAAAAATTCTGCGACTCTCAATTAATGTGATGAGGGGGTCTGTCTTTCATTCATCACTGATAAATAAGATATCCTCCATGTAATTCTCAGAGAATGCATTTTTCTTCAGTGGCCACAGACAGTCCCATCTTCCCTTCTGGTTTCCTCACAAGAAGGCTCCAACATATTCAGTTTTGGAGTTTTTTTCAATAAAGGTTTCTGAATCACTGGCAGTCAGAATGAAAGTAGATGTTTTTGCAACTGTAGTAATGGTATAAAATATACTCCTCTGCCTTTCTATGTCTTGGTCTATGTCCCCAAACAACTACTTTAAACAATACATAGAAATGGGAAGTTAAACATCTTATGCTGGGTATTTCAAAGGAGGCACCTCTTTAAAGGTATCTGGAAACATAAAATCATAGAATCATTTAGGTTCGGGGATTGGACCTCTAAGATCATTCAGTCCAACCATTAACCTAGTCCTGCCAAGTCCGAATCTAATAGAAAGCGGTTTGATCTGACCACATTACAACTTCACCATGGTGTGTCAGCCTCATAATCTAGCAATGAACAAACTTTTGTGTTTTAGAATCCTTAAAGGGATATCTTCTGTGGTAGGAGGTTATCAGCAGACTCATGACACATTTTAGAAATCCACAGTGAAGAAACCTATATCTGAACAAGGAGATCTAGAGTTTCTTCAAAGACAAAAGGATTTGCATTGCAGAGTAAATTTCATCCCAACATTCTCTTTATGACTGATTAAATTAAAAAAAAAAATTAAAAAAGTTCCCCTTGCTCAGTTGAGTGTGTATCTGCATACTAACATATCTATGACTTAGTGCGCTGATATATTTTGTGCACACTACTTTCCCATTCTATGGAAGGCACATGGTTTCATGGCTGGTTTTTCAGTTTGTTTTGCTTTGTTTTGGAGAACTGGGGTATTTTTTGGTTGGTTGGTTGGTTGGTTGGTTGGTTCGGTTGGTTTTGATGGAAATTCTTCAAGCAATAACCAACTGTGAAGACAGTATTCACACCTTGGTGTTTTTGTGATTATGGAATAAAGCTCTGATTAGACTCCTATTCTAATTATATTATGGGAACAGAAGTCCTTGAGGGCTATCAAATAACAGAAGATGCCACAGAGTTAAAGTGATTAAATTAATCAACATTTTAATTAAATCTTAATGAGAAGGATTGTGTCATTTTTGGATGTAAAACTTAGAGTAACTCTTTAAGTCACTTGAAACAAATAACCCTTTAACATATGGATTTTTTTTTCTCTGAAGGGGGCTAATTGTTTAGTGTAGCCCAACATACAATATTTTTCATTTGGTGAATTTTGCTTATGCTGGAGCTAGGCTCTGTGGGAACCTCCTGTAGCTGTGACAATGTAGGTTTTTTTCCTATATTGATTAAAAAGATGATTAAAGATATTTTCAGCAAAGGGAAATTAAAAGAGCCAAGACATTACATTTTTCATAAATCAAAACTAATCATGCAATTCATTTCAATTAAAAATACAACAAATTTTCCAAACTTAAAGCTTCACTAAGCAGGAAGAGGGTACATGGGTACTTAAGGGATTTTTTGTTTGTTTCCTTGTTTTACTCTCTTTGATTTAATTGAGTATGGGACACCATTCTTCTGAATGTATTTCTAATGTGATTGCATTTTTTTCCAAAATGCTTACTAAATTGATCAATGGAAATACCAAATATTTATATGTTAATTTCCCTGCTCATTTGTTTCAATGGCAAAACATTATTCAGATAGAGCTAGAAGTACAAGGTTTATTTAACTGAAATTACTATGGTTTATTCTTTTTAAGATTCCTGACACTTAACTTTTATAGCTTCTATGACTGCATCAGTAATGCACACAGGAATAGTTGTTAACTGTCAAGAACACAATGTATTTCTAATCATATTCCATCAATGACATGTGTTTTACATTGTTAAATCATTTTGGCTGAAAAACAGAGGCTCAGAATGGAACATAAAAAGCCCATTCTTTCATTCTCTTTGCATTATTCATACATGCAGTACCTTGTCAGCACTTAGAGTGTAATCAAAACATAAATGTTGTACGAATATTCTGTGTTCTAACTGCGTATAGGATGTTCCTAAGTTACACAATACGTTGCATTGTCTTTTTTATAGTCAGTATAAAATTTTAACTATGTGTGTTGTAAGTTCTGTAAAAGCAAGGCTGTCTACTGTTTCCTTTTTGTTCACTGTTTCAAAAGAATGAGTTGAAATTGAAAAAGATCATAAAAAACCCTCAAGAAAATCAACAAGCTCTTTTTATCCTTTACCATTGAATCTCATTCACACTCATTATGCTGTTGCATGGTATAACGATATAATTTTCAAACGAACTCTTTTGAGCACTGGTTTGAGTGTTTCACAGATAAATAACATTATGAATAAATAAAAACCCACCATGACAGTCTGTTTTTTTGAGCAGGGAAGAAAAGGATAATGAAAAGAGACTTCTGTGTTCTAGCAGCTTGGAGTCTCTCACTGTGTACTGAAAGCTGAAAAAAAAATAAGTCTAGATTCCTGAGAAATTGTGAAGTACCAAAGATAAAACAAAATTTAACACACTCTAATTCTAAAAAAAAAAAAAAAAGGGGATGTAATGATTTACAATTGAAGATGTCAGAAGTAAAGTTAAAAGTATTTTCATTGTGCCCTCAGATGAACAGACTACAGAAAACTTTTCTGCCTATTATACTAAGTGTCCTTCATACTTTCCAAATTTCAGTGGTAATATATAAATAACTCCTTGCTTCAGGATTTGCTTTAATTTTGTTTAGAGAGACTTTAATACAATACAATGAAACTAGGAAAGTTAGAAGGAAACCTCAGTTCTAGCTGAAGGTATTACAGAATACTGTTTCGTGGAATAAAATTGGTCTTATGCATAAATTCAACCGAATGTAAAAAAAATGCTGAATATTTTGCTGCATTGGATTATGAGAATACATCTTTCTTGAAGGGCCCCTTTATATATTGAAAGGTGTCTCCAGCGCCTTCTCATTTTCAGGCTGAACAAGCACTGCCATCTCAGCCTTTCTTCATAGAAAAGGTGATTCAGCCTTTTTTTTTTTTTTTTTTTTTTTTTTCCCCCTTTTTTTGCCCNNTTTTTTTTCCCCCTTCTTTGGTCCTCTTCTGGACCTTCTCTAGCAGGTCCATGTCTTTCCTCTGTCAGGAACCCCAAAGCTGAAGGCAGTAAATGCAGTATTCCAGTTGGGGTCTTAAGAGAATGGAGTAGAGGGACAGGATCACTTCCCTCAACCTTGCTGTCCATGCTTCAGTCTTTGCAACTCAGAATACAATTGTCTTTCTGGGCTGCATGGCCAGCTTATATGTAATTTTTCATCCATAAGTATCCCCAAACTCTTTTTAATTAGACAGTTTTCAATACATTCATCCCCCAGCCTGCATTGATACTGTGGACTTCCCCAAACCAGATGCTGCACCTTGCACTTACCCTTCTTGAACTTAATAGTGTTCATATGGGTCTACTCCTCAAGCTTGTCACAGAACCCTCTGGGTGGCATTCAATTTCCCATTCCCTCTAGTGAAACAACTACATCTCAAGTGGTTTCCACCTGGACACTGAACAATTGTCCAGAACTCACTGGACTCAGCCATCCAGCCAGTTCCTTACCTGCTCAACAATCCATTTGTCAAACTTGTGTCTCTCCCATGCAGCAGCAAGAATATTGTGGGGGACTGTATCAAAGGTTTTGCAGAAGTCTGGGTAGATAACATCCATACCTCCTCCTTTGCCCACTATTACATTGGAAGGACATTAGATTAGTCAGATACAATTTGTACTTAGTGAAACCATGTTGGCTTTCTCTATTCACTTTTGTGTCTTCCATATGTTGTGATGTTATTCCGGAGGGAGCAGCTCCACTATCTTATGGGTCATGGAGGTGAGATGAGTGCTGAAAGGCTGAAAGCCTCAACTCATATTGGTGAGATGAGTGTCAGAGTAGTTTGTGAAAGTGCTCCAACCACTATAACAAAAGTCTGTTTGATATCATGATCACCAATGCATTTAAAAGAAAAGAAGCCAATTGTACTTCATCAGGTGCCTGTCTTCAGAGAAAGGCTAGACTGACTGTCTCCCAAGAAGTCACAGCTGCCTAACTTCCACCATTTCTCTGCTTAGCCAGTGAGGAATGATAGTCATCCAAGACAGTAGCTCTGACATCTGTGCTTAACTGCAGAGTCTAGATTGTGGATTTCAGTCAAACGCAGTCAATATACTTACTTAACTGAGTTACTTTTCAATATTAAACAATGAGCTTCACAGTGCCCTTTACATGACCACTGGAGTATCTTAGCCATTCATAAAGGTCTTGGAAAAATGGGAAAGCCACATCTCTCTAAGCTAGCACACAGAAGTCAGAAAACATATGTCAAGACATCACAATTATTATTGGAAACCTCTGTCTGTATAATTGAATGAAGTGCTATTTATTTAAAAATCTTTAGCCATCCTGTAGCATGTTGATGATATGTATTTGTTTCTTTTTTATTATTTTATTTTTATTTTTTTATTTCCATTTTTTAAATTTTCTCTATCTGTCATTGCTTGATCCTGTATAATACCAGATTTGTTCATGGGTTGAATCTCCACAGAGCTCCAGTATTCTGGGAGTTACTGTATCTTTCTAATCTTTCTACACGTCTTTTACTCCTTATAAATGTAGCAGTACAACTTTCCTGGCACTCTTCCAGATTGTGCTTTTGCCATGTTTGTATGTACTGTGTGGTAAATATCCATGTATTTATTTAAAAAATGTGCATATACATGTACTAAAGCTCGCCAAAATCTGTAATTTTCAGACAAATATCAACAATATTGGGGTTTTGGTTTTGGGTTTTTGTTTGTTTGTTTTTATGTTTGTTTTGGGGGGGTGTTGTGGGGTTTTTATGTGTGTGGGGTTTTTGGGGTTTTTTGTTGTTTGTTTGGATTTTTGGGGTGGTTTTTTTTATTTGTTGGTTTTTGGGTTTTTTTTTTTGGTTTGGGGGTGGCTTTTTTTT
>WBMY01003562.1:34308-48238 GCA_013397315.1 Donacobius atricapilla | reverse complement strand
AAAGGAGAACCGTGGCAACCAAAAAGATTTATCTGGAAACTGCTATCCTATGAGGATGAAGATTTTATTTGTGTATCATTTGCTGCATGCAGTCACTGATAAAACATGAACTACTTACCCTGGGTTTTTATGCTGTTTTGAAACCACACTTTTCATGTAATTACTCCTGATTCATCTGCATGCAAGTAGCACGAGGATCTTTTCCTTGCTCTTTACTAAATACAAAATTTGAATACTTGTCCAGTTATTTGGGTTTTCCTTTTGGTTAAGATTTTGTGTACTGTAACTGTCAATACATATATTCTATGAAAAATAAATCTGTTTGTTAACATTTCTATAACTTTTAAAATCTGCTTTCTTTTCAACTGCACACATTAATCCTCAATTTAACCATAAAAAAAGATTGACATAAAAACTGGCGGTTTTTTCCCATTTAATCAAACACATATAACACTTGCAGTCAGCTGAATATATATTGAATTATTTTGTAAATATTTTCTTTGAATATTATTAGAGAATGCCAAGCTAAAAGAGAAAAGGCTAAAATTTACTAGACAACCTTATTCAAAAAATCACAGAATGATTTTCATTGCAAGGGACTTCAATGATCACTTAATTCCAATCCCCCTGTCTTGGCCTGAGACATCCTCTGGACCAGGTTGCTCTAAGCCCCATCCAAACTGGACTTAAAAACCTCCAGGGACAGGGTATCCAATGTTTCTCCGAGAAACATGTTCCGGTGCCTCTCCACCCTCTGAGTAAAGAATTTCTTCCTCATATCGAATCTAAAGCTACCCTTCTTCAATTTACAGTCTCATTTGCACTATCACTGCATGGCCTTGTCAAAAATCCCTCTCCAGTTCTTCCCTTCAGGCATGAAAATGTTGGTATAAGGTCTCCCTGGAGTCTTCTCCAGACCGAATAATTTCAGTTCTCTCAGCCTGTCTTCATGGGAGAGGTGCTCCAGCCCTCTGATCATCTTCCTGTCTCTCCCCTGAATTCACTCTGACAAGCCCATATCCTTCCCTATTGGGGGCCCTAGAGCTGGATGTGGCATTCCAGGTGAGGTATTACAAGAGAGGAATAGAGGAGCAGAAGCCACTCTGGCTACCCTGTGGGCCATGCTGCTCTTGGTGCAGCCCAGGACACAATTGTCTTTCTGTCTGTGAGTGCACATTGCCAGCTCATGCTGAGCTTCTCATCAACCAACACCTCCAAGCCCTGTAGAAATTCCTTCAGTGCATTTTCCCCCCAGCCTGTACTTTATGCTTGGGATTGCCCTGACCCAGGTTTAGGATCCTTCTATCCTAGAATCCTAGAACACTGTGAGTTAGAAGGAATCCATGAGGATCATTGAAGTCAAACTCCTGGCTCTGCACAGAACAGCCCCAATAATCAAACCATGTGCCTGAGAGTATTATCCAAACTATTCCTGAGCTCTGTCAGGCTTGGTGCTGGGACCACTTTCCTGGGGAGTCTGTTGCAGTGCCAGCCATTAATATCCAATCTAAAACTCCCTAACCTACCTTAAAGAGCTTCACGCTGTTCCCTCAGGTCCTGACATTTTAGACACCAGAGAGAAGAGATGATCTTGAACTTGGCGTTATTGAGCTTCATGAGGTCTACGTAGGCTCCCCTCTCAACCCTGTGAAGATCCCTCTGGATAGCATTCCTTCCTTCCAGCATGTCAGCTGCACCACATAACTTCTTGTATTACTTATTTGCGAAAAAAAACCCCTCACAAACCAACAACCAAACCCCAAAACTGTATAGAACACAGAAAAATATGTTATTAAACTTTTCAAGGATTAATTTCTTTTTCTGGTGTACCACCTGTATTATTGGAACTGATACGAATTTAGAATTGCTAATGGCTAAAACAGAGTTGACCCCCTTCTAGTATTTAGATCTACTGAAGCAATTTCAGGGCTTATATTGATGATACTATAAGGCTAATATTGATTATACTCAACTTATTTAAGATTAAATTTATTAATTTATGCCTGTTCATAAGGAATAAAGAGGGTTGATCTTTTCCTTAATTTGGTTATTTTTATCCCCACACTCTAGTTCTAGATATACAGTATGAAAACTGGTGTATTCTGTTACAATTACCTAAATGAATCACAGGAATCTGGGTAGTCTTTCTGAGTTGTTTTTTACCTAACTTTTCCTTTTACAATAAAAGCTACAGGAAAGCCAGAAATCCTTTCGGAGTTGAAACACCATGACTCAGCTGTCATTACTCCTTCCACAGTGCATCGTTTCCAAAAAATCTCAGAGAAGAGGAGGCCATGCCCCCTGACGGAGATTGGTATGAACAGAAAAAGAGGAATAGGTAATGTTAAAGTCAATGCAAACAGAAACCTGATAACCTGAAAAGCCACATTGCTATGCTGACGGATATGTTGCTCCTGATAAATAAAGGGGTCTTTGAAACTAAATAAACTGCAAAGCCAAGTGGCATGAATTGGCTCATATTTAAAGTGCCAAAGGGCTACCCCCCACCTCACTTGAGAGCAGATTAATAATTGAGCAGAGTGCTCAAAGTGGGAAAGTGTCCAGCATCTGAGCTCACATCCTGCCTTTCTACCATGCAGGGTGGATAGTGCGTCTGAAGCCAGAGCCAAAACTGTAAGGAAAGACCAAAGTTTCGTATCCTGACTGGGTATCTGTGCCAAGGATTTGAAAAAAAAAAAACCTCAGAACTAACTGAAACAAGATGCAATCCAGACCATTCAGGAATTATACACTCTCCAGAAAGGGGTACATTTTATCAGCATCGGTCAGACAGAACCTTTATGAAGGTAATTTGTGTATAAATCTTTCTACAGTACAACTCACTGACTGGAATATCGGATCTTCCTTGCTCAGTGTCTTTTAGGCTGCCATACACTCAGGCATCAAAATATGTGAAAATATATGTAAAATCCACAGAAACTCATTTATACTGGAAGATTCCTACACTTAGAAAGAATGAGGGAAATGTACAAGAATGGAAGCTGGACACCACAGCTGCAATAGAAAAGCTAAATGTTTCTGAAGACCTAGTATTGGCCTTTTTAAATGGGTGAATAAGTACCTGCACTGATTACCTCAAACTCCTTCCCAATTTTCTGGATCCAATATATAATATAATATGTCTGATTTCCGTATTGGGAAGTCCATTAAAACTTTTGGTATTGCAATTTCCTATTGGAAATTTGGACTGTAAATTTCTAATTGAGGAGACTTGCGCTCTGAACAACCCTCTCCATCAGATTTAATCTGTTGAATAATGAGGTTATTTACCTCTCTAATGCATTTTGTGGTGAGCTTGTGCCAGCTATCTCCTTGTTTGGTGTGTCAGGTTGACTTAGTAGTTAATCTTCATCTCTCTGAACAAGAGGGTTTTGTTTCATATTGTATTAGCTGATAGCCATGATGATTTTGCAGACGACTGGTAATGAGGTTCAGTGGTTAGATGTCATGAAGGTGCTATCTTTAGAATGAGATCTTACACCACATTTTCATTTGCAAGTCTCTGATTACTTTTTTCAGACATATGTTAAAAATCCTGTAGCACTCTGGGATTTGGTCAGCTTTCCATATCTAAATTAATACCATCACAGACTTAATTAACACAAATATAAATATTCACAGCTGTTTGTATGATAGATCTGAATGTAAAATGCTGCATTTGCATAAGCTGTTACATTATTACATAAAATTTATTGCTTTCTTAGGGGAATGCAACGTACATAAAAACAACCAAATGTAAAATGAAATTAAACAACAGATCCTTTTTTAATATTGCATTATTGTTGGTATAAGAGTGCTATCATCTGTGTTAGTGAGAAGCTTTTGACAAATACAGAAAAAAAATTGATGAAATATTTTGCTTACTGTAAACAGATGAAGGAATATTGTTGCTGTTATTTAAAATAAGGCTTGCAGATTACACCTAGGAAAAATGCAACTTTCTTCTAGTAAGGAAATGCTTACTAGTTGTTTGACAAATACCCATTTTTGCAGAAAATTCTTCTACATATTTCCTGTATTAGGTGAAGTTTTCTTTCTTAAAAAAAAAAAAAATCAGAATTTACCTCTTTAAGGGAAAACAATAACTAGAAATAAAACAAGAGCCAAGCAAGGATAATCACTTTTTTGGATTATCTCTAGGATTTAAGCAAACAAAAAAATTAAAATGTTAGTTTAGATTTTGCCATTATTTCAAGCCTGAAACTTGTAAAATTTCTGGTCATAGCAATATTAACTTCAAGTCTGTCTCAATCAGAAAATGAGGAAATGTAATATTTTGGGACAACTTGAGTACAAGGTCTTTAGGCAGTAAGAAAAGAATATGTAACAACTCTTGTAGTTTAAAAGTAATAGGGAAAAAAGGTGCTTTTCATCTGTATTTGCTGGAAAGCTTACCAAAGGGAAAGCAGAGTTAGAAGCATTTAACAAAACAAATCATCATGAAAAAGCAATGTTGAGGAAAACCTGAACCCTCAGAAGGCAAACCTACACGCTAAATCAAAGTTCTATGCTTTTTGAGCAAGCTAATACAGCTTTTCTAATTCTATTAAATTATTTTTGTCTCAGACACTTTATACAGTGAATGGATGGTTGTTTTCAAATAGACATAAATTTGGTATTTTTTTCTCTTCATTATTAAATGTTGTAGTCACATACAGCAAAACAGTCAAACTTCCTTTCAAAGATAGATTTGTTATATTTAGGTATCATTGTCATGGACTTTCCTATAATACTTATGCCTCTGGAATATGAATGATTGAAGAATTAATTTATCTCCATACACTGCACAGTGAGGGAGAGATTGTCTTAACTGAGGAACTTAGATGGAGACTAAAAAGGTGTGCTGATATTTGATGTCAAACTCGATTCATGTAAGTATTGATTTTAAAGGGAAATCAGCTTCCTAAAGGATTTTGTGTTCATAGTACAGATCCAATGACTTTAATTGCAACTGGGAATATTTATCATTGGTGCTAGTGAGACTCTAGGGTGTCAGTGTTCACTGAATAAAAAAAAAAAAAAAAAAAAACCCAAAACAAAAAAAAAAAACACCCAAAAAACCAAACCAAAAACCCAACCCCAAAAAACATTTTTTTTAAAGTCCCAGTAAGCTGAAAAAAAAAAAAAATGGAAAGTATGCAGGTTTTGCCACACAAATCAAACACCTTAACCACAGAATCCTTTTTTCTCCTCTTGAAAAATTTTTGCTTATACAGCTTAAAACATCTTCAGATAATTTGGTAAAAGGTTTAGGGATTCTTCCATAGCTTCATTGCACTGGCTGTAATGCAAGCATATCCTCTCTCCACAGTAAATGGAATAAAATTCCTGACAAAAACATGATTAAACTCTCTGCATAGGGATGTGGACCTAAAATCATGCTTTTTATGAATAATCTTCTATTATTTTCTTAATTTGTTCTTACCATTTTACTGCTTGATTTTTGGCCATTAATAATCTCTGAACATGAATTTTTGATGTGTAACACCCTTTTTTATTAAGAGGCTAATTAAAATCATTACTATAAATTATATACTTTGGTACCACAACCAAAAATGTCTCACACTCTGCCACTGGAGTTGAATGAATACCAAGAATGAGCTCTCTAAACCAACACTCACAAGGGAGGTCACCAGCACCAGATTTTACAGGTATTTGCTGTCATTTACATTCCCTTCAAACATTGGAGGGAATTATAATTTAGCAGGATAGGTTCTGTTTTCCTATTTTCTTCAGACATGACTACCTTAACTGTTAAGCCTGTTATGTCTGTTCCTCAAAACTCTAGTTTTATCATCTAAATATTTATTCCAACTGCACCCTCCTAATATGGAGAGCTCTACCAACACCTCTTTCTGTATATTGACTTTGATGCCTCTTGCCTTAACTACTACTACCATGTTTTAATGGTTCCCATTTATTCTAAAACTGCCCTAGAAATTCCTATTTTGTTTTCTTTATTCAAAGGGTTCTTGTTCTTGATGTTTTGTTCTTCACATAATCTGTCTCTCCTACCTTCCTTCATTTGCTTTTTTTTAATGACTTCCATGCCCATCCTTATTCCTTGGGTTTCCATCCAGTCATCAAAATGGCTTCTTAATTATGTCTCCTTCCTCCCTTCCTTCCTCCCTTCCTTCCTTCCTCCCTCTCCTTCTGCAGGTTCTTGTTTAAGCCTTTTAATAACAGCTCCTACTAAGAATTGTTGGGTGGTCCCTCTCCACTTACCCTTTTCCTCTACCCCTTTTGTCTTTTTCTTTGCATTTATTCATCAGATTGTTTCTAATCCTTTCTTTTCAGTTACTTCACCTTTCTTTCCCAGGAACTGGTCCCTCTTTCTCTCTCTGCTTCAATGTTGTTCCCATCTTTGGCTCTTTGTCTTGTGGCCTGTGTGTGTTATTCTAATGATCTGCCCCTGAGTCAGCCAGAAAGCTTCCTTTTCTGTGCTCATTGGGTCTTTCCCCAAGATAAGGTGCTGGCCCAAGTGGCACAACAATGACAGAGTTCAAGTACTTATGTTCCTTTCCACAGAATACAATGATATCCTTGTTCCTAATTTATAAAGGGTACAGCTTTTGAAGCAATTAATGAAAGGATGGAAGTGCTATTAATTTCACTTTTTATTACTTGTAATGCAGATTTTGGAATAAAAGGATAAACCCCAAGAAAAGCTTGAAAGTTTTCTAGCAGTTTTAACCACTGTTTTAATTAATAATGAGCAAAGGCTATCTCACTGATCACAAAAGATAAATGAACATATCAAAACCAACCTGTAAATAAGGTTTCACAGTGATACTTTTATGACACGGGGTATATATTAGATTCATGTCAGACGTGAAGCATATTTGGTCAAGAGAAAGACCATCCTGCATTACATCATTTTATTTTACTCAGTATGAACAGCCATGCTATCACAATTACTGCATGATGAAATAGGCAACCAAAAATTGTACTATGTTGAGAGAAAAGGTAAAAGAGCACTATTAGGTTTTGTCCTAGAGATGCTCTTTTCTATCCCACAGCTTGTCCCATCCCACATATATTTGATTATAAAAATAAGTTGTTATGCCTAAGAGCTTGAAGGAATTCCTAGGAAATAGATACAGACACTGTGCCTTCATTCATTTCTTTTTCCTCATTGTTGCATCTGCCTGATATATTTCTCATAGAGAAACCCATATTAAGAATCCAATCATCAGGCTTCTTTCCCTGTAGGCAACATATACAGCATCATAATCATAGTTTATGAGCATCATCTCACTTCATTTTAGCCACCTAAATGTTAGAGGCCAGTTTAGCCAGGTGTCTAATGTATATAGTAATAATTTTGTTGCTGAGGAGGAAAAATAGATCCCTCCAGAAAAATTTTCATCCCATCCATGTGTCAGATGTGAACTGTGTTCTACCTTAGGAGAGAGTTACATCTCTCTGCTGGCATAATTGGCATGAAAATTCATCTCTAGGATACAATTTATAGTGGAAATGAAGTTTCTCAATTGGAAAGAGTTGAGAGAATCATATTAGCTATACAAATAACCATACTTACTTTCTAACCTTGTAAATGACTGGTAACAAGAAGGTGGCAATGTACCTTATGTCCTTTTTCCTCTAGTCAGAGACACAAGCATCATTTATAACATTTAGTTTAGTGCAGATACTTATCTACTGCAGATTAAAAAAAAAAACAATTATAATATTGGTATTAGAAATCACATATTTCAGTTCATACTAATCTGTCTAAACTTTATAAACCTGGGTATGAACTGGCTCTCATTACATCAGGTGTTTTGAGTTTCACTGGTGACTTCAGGGAACTTAGATTTCACAGATAAGATCTTTATATCCTACACCAACTATGTTCTCCCTGACCAAGGTTTTGCAGAAAGAATGTGTATATTATTTAACATTCCTCTCTTTTCTATTTAAGGTAACAAATTATTTTTCCCCTCTTATATTTGAAACAGTTATTGCCAGTAACCAGGACCTGAGGTGCAATTTTAAAAGTGGTTCAGCAACACATTTAGTATCAGTTGTGATGCTGACATGTCTAGAATCCCTTAGAGTTAACAGAAGCTGTTAATTATACTGTAGTAGCTGCTACTTATTGAGTAAACAAACTTCAGTCAACTAAAAGACTTTCCAGGCTCATTAAAGATCTTTAAAAAAAAAAAAAAGTGTTGACTGTTTTGAAAGGTACATTGACTTCATAAATCATTTAGCTATAAGGCACATAAATCTTTAAACTATAAGACATCAATTTAATTAACTCGTGTTTTTAAGATATATACATTTAAATGCAAAGAAAAAAAAAAAAAGATAGTCCATTTCCAGGGCAAAAGCATATCTATTGAAATCTACCAAAAGCTACTACCTGAATGAAAGTTCACATTTTTTGCTAATGTTGCAGGTTATATTACAGTTAATGTTTTACCAATGTTGACAAACCAGTGCTTTTAATCCGTAATTGTAATCCATAATTTTAAAAGAGATGCATGGGTTTTGACGTGGACTTGAATTAAATGTTAAAGTAGTTTGAGAAAGGCATGATTTATCTTTCATTTTAAAGACTGAGTCTTTTGGACAATTCAGAATCTGAGTCTAGAAACTTCTTTAAATCTAACAGTAAAACTGAAAAAATAAAAACAAGGGAGATGTAAGCAGTTATGTGTAAAATTTTTGGAACTGAAGTAATTTTGAATGTGAAATATGCTTAGACAGTCTACCTTTTTTCAAAAATATTTCTGTACTAACAATCTGTCACTGAATCCACCCAATGTGTTTATATTTCATAGTAAAGCCTTCTGTTGCCTGGGGCCTATTAATAAGGCAAATACTCTAGATTTTGAACAGGTGGTCTACCGAAGTAGGCAAGAGTACCCACCCTGTGGGAAGACACCCAAGATATCCATTTTACTCACATTGAAATAATCTAACTCAGTATAAGCCTGAGTAATATCTTAGCGTAGGGACCATTAAGAAATGGAAATAATTTCACCACTTAGAATACTTGAATGGAGGTAACATACAATATTAATATTTTGTGTTTCTTAATCTTCAAGGTATTTCATTCTGGTGATAAAAAAACATTTAATTTTAGAACTGGATATTCCTCTCAAATGCACAGCTTATGTGTCTTGCTTGCACCTTAATTACATCTTATGTTTGAATATCAGGTATACTTTTCTGATTATCTGGAACTCATAGTGCAAAGCACTATTAAGTAACATTTGTATACTCTTGTTGTACTTTTCAAGCAATAATATTCATGTATAGAGATTGGGACATATAAATTAGTTTATTTGAAATCTATGTTGTTGTTTATGATAAGAATACAAGGAAAAAAAACCAAAATTGCATTTTGAACTCTGAAGAAGCATATTAAAGATTAATTAAATCTACTTATATGTACAAAGTGTGCCTTTAACTGATGATTTTAATTTATTATCTCAGTGTAGCCCCCTCCCTCTGTCAGTGAGCTGTGGGCTGGAAAAAACCAAATTGGAACTGGAGTAAATTTCAGATAGTCATAGCTGTGAACCTGTGCGAATAGAAGATGTTTCTTCGTATGACTCTAGAGAAATTGCGACATACTCTCAAAGTGAAAACCAAAGTCATAATTGAACCTGAGGGCAATATATACAGTAACAGACAAAATGCATCAGGGGATACACGCTGTCCATAGTATGCAATTATCTCTTTTATTATTTTTTCCCCCACGTTTGGTGGGAAAAAGAAAAGGCTCCCTCGATCAGCTACAGTTAATGCAGAACAGATTTCCCCTGTCTATCCCTATTCATGGTCTGAGAGAGCGCAGAGAGAATATTCAAGGGGTCTTTAGGGATAAAACACTCTTTCTGAAGAGAATAGAAAGTTTTAGTCATGTGAACACAGGCTGTGTTGTATTACTTACCTCGAGGACCAATGAACAAGGCCTTGTTATTGTATTCAATAGCATAAGAAGGACACAAACTTGTTGGGGAGTGTTCAGAGGAGAGCCATAAAGATGACCAGAACCCTGGAACACCTCTCCTGTGAATACAGATTGAAAAAATGTTCTGAAGAAAACATAAAATACTAGTAGGTATAGTAGATGACAGAAATAAAATAGATGCTACTACTATTAAAACAGTGCTAACACTGTTTAATAGTGCTAACATTATTAAAATCTCACCGTTTCTTTGCCCCTCAAAACTTCAGCACTACACTAGAACACTGAAAAAATCTAATTATCAAATACTAGCATTACAATTCCTTTTTCATGCTGTGAAGATCACTGGGCAGATTTAAAGCATATCCAAATTACTAAAACTGCACATTCTGTGAGAACCAAATGAAAGAATCACATTTGTTCAGCCTAAGCAAGAGAGTTGAAAGGACCTGGTAGCAGCTCAACAATACTTGGAAGTAAGTTGCTGGGAAGATGAGGCTAGAGTCTTTACTGAGGTGCACAACAGCACAAAGAAGGAAAAAGATATGTAAATTCAGACAAGTCTGGTTCTGAATAGATATAAAGAAAATACAACACTATGAGGACAATTAAGCATACAAACAGGTTGCCCAGAGAGGCTGTGAAGTTTCTGTTCTTTGAAGTCTTCAAGACTTGATGGTAGAAGAGCTTTGCAAAAGCTGGTCTGAATTCAGCATTGACCTTTTTCTGAGAGGGAGGTAAAACTGACTGACCAGTTGAGATTTCCTTCCTTGATTATTTATACAGAAAAAATCAAAACAAAACAAACAAATAAGAAAGGTGAAAAACTCCAAACCAAAAAACCTCACACATTTAAAAACCCCAAATACCCCATCCTCCCCAAGAAAATCCCAAAGACTAAAATAATAATATCCCGTTTAAAGAGTTTTTGACACTTCCAAAATAACAACTTTTCCATAATAAAGATAGTACTATATCAGACGTCCTTTTTGCTGTCTAGTCCTTTTCTAACAGGCAACCTTGAAATTTTATCATAAAATGATAACATTCCATATGGATGTAATTTTGCTATCTTGGTATATTTGTCTTAATAGCCTCTCCCAGATATGGATTCAGCTGAAGATTTGAAATTGACAGTACTGAAGAGTGTATGAATTTGGATATAAAGATGATGTAGGAATTTATTCGAATTGAACATGCAAAAGGTAACTGGAGTTTTTTCAAAGTAGAAGAAACAAGCAAACTATAAATTAAGTATCTTTGAACTCAAGTAGGTAAATAACTTTCTTGGACTAGGCATCTCCTAACAATATTTACTGACTAAAATGTTGAAGGGATATTCTGCCTAGGGGAAACCTGGCATCTGAGACAGCATAAAAGGGTTAAAATAAGGACTAGCCATTAAAAAAAAGCATTAGGACATACTTGGAGTTATCCTAAGGAATATTGATGGGGTTTTTTTGGGTTTGGTGTGTTTTTTTTGTTTTTTTTTTTTGAGTTTCAGGAAGAAACATGAAATTCAAGGGTCTTTGCAACTTTTCGTACTTATGGTATGAATTATGACAGAATCATAGTCTGGATGAGATTAGCAGGGGTCTCTTGAAATTGCTTAATCAATCTGTCTTTCTCAATGCAAGGGGCTTACCCAACTGAGTTTTGAATATCTCCAGGGATATATAAACCACAGCCCTCCTGGGAAACTTATTCCAGTGCTAGACCAAATCACAGAAAAAAATATTTCTCTTATGATGAAATGAATTTTCTTGTATTTCAATGTCTCTTGACTCTTTTTCTGTCTCTGGGTACCACTGGAAGACTCTGTCGCTATCTTCTTTACTTTTGCCTATCAGAAATTTATGCACATGGAAAAAATTCCCTTGAGCTCTCTTTTCTCAAAGCTGGAAAGTCCCAACTCTCTATGCCTCTCCCTTTTATTGTCCTTAAGTCCTTGCAGTACATAAATTTCCTGAAAAGCTAATTTTTTCTGCCTTGCTAATAGCAACAAATGTATCAGGTTTAACAAATTGATGTTCCTCTAAAATTAGTTCGAGTCTAAAATGTCACAGTTACTTAGATTGAAGAAGCATTGTTTCTATTCTAGTAACCCTCCTTCAGTTTCTCCCACCCTGAAATTATTGTTCCGCATCTACAAAATCTTCAGTAATTTATCCAAAATCATTTCTTCTACTGCTGAGACTAATATCTAAGAAAATGTATTGCAGACCTCTTATTGATAAAAACATAAAAGGTTTAAATTTTTTTTCTTATATATATGAGCTTTCATAGAGTAATTTACCATTAGATATGTAATTAGAAAATACTGATAATTCCGTGAGCTTTTAGTCTGTTTTAAACTCCAAGAAAGCAAAACTATATAAAACCACCAGGGATTTCACTGTAAAGTTGCTTCTTGGAGATACTAGGTTTTCACATATGAAGGTTTGGTTTTTAGTACATTTACCTCTGGATAATGACTCCATTTTTTTTCCAAACTAGTGCTCTCTTATAAGAGAAGTGAGCTTATTCCCCTTCCTTATAAATGAAAATGTGGCCTGACCAAAATGTTTCTTCCAATAATTTTTTTCCTAAGTTCCTAGTTGAACAGTTCAACTTAATTCACATTGCCTTCATTACTCCTTAATACAACTGGTGATCTATCTGCTAAAAATAGATGAAAAATACAGTTAAGAAAGAACTTTATATCATAATCTAAGTGCATTTTATTCTAGCTACTAAAAGGATACATATTGAGTTTGTCTAAAAATTTGTAGCACTAACCTGTATTTCTAAAAAAAAAAAAATCTACTCACTTTTATATTATTTTTCCTTAGAACTCTGTTTTAGGGCTTACTGTCCATATTTATAGACTAATGGTTAGTGTCTGCCCCAAAGAGCCAACACATAGAATAATGATACGTGTAAGAGCAATCAGGTCTTGTCATAACAGACGTTTCCATATCAGAATAATGAGTTTCTAATATTATTACCTATTACTGAATGCTACTCAGAAAATATTCTATTTATTCCAATTAAAGAAAATTACTACCGCGAAGTGGATATTGCACTTATTCAAAAGATATTAAATAGGAGTCACCAGATGGTGCTGTAACACCTAATTTTATGAAGTCCTTTGTCTGAACAAACAACGGGCTCTCTATTTGGCCACAGGAAATACTATAATCTTTCTAGCTCAATGATGCCCTTCATTTTAGGGAGAGCTTTTGCAAGAAACTAAAATATGTGTTTTCTAGCTTGTTTTCATTCATCAATCATATTTGTTGAAATGAGGAATTTTTTTTGTGTTTGGGCTGAGAATACTAAAACAGATGAATTTTCTGCATGCAATGTGTTTCTGTGAGAAAAAAAGTAGGTGGTGTAAAATTAACACCTCAGGAACATAAGGTAAACTGTTAATTTCATTCTCAAGATTGACTATCCCTGCACAGAAGACTAACAGTTTATCCTTGATACATTAAGAAGAAAAAAAAAAATAAATTCTTTCATCCTTCTTNAAGGTCTTCCAAGTTCAGATTCATGCTAAGAATAGACTGCAATAAATATCAAAGTCAGCATGAAAAACATAGGAGAACACATGCAAGAGCTCATATTCCAGTACGGCTTAAAAGTAACAGTACAACAAAACAGGTTCTGATTATTTTTAAAAGTTTTTCGTGATTAGTTACTTGATCAAAAGCTACTTCAGAATTTCTAGTTTGATAGTTTCTCTTCAGGTCAGAGGCCTATAATATTGAGCTGAAGCCCTTGAATAAGGACTTTCAAAAGAAAGAAAAGCACCATATAATTTATATTAAAAAAAAATCAGGAAATATTAGCATAAAATAATATATCATTGAGTGTTTGACCATAAACAAATTCCAATCTTTGTGTATATTTTACTCTAGATAATGTCAGCCTTGATCTCTAAAAAAAAGTCAAATGCTTTCAAAATACAATTAATTCTAATTTAAAATAGCCAAGACATCT